>CM031241.1:598340580-598940580 GCA_018340775.1 Taxus wallichiana var. yunnanensis | reverse complement strand
CTCCAAATAACCATACCTACTCCCAATGAGCACCTGTATCTACACCATCACACTATTGTGAGAGCTCAAACACCCTCAAAACCTTCTATCCATCATGTCAAAATTCTTCCCAAGCATCCAAGAAGCTCCTACCTCCATACAACATCACCTAGGAACCTAAATGGGCTTACAAGAGGAAGCATTCCTCACCGAATCCCATTGTATCAACAAGTATAAATCTGAACCATCATGTTAACATCATTTAAATAATCATAAGACCATAATACAACATTCACTTTGTCTTTAATGTGGTTTTACATCAATGAAAACACATATTAGGACCACATGCCAACACACTGAAAGATCATTAACGAATTCCCTAAATGCATTTACCATGTTCATATCAATTACTATTAGTAAATTCTTCAATGTAGAAAACATCAATGAACCCAAGTATGTGACAAGAGTGGTTTTAAATCTATCCACTTTCGCAATATTCACTAGACATTATCTAAATAATCCATTGTAATCTTCTATCTAAGAATCCAAAATTTGTATGATTTACTAATTCTTCTCAATTTTTGATGCCTCTTCTTAATTATTTCTCCATGTATTAGGATCTTTCTAATGGTTCAAATGTCTAGTAGAAAAATTGGACCTTTATTTGGGGATTTATCTATTATTCCTTATAACAACTCTTGGTAATGGTTCTAGTGTGGACAATACAAATTGGATCCATGTTTGGGGATTTGTCTAAATTTCTTTACAATTTTTAATATGGTAGTTTGGACTAAAAGTGACAGATATTTATTGATTTGATGTAAAATTCTTCGTGTTTATTTAAATCATATTTTTGTAAGATTTCCACTTGATTCCATGCATATTGTATCCTAGTGGGTTCCCCACCATATTGTGGTAGTTATTATTAAGGTGTCATCCAAGGCACACATTTTTATTTCTCATATATAAATATCCCTCACATTTTCCTTAGAAAATATTCTAAGTTGTTATTTCACTATATGTAGCTATCTTTGCATGTGAGGCCCACATCTCAATTATATAATGTAACATTTTTTTAGAAAACCGTAGTGCCCCCTTCCAGTTCATAGAAAATTTTCCTTGCTTCGGCCTAAATGGGTTGCGAGGATGTTTGAAAGAGTTCTTGTGTTGTTTTATAGTCTCGGTGTGCCGATGAGTTTTGGATAATGCCCATTATCTTTTATAAGTGTTTAAAATCCTTGCCCATGGACTGTGAGAGGGTCATTAAACTTTGGCCCATGTCAGATTGTCTTGTTGGCCACCTATGAAGTGATCATAAAATAAAATTAGTATTATAATAAATTAAACATTTGTGATAATAAGATAACAAGGACAAATTCGAAGTTTTCATTCCGCAGACTAACCCTTGAAGTGCCTTTGTGCCTTCGGCTTGTGTGGTGATATCGTTATTCTTGCGATCCTTTTAAATTGAGAGCATTTGTGAATCTTGAAGTTTGAAACATATATATGTATATTTGTTTATAGCGTTAATATTAACAAATTGTAATACGGATAACAATCAAAGTAATCTAAATAATCTTGTAGAGAAAATAATTTCATGATAAGGTAAATGCCTTAGTGGGGAGTTGTATGTCTATGATTAAAGACAATTTAAAATAATAAATAATTTGAAATTAAAAAAATAAAATAGAAAAATGAAAAGAATAAAATGAAAATATTTAAATAAGTAAATATTAGTAGTACTCGTAAATTCTTCCAATTCTTGGGGTGTGGACAAACCTCCTTTCAAGGAAGAATTAATGGGATTTTGATTAATGTGCGATTTCATCCTTGAGAGAATTTTTGGTCTGTGTGTGGATGAATGAAAAATGAGTTTGGTCGATGAAGTCTGCTTATGAATCCCTTGGTTTTGTTTGGATCTTCATGGTGAGAAGGCAGAGTTGTATTTCTGGTCTTGCAAAGTAGATTTTGGTAAAAGTCCTTACTAGTATATGCCCTACATGTGCAAAAAAAGGCATTACAAGAAGAAATAAGACCAACAAGAATTTTATGTAGCATAGTGTAGAGGGAAATCAATTGGTTTTGAGTAGGGTAGTTTTCTTTTACTATTTTTGGAATATGGACAAATGTTATGAATGATTTTTTGGAAAAGCATTGGATTATTGCATCTGGTTTCTTCTCCAACCATCAACAGTTGGGTCTAGATAAAATCACTAGAGTTTTGATAGTAACATTAAGGTATCTAAATCTCCGGGTAATTTATATGTTTTCTAGAGTGCATGGATTGTGTGTTTGGGACTCCCAAATAGACTTGCATTGCCTGCGCATAGGAAATTAAATTGTTATTTAAAATTCCTCAAAAATGTGGCCATGTGGATTGCTTTGATTAATTTTTGAGACACCATAAAGAGGATTAACATGGCCCCTGCACAAGGTAGGAAGAATTTGGCAAAATGTCACATTTTAGTATGGTCATGTGGGAAACAATGATTATAGCTTATGATCATAAGGGTCTATGCTTCTAACTTGAGCTTACATGTTAGAAGTGTTTTGTCCTTCATGGTAGCTACAAGCACCTTATTAACTATCTATGCCAAATGGAGGAAGCTTGACACAAGGCACATGAATTGTTTGAAAAATTGGGTCACCGAGATGTGGCCTCATGTCCCGTAATGGTTGTAGATTTTGTAGCACCCCCTCAAACCAAACTCTCTTATTAAGGTTGCAAGATTGAGATTGGCATGGATGGCATGTGTATTATATGATCTTTTAAATTTAGCCCAAATGTGGACACATTCAATGAGTACTTGAATCTGTTTTGACATATTTCTGAAGGAAATATGGTAAAGGGACTATGCCAATACTTGAATATGAGGTGGCATGTTATGTGCTTAGCTTTTCATACGGGTTGGTATGGATATACATGTGGGATTTGGCACTTGCTTGGAGTGGCATTAATTGGAATATTTGTTGATAATATCAAATAAATTATATGACTCACTAAATTATAAGCTTGGTGATGATGTGGAATATTGAGCTTGATGACCGTGTGATGGGTTAGGAATTGAGGTTGGTATTTGGCATGGATGATGAAGTCCTTCAAGCTTGGACCCTTGTGTTTTAGGCCACGTCTATGCTTCGTTTGAAGTTCATGCACCACATATAATTTAATTGGCGGTTGGTGGTTTAAATTTTTGTTTTCACTTTGTGACACTTATTTTCTAACTCTTGAATTTGTTGCGTAGCTCATCATACACCTCATCTTTGAATCAGCCAATGAATTTATGAGCTTTTCATAGAGCTTTCCATCTCGATCCATAACTCAATTTCCTAACCCATCTAATAGCTCAATGGAGATAGTGTGGTGTATTTTCAACTCTTCTCCTCTCCTCACAAATCAATATAGACATGGTCATCTTAGTATATCCTTGCATGATTTTTAATGCTCTAGTTTTCCTGAAATTTTAATGAAATCGTAAATCAATCTAAAGAAAAATAAATTTTAGGTGAATGAAATGAGATGTAATATTTTATAGCAAAATTTACCTCTATTATGTTTGAAACTGCATAGTGACCATCATGTGTCTAATGCTACTCACATTTACCTCGTGTATGGTTGTAATAAAATGATATTAGTACCGATTATGGATGTCGCATAGATGGTGGATTTAAAATTGAATGTTATCTCAAAACTACTCCTTGGCAACCTTGTAAAACCTAAATAAAACATGTTTTCAATGAGGCACAAAACATCCCTATAAACCTCAAATGGAGAAAATTAAGTTTGGATCATGTTCCTTCTTACTTGGAGTGTTCAACTCGAACCCTAGGTTGTCCCTGGATGTTTTTTTGTTCTTTTTTTGTCACCCGTGTTAGGATCCCAATGGGCTAGTTTGTAGCTTTAAACAATTGCTGAAGTTAAAAATACAGTTTGGTTTTGACCCATAGTTTTAGCCTTGGGTGTAGAAATGGTTTTTGGCTTCTACATACCTCTAGTATTTCTTCATGATAATCACTAGAAACCCTCCGTTTGGAGAAAAATATCCCGCAAGATAGTTTTCCAATAGGTTTTGTAGGCCTCCATTCGTTGGGTGACGAGGCCATTTGGGTGCATTTACGATCGGTGGCTCCAAAATACCTATTTCATTTGAACGTAATTCACAGCTTTTAGATTCTATCGCTTTGAGTGTTTCCCTGCATATAGGAGAGTAGGTAGGAATTAGTTTCCATGTGTTTTTGAGTCTCGAGAGATTTTTTTGAATATCCTTGAGCAACTTGTCCGAATTTGACACTTGCTTTGAAAACTAGTAACTATCTGGAGAAAACTGTCATATGACCTTATCCAAGCAAAATGATGATTGGGAAACCTTGTAAACACAAATACATGACTGTAGGAAACCTCCTTGATGCTTGTTTGAAAAGATATTGAATGTGAAAATAAATGGTGTTTTCTCTCTCCTCTCTCTATCTCTGTCTTTTGGCTTTGAAAATGAAGTGAAATGGAAATTGTATTCTTGCTCTCCTTAAAAGTGTGTAAGGTATTATTTCATTATTATTGGAAAACTTCAATAACCTAAATCATATTTGATTGTTGTTAGATTCCATGCTAGTAGTTGTTTTGACCATGTGGTGGTTACAGTGCACGCAAGACATGAAGAATATTGTAGCGTTCTATATGCTTTTGTAATAACGGGTCATCCTTGAAATATATGTAATATTAAATGGATGTATATCAACACTATGTTTATGAACATGAATGTTATTTTTGGATTATTTTGTGATGAGTGAGAAATTGTAGTATATTGACATCTTTGGAAAACCGACATTCTACTCTAGGGGTGATTTAATTATAGGTTTATATCTTGCTAATGTTGTAGATGTACTTTTTAACTGTAAATGAAATGATCTTTCATAGCGTGTTTTTGTGGGTTATTGAATGAATTCCTTTTTGTTTTTCTAATTACTTTGGAATTCGTAGAAAAACGAAAAGAAAAAGAATGACCTTAGATTAAGGCCCTTGTTTGACACCCTCTTGTGTGTGAGAACATCAACTTAGAAAACTGATAATTAAAGGACAAGCCTAGTTTTCTTATCATTCTTTGGCACCTCCTAGCTTAAAGGTAATAAGAGCACAAAATTAGGATTCTATAGAATCTTGTCTCGCTTGTTCCCACTAAGTCTTATATTCATGCATGTTGAAGTTGTGTGGGATGCTTTAGTTTAAGGCTTGAGTCACTTTTGTGACATGTGGGACATAAGTTCTAAGCTATGGAATTGTATAGTTGTCTTGAGGTTAAACATAGAGGGCTAAACAATGAATGTACTTGATTCATAGGGGCAATTAGGAAATGTAATTCCACAACTTTGAAATGTGATCATGCATACCTTGGAAAACCATAAAGTGAGGTGGTACCTCACTTAGTACCTCTAATGAATCCCGACTCTTTTAAAATTCTAGCGATATAAGACTGACACATAAGTGAAACTTGGAGTTACCTTATCCTTAATCGGGCCTTCTTTTGTTGTTGAAAGTACTTATAAATTGCTCCACGTGAGTTTGAGCATTCGAGAAACATAATCTCTTATCTAGAAAACAAAACTTATGGCGTATAACTATTAGAAATGACTCTAACCTATTATTGAATCATAGCAACAACAAGAGTCAAATGTGGATGAATTTGTTAATAACCTTTAGAATTTAATTTTTATTCTTGAGGTGTAATTTTTTTGAAAGAAAGTAAAACTTTGTAGTCATCCAAAACTAATTTTTAGTTGGACGTAGAATCCTTGAGTGCAAATAGAAGTAAATTAAAACCTTGGACCTTTTCATTTTTATTGGTGTTTGAAACCTATAATCATCTTGTCTACCTGAAAGGTGTCCCTAAGATGTTGACTTTTTAAGTAAAAGAAAATATGGAATATATCCTCTTAAAACCAATGTTAACTCATTTTCGTGTGGTTAATGATGGGAGGAAATGCTCCATGCGAGTTTAAGCTTTGGAAGACAAAACTCATGACACATAAATGCTAAAGTGCCCCTAACTGATTATTGAACCATAACAACTAAAAATGTCGGAAAATGTGATTTTAGGTGAAACAAAAACTCTAGTTTGAAACCGAGAGCTAGGAGACTCTCATAGGTGCGATAAAATGTTTCAATCTAAACGTGTATTTGTTATAAGTTAATTCTAAAATGAAATGAATAATTTGTAGCATTGTGAATGAGATTATATGTTTGCATGTTAAGTGCTCTTCAAACCTTTAAGGCTAATAATGAAATATGAATTCAATAAAGAGATAACCATGAAAATATGATATTGTGGAAGGTGTCTATTCGTGATGTTCATGTTGTGGTTGGGTTATGGTCTCATAATTATTAGTTATATAAGTGTGGCATCAATTTGTATCTTGTGTCATTTGATATTTGCATGTCCTTCGTGTTGGTGTAAATGTTGCCTATGGTGTAGAGCAATCTCTTCTAAGCATGTATGGTGTCGCATAGTTGTATCAAGTAAAAGAAATTCAAAAAAAAAAAATTGTCCTAGTATATTTGGTCTTGTTTTTGGGTCCCACATGGGTGGGGACTACAAGAACTTTGTAGAGTACCATGTAGTAATATTTCTGACTTTGTGGTATCTCTAAAGGCCAATGGGATTTTTTTATAGACATGTAATTTTTTTCTCACCCTTAGTCATTAAAAATAAATTGGAAAAGACCTTTAGTCATGCCCTCTCTTCACCCAAGTGATCATATTATGCCATGAACCTCCACACAATGCCATACAATTACAAAGTTGACATTGTTATGTTATGTCTTTGTCATCCTATTTGATGGTGCAACATGTTTAAATAATTTTCACCGTATGAAATTTCTATAATCGAAAGACTTGTCTTGGAATGTGAAAGTCATTCTCGCAAAGTTGTTGATATAATTTGTTAGGATATGAAACTCACAAAAGAAAATATTTTAGTTTCCCAAAATTTTGGGAAGTTTTGACACATTATTGTGTTTCATATTTTTGGGACCCTTAAAGTGTTTTTCATAAGATATGACATCCCATAGTGAAGAGAAATGACTCAGAAAATCCCAAGCTTTTTGACACCTCTTATAGTTCTGGATTTTAAACACTTGGATAAGAAATTACAACCTTGGGAAAAGGTTCATATTAAGGGAGGCTCCCTAAGCTACCACCTAAATCACTTATGTCCATATCAAAATAATATCTATGTCATTCAAATCCATATTTGATGCAAGAAAGTGATTTAAATTTGTATTGATTTCTCAACCATTACCCACTAGATAATGTTATTTTAACTTAGGAGAATAGATGACCTAATCATAAAGGTATTGGAAGCATATTCCACATGTATTAGTTTAGTGATTGTGAAAATATTGGATGTCCATGTCCACACCATCATCACATGATCCGAAAATAGACCGAAATTTTTATCTACTTGATCTCAGACCCTTGTAGGCTTATCAAATTACCGTTTAATTTTTACCCCATTAAAATCAACTTAAAATAATGCAATAAGTATGAAACTTTGCAAAAGGGTTGATTATGGAGTTCGAAAATTTCCTACATCTCTGGGTTCTTTCAAACCGTTCCACTAGTCAAAACTTGTAAGTTACAATAGTACTTTCACAAGAAAAACTAATGGAAACTATTAAGAACTTGCTTAGAAGAATAACCAGACCTTCAAATGACAAGGGTGAAATATAGCACCCGACTTCCCCTTTCATAGCATATTCGGAAAGCTCTATGGCACCAACTCCACTATTCGGAATCCTTCGGATCTCGACCAGCCTTCTAGATGCTTCGTAACACCCTATGGCACTCTGGTCAAAACTCCATGCTTCACAATAATTTAGTGTGGCACTATGGGTGGAATAGGTAGTATTAAAACTCCTAGTCACAATAATGCCTATTTAAATAAATATGTCTTCACAAATATATAATAAGCCTTAAAAAATAGGTCTTATTAAAAAAACGCTCCTCCGCTTGCTTGGGCAATATTCCTCAAGTTATTGCTTTGAGCTTCCGAAGTTGTGTGTGTGTTTAAAATGGAGAGGGGTCCCCTATTTATACTAAATTAGGGCCCTCAAAATAATGCTTTAAAATTTATCTAAAGGCTATCATTAGCCTAGCCGTGGCATGGGGATGGGTTTATTATCCCATATTGGGTGGCATACATTTTTAAGTGGGTTAAATCCCACATTTGGTGGAGGGAGTCCATAATTAGGCTTTATTAAAGCCTTTTCCATGCATGTATAGTGGTCATGGGACCACTTGAGGCTTATCGCCCCCTCCTCCTTCTCACGTGGAAACTTCCACACACGGGATTTGTTTGCCTCACCACTTATCCACCACGTGGATTTAGCATAACATGGGGATTGGCATATTTACATGGCTAAGTGGTGGTCGCTATGTTTAATGATCCCATTGTGTGGGCCAAGTGGTTAGCAAGTTGAACATGCCACTACGTGGTGAGTTGGAGGCTAATGGGTTAATATAGACCCCATGCAATATAGATGATCCCAATCAACGTGGATAGCTCACCGAGCTAAAATGTAACTCGGTCCTTGCATGACTTGGCTAATAGCTCGATGTCGATCCTTGATAGAAAAATTGATTGTATTCGATTCATGGTGGCAAGCCACATGGTGGCTTGAGGACCCACCATGTCGGTGATAATACCATAGTCCTCACGAAGGTTGGGCTCCCCTTTAACAAAAGTCGTTGAGCCTCTTTCTCCCACGAGCTAAATCATTTTATGATCATCGAAGACCGGTGGTAAAAACCCTCCAATTTTTCCAATGCCTTTTTCACCACGTGTCGTAGTGCTTTATTGGTCCACTATTGACTTTTTACTAGATTTGACTTTCTGTTGACTGAACCTTGACCTTGACTGCAGACATAACTAGAGATCCCAATGCCTGTTTGTCATGTTCTCATATTCGTTGGAAAGATCTCAAAATATATTCTACAATTCCATAATTTAGGGATTTTAAGGAACTATTAATATCAAAAATGATACCTTGATCACACCTCCCCATTGAGAAAAGCTTTTTGTCCCAAAAATCTTATATTGGAACATTTTGCCATCCTGTCTTGAATCTTGGAAACTTTGTTGCCACCTCGAAAGTGTTGTTATAGTAGACCCTTTGGTATTTTCTTCTACAATCCTCTCACTTCAACAACTTTGTTCTCGATCCTAGGACCCGTGGGTTACGAGCCCATGATGCTTCTACTACACCACTTTCATATCCAAATAAGAACTCCATGCCCCTATCTTTGGTGCTAACCTTCCGGATATCTAACAACAAGGATCTTCTTTTACTCTATAACACAGCTCCTAGCTTTGATTTGATTCCGCAGAATCCAAACTGGTTTGAAGGAACTCCATGCTACTTAGAGCTATGATTGATCTAATGTCGATGATGGATAATGACTTGTCCTTTTTCAAACCTCAATGCCTCCATTGCGTGGTGCTAAGTCTCTTACAGACCTCAACGCCTCCCATTGTATAGTGCTAAGTCTCTTTTAGACCTCAACACCTCCGTTGTGTAGTGCTAAGTCTCTTTCAGACCTCAATGCCTCTGCTACACGATGTTAAGTCTGATGATCGATACCATTTGAATGTGCGGTCACAATGCCTTAACACCGAATGATGTTTTGAGCTAATATTTTGAGAGCTCCTTTTGTTGACAAGAAATATCAGGTACCATTTTGCTAGATGCCCATGATGGCTTCTCCACAGAATAAAGTTCCGACCCAACGTCAATGCCAATGGTGTTCAGCTACCATTTTGTTACATAGTCAAAATGCCTCCACACATAATGAAGTTCTAAGCTGACACTAGTGATCTCTTCTTCTCATACATATAGGCTGACCGGTCTCTCCAAGCTTAATATGAGTTAAATCCTATATTCAAGTTGTAATAGGTACTCACAAGCTGATTAGGAGATATGTTTGGAGCATTAATCAAATTTTATAAGTAAGAAAATCCATTGAGTATTGTAAACCTTTCTCTCAGCATTTTCTCACAAAATTTGATCTCCAAAAAATACTGCATATTATTCATCAACTTGAATTATGCAATATATAATTGAAAAATTGTTGACTTACCCATTTTAAAGGACTTTCACTTTCAGGTATTTCCTGGTCCTGGGTTGAATTGTCAACTGGTGGAGTAGAAACTTCCTTTTCCTATGCAATAGGCCTCCATTCCATATTTGGCTTGTCATTACTCTAATGGTGAGATGGATGTATTTTCCAGTAATTTTCCACCCGGTGCCCATTCCTCTGGCAATGAGCACAAAAATTCCTCTTAATCTCCTTCTTCTAGGATGAGGAACTCTTTCGCCATTTCTCGACTCTACATGACGAGATTGTTCTTTCTGATTCGTCATGTTCCTAAAAGACGACATCAAATTCTTCATCAATGTCTTTCTCTTCCAGCATTTGGCCACATAATGATTATGCAATCCACAAAAATTACATGGAAAGGAATTCCACATCTTCTAAAAATCATAACCATACTTCTTAAGCTAAAAAAGTGGATTAGAAGTTTTATTGTGCTTATGATTATGGTAAGAAAATGGAGGTGGAATCTCATTACCTCTTCGATGATTTCTCTTACCACATCCTGTATGTGACAATGAAGCACAACTTTCTTTCTCATAATCTTCTTGTAGGACTAGTGGGGTATTCTCTTTACTTTTGGAAGCTTGTCTCCCATAAGCACTCTTAGAGCATTCTCCAATATCCATTCTGCACTAGGAAAACCCAAACTCTGTAAAACAAGGATGATCCTCGACTTGTATTGGGTTAGCAATGCCTTGGCCATTTTTACCAAGGCCTCTTCCATCAAATCCCATTTTATCTAATAATTTGGATCCAATACCTCTAGTATGCTTTTCAAACAAACCAAATACTTCATTACTTGAATCTGAAACCAAATGGGAGGAAGAAGATTCACATGGTGAACAAATTATAGTGCACTCATCTATCATGGTCTCTACATCTGAAGTTGAAGGAATTTCCTTATTCGGTCACCACATTGCAACCTTGCTAAGAGCTCATCCTTGGTTTGTAATTTTGATTTCAAACGAGCATTCTCCTCTTCCAAGGAGTAATACATTGATCGCAGGAGATAATTCTCTTCCTGGATTTGGTGATTATAAGCTTCAACCTCATCGAGCTTCACATGTTTAGACATCTTGCCCATAATGCACTTGTACCATGTTCACACAAACTAAACCAACTGCACCAACTTGAAGAAATCACTCTGTTAATCAGATTTATTGAAGCAAATATGGAGCTAAACCAATTCTGATACCAAACTTGATACAAAAATATACCGAAATTTTTATCTACTCGAACTCGGACCCTTATAGGCTTATCAAATTACCGTTTAATTTTTACCCCGTTAAAATCAACTTAAAATAATGCAATAAGTATGACACTTTGCAAAAGGGTTGATTATGGAGTTCAGCAATTGCCTACATCTCCGAGTTCTTTCAAACCATTCCACTAGTCAAAACTTGTAAGTTACAATAGTACTTTAACAAGAAAACATAATGGAAACTATTAAGAACTTGCTTAGAAGAATAACTAGACCTTTAGATGACAAGGATGAAATATAGCATCCGACTTCCCCTTTCCTAGCGTATTCGAAAGCTCTATGGCACCAGCTCCACTGTTCGGAATCCTTTGGATCTAAATCAACCTTCTAAATGCTTTGTAACACCCTATGGCACTCCGGTCAAAACCCCAGGCTTCACAATAATTTAGTGTGGTGCTATGGGCCGGCTAGGTAGTATTAAAACTCCTAGTCACAATAATGCCTATTTAAATAAATAGGTCTTCACAACTTTATAATAAGCCTAAAAAAATAGGTCTTATAAAAAAACACTCCTCCGCTTGCTTGGGTGATATTCTTCAAGCTTTTGCTTTGAGCTTCCGAAGGTGTGTGTGTGTTTTTACAATGGAGAGGGGTCCCCTATTTATACTAAAATAGGGCCCTCAAAATAATCCTTTAAAATTTATCTAAAGGCTATCATTAGCCTAGTCATGGCATGGGGATGGGTTTATTATCCCATATTGGGCGACATACATTTTTAAGTGGGTTAAATCCCACATTTGGTGGAGGGAGTCCATACTTAGGCTTTATCAAAGCCTTTTCCATGCATGTATAGTGGTCATGGGACCACTTAAGGATTACCTCCCCCTCCTCCTCACGTGGAAACTTCCACGCATGGGATTTGTTTTCTTCACCACTTGTCCACCACGTGGATTTAGCATAACATGGGAGTTGGTAGAATTACATGGCCAAGTGGTGGTCATTATATTTAATGTTCCTATTATGTGGGCCAAGCAGTTAGCAAGTTGAACATGCCACTACATGGAGAGTTGCAGGCTAATGGGTTAATATAGACCCCATGCAATATAGATGATCCCAATCAACGTGGATAGCTCACCGAGCTAAAATGTAACTTAGTCCTTGCATGACTCGGCTAATAGCTTGATGTCAATCCTTGATAGGAAAATTGATTGTATTTGATTCATGGTGGCAAGCCACATGGTGGCTTGAGGACCCACCACGTCGGTGATAATACCATAGTCCTCACAACGGCCGGGCTCCCCTCCGTAACAAAATTTGAGCCTCTTTTTGCCACGATCCAAATCATTTTATTATCGTTGAAGACCGACAATAAAAACCCTTCCAATTTTTCCAATGGCTTTTTGGCCATGTGTCACAATGTTATTGGTCCACTATTGACCTATTGACTAGAGTTTACTTTCCGGTAAGTGAACATTGACCGACATAACTAGAGCTCCCAATGTTCATTTTTGCGTTCTCATAGTCATCGGAAAGATCTCAAAAAGATATTCTACACTGCCACAATTTAGGGATGTTTAGGGAACTATTGATATAAAAAATGATCCCCGATTTTAAACACCGATAAGAAATTATGACCTTGGGAAAGGGTTAATCTTAAGGGGAGGGTCCCCTAAGCCGCCACCTAAATCACTTATGTCCATATCACAAATAATATCTATGTCATTCAAATCCATATTTGATGCGAGAAAGTGGTTGAAATTTGTATTGATTTCTCAACCATTACACACTAGATAATGTTATTTTAACTTAGGATAATAGATGACCTAATCATAAAGGTATTGGAAGCATATTCCATATGTATTAGTTTAGTGATTGTGAACATATTGGATTTCATTGTCCACACCACCATCACAAGTGCATCATTTGGTTTTTACTATGTTGGTTTGCAAACTATTCTTTTTGTGCTTCACATATCACTAAGACAAAATCACCATTAATAGAGTGCCATGTATTTAACAACATGACTATGCATAGATTTTAAAATAAGAAAATTACTAACCAATTTTCTGTCAATTCCACATATATAGATAGGGATCCCTCCCCTTCGGATAGGTATATAAGGGAGGGTGTGAGGTTCACTATACTCACACCCCACTCCTTTGTCAAGAGAGTGGTTTTCTACACTAACACATCCCCTTATGCCTATGTATAAAGGGGTAAGTGATGCTTAAAAACCCTCAGTTGAGAAAAGAAATGAAGTTCCCTAGATAAATATAGGGGGCCTTTCCCTTTAAAGGATATGAAGGAGGTATTTTTTTGACCAAGTGAAACTATATAGAGAGATGGAAACCTCAAATTTTCATGTATCAAATGAGTGTCTAGAGGCCTTCTTCCTCCTTAACCTCATATGCCCTATTCCTTATTCTATAGAATTAATTATTCTATATAAGCACATGCGTAGGGGGCCATCTATGGGACCTACCCTTATATAAATCCATGTTGTTCAAGATGATAGAGCTTTTGTTGTTTGTTTCACCTCATATCAAGGAGAATATTCACATTTGTTTTGTAATTTTTTAAGAAAGGATTGTGGACTATAACATTTGTCAAGAAGAAAGGTTCATTTTTCATACATGATTACTTTTCTCATTTAAGAAAGTGTTTCTTTTTTCACTAACAATAAAAATTTAATTGCATGAACTAGATATGCTTTTCATGTTTATATAATAATCGCTTTAGGTTTGAGATGGAAAATATGAATAACAATGAATCTCAAATATTTTCAAAAATCATAAGTGTATAGAATCTCAACTTACCTTGCACAGGTTCTCCATCAAGCAAATGTTGTTATTCTTATTCAAGGTAAACAAAGGATTCACTATATACTTGAACCTCACATATGTTAGAAAGTTGAATGGTTGGCCAACCAATAAAAATACCACCTAAAAATTCTAAAAAACCTATCGGTTGGTCAAATTTTCAACCCAAATAATTTGAAAGAAACATTGAAAAAGAAGTTATTATGATTGAGTTACTACCCTACGAGAAACTCACAAGCATTTTATTTGCATAGGAATAATGAAAATAAATATTTCGGATGATAATATTGGCTCATGGAGTATTAATTTTTTTAAATACAATCTAGATGAAATTGCAAATGCAGCCCAAAACATGAAATTGTAGGTTCAATATGAGGAGCAATGAAATTTTTTTCTACATCTCTTAGTAAACAAGCATAGTTTATACTATTCTTTTTTCCTATGAAAAAAATAATACATTTACTTGCATCATTAACACACATGTTTTGGTATGTCGAGGCATCAACATATGTAGATATTTTATGTTGAGATGATATTTGGTATTTTATTAATCAAGATACAATTATCTTCTCTAATAATTAAACATACTCCATATGTAATTGAAAAATATAACTAGTAACAACATCCATAGGTGCTTGTGGAATGTCGATAGGGACAAGTTTATTGGTGTAAAATTTGAAACACATAACAAAACATTTTACTAGAAATATTTTTGCTAACTGAAAATTACATAAATTAATTTAATATATTTTATTGAATGTATTTGAAACATCTTATTATTTACAATTTTGTAGTCAACGTGTAAATTTTAAGCATTTTTGGGCGATTATGATTAAATTACACCAAACCCTTTAATTTTCATTATCAAATATTATTTCTCTAATTTAAAGCTATATTCAAATAAAAATTATGATCCTAAATAATAAAACAAATAAATAAGAGCCAAAGAAAGTTATATAGGATAACTGAACCTAAAAATAGTATGTCATTTTATATACTATAAGCACACATGAAAAGTGCAATGGAAATGTCAAGGGATGTGTCAAATAAATAAAAATTGAGGGAGATAAACATGGGATGAGGAAGAAGGTGATAGAGAAGGAGATTGAGGAGGAGAATTCCAAGGTTGTGAATAATCCTAAGGCAACCTATGCAAAAATCCTCTTTCTTACAACTACCTTCATATATGAAACACATGACATTTATGTAAATTTTATGAAGGGGAAAGGGGGTGTGGTGCGTAGGTCATTGAGGCAATGTAGTTTGGAGATATCTCATAAAGAAATACATAATCGGTTAGTAATTACAAGGTAAACATGCATATGTTCGAAGCCCGAACTTTACATATGTTAGCTATAGAAACTCTACATTTATCTTTCCTTATGTCATTGAATTCATGCACATTTACGATTATAGTTTCTCTGTCTTGATATAAGCAATGATTAGGTTTCTATTAGAGTATGTATTTACCTCAACTCATGTTCACCTAGGTACTTTATTTACCTTTATTGTATTTATCCTCACCCACTTATGTGTGTGGATATTTCTTATTATTTATTTAGATATTAGGGGATATTATCTAGTTGTTAGATATAGTTCTTTCCTTGATCTATGATATTGATCGAGTTATATCTTTGATCTATGGTCTTGACTAGTTCTTTCCTAAATCTATGGTCTTGGCTAGTTCTTTGATATCGAGTTATTTCCTTAATTTATGGCTTGATCTATGACCTTAACTGGTTCTTAGATTGTTATTCCTTGCCTATATAAACAAAGACTCATTCTCATTGTATTTCATTGAGTTCCATAATAATATATGATATTGATGTTCATTTGTTTTCAAAGGTTTATGTAAAGTCATTATGGTAAATTGTTTTCATATTATTAATCGTGGTGTTTGATTAGTATTTGTGTTCTTGGCTTGGTACAATCTGGTTATCATTCATTTTATGGTATTAAAGTAAGAGAAAACAAGCGACACACCCTAGAATGGTAAGTTGTGCAAACACTCATTAAAATTATTATCCCTTGGTCATATGGTATGGTCGTATGAGGGCTTAAGCTTGTGATTCCTACTAATATGTGTTTAACTCCAGCCCCCTTTCATTTTATTTGTGTGGTGAAGGTAAGAACATTTTATTCTATTTTAGTGGAAACTAAAATAAAAAGTAGAACATAATATTGAAAAATTTGTATCTTTTGATCGTAACTCGATTTTGAGTGTCATTTTTTGAAAAAGTGCTTATTTTTCATGCTCTTTCTATTGGAAATATTTATTTTAAGAATTACACAATAATTATAAAGTGTCATATTGTAACACATACTCATTATAAAGTGTCAAAATCTAGGGGCTCTTTTTGCATTGCTTGGGGGTCTTGTTGCATTGCTCGGTATTGCATTTCGTTTGGTGATCTTTTGAGGATGACATCTTTATCTACTTTTGCATTAGATCATGTTGATCCATTAACAACACATAACTACCATACATGGAAACCAAGAATGGAAAAAATAATTAAGATGAAATGATTATGGGCCTTAACTTCTTCGAACAACTAGTGTTCACTAGAGAATATGAGAAATTTTAGTACCGGCAAATTTAATCACTTTGTATGGGTTTGATAGGAACTTATGTAAGTGACAGTATTTTGTTTCATTTGGACAAATAGGACTCTCCTTTAAAAATATGGTATAAATTAGAGGATTTTTTTGGTAAGGTGGATCATATGAGAGCCATATAACTTGAAATTGAGATCACCTCTCTTAATCTTGGAGATTTTACAACAATTATAGACTATCTTACCAAGTTCAAGATTTTTTTGACACAAAAAGGGGAGTGGAAGAGGTAAGAAGGATGAAGAGTGTGTTTATTTGATTCTATCCAAGTTGAGAGGACCATTTTAAATATTTTCTTCTACTTTTTTCTCTAGTATAGATGCCTTAGGTTACACATTCAAAATGTTTGACTTAGAAACATTTTGTGAAAGACTTACTAGAGAAGAATCCAAATTGTCTCACCTTGAGTCTTCCTTCTCTAAAAAGGAATTAGTTACATATAATCCTAAAGCCAAAGGAAAACCACAAAGTAAAACCAAATCCACCCCTTCTCCATCTCAACATGTTCCTAAACCCAAATAAAACAACTCTAAACCCAAGGAGTCTTCTAAATCCAAGAATAAGTCTAGTTTTTCATGCTCTTTGTGTCGGGGTAGTGGTCATGAAGAACATAGGTGTTATAAGATAATGCAAGCCTTAGATGATATAGTCGAGAAACACAAAATTTCTATCTCCACTCCACCTCCTCATAATCATCATGGAAAATCACTTAATGTTGTTGGGAGATCTTAGTGACCACTTGTAGACAATGGGGTTATATATTTTGGTGCTTATCATCTCATGAATTCTTCCAAGGAGTCTTTTTGTTTCTCTAGGTTTGAGTTCTACTTCCAAAATTGAGGTTGGAGATTCTTCCTTTCTTTCTCGTTAAAAGAAAAGGTGATATACAACTTGATGGTGGTAGTATCCAAGATGAACTATATGTTCCTAACCTCACTACAAATTTGTATTATGTATATCAAATATGTCATTACGGTCAAGGCAAAGTAATGACTTTTACACCACATGGGGCAAAATTATGAATTTTATTGAAGTCTTATTCACTTTTTTCTCATGGTATTGTTGATCATAGTTATACTATATCAATTTGAGGGTTTTGATGAATCTTCCTTTATAGGGACATGATTGGTTTCTGATGCAGATTCAGAGAGTATGTTGTGGCATGAGAGATTTGGGCATCTCAATTACAGATATTTGAAGGAGTTGAGAACTCATGGTATCATGGCTGTGCATTAGGAAAACAACACCTAGATCCATTTCCTAAGATTTTTTCAAAGAGATCTTCTTCACAATTTGAGCTTGTGCATAGTGACTTGATGGTTTTCCTACCCCCTATTTCAATAGAGCTAAGTATGCACTTACCTTTATTGATAATTTATCGAGGCGTATTTCATTTTATTTTCTCAAGTACAAAAGTGATGTTTTTCACACTTCAAAGTCTTCAAGGCTTTGGTCGAAATACAATCTTCTAGTTGCATAAAGAACCTTTGAACTGATAATGGGGGGGATTACTTCAGCAATGAGTTTTTGATTTTTGGCAACTCAAGGCATTATTCAAGTAGCATTTTGTTCCTCATACTCCACAAATGTAATGGCTTAGTAGAATGGAATAATAGAACTTTGAAGGAAATGACTAACTGTATGATGCATTCTAGATATTTACCTCTTATCTTACGGGAAGAAGCAATAATTGTGCTAACTACATTCGAAGCTCACACCACATACATAGCACTTGAGCATTTGACTCCAGAGGAAGCTTGGTCCAACACTAAGCCATATGACTCATTTTTTTGAGTCTTTGTAAGCCATGATTGGGATTTTGTGCCAAATAAGAAAATGAAATATTTGGATAAGAAGAGAAACCCCTTGATCTTTGTAGGGTATTGTGAGGACATGAGAGCTTATCGAATTATAAATTATGATACCCATGACATTCTTTTTTTAACACATGATCAGTTTGATGAGTGCTTCACTCTTCACGATTCTTCATCTTCTTCCATGTCTTCTTCTTCTTATTCATCTCATCTTGAGGATCCTTTTTTTGTGGAGGTTGATGAGGAGGTTATAGATGTCATTGATGATCCTATTCCCACTGATGTTTTCACTATGCCTAAGTGGGCTTGTACTATAGTTTATGAGGCAACACCTTTCATACAGGATCTTCCACCCACTAGGCATCATCATGCACATTCTATAGGTTTTGGACTTTTGTGTCAGGCAATTTCTGAGGATCCACGGTATTTTTCAAAGGCTCATGGGATACAAGAGTGGGATGATGTAATGACAACTAAGTATTCTTCTTTGATGAAGAATCATACTTGGGATTTGGTATCTCTTCCTAAAGGAAGAAAAATGGTTACGTGTAAGTGGTTATACTGAACCAAATATGCAGTTGATGGGTCCATTGACAAGTATAAGGATCATCTTGTTGAAAATATTTTTTCACAAGTTAAAGGTATTGATTACTTTGAGAATTTTACACCCATTGTTAAGATGGATTTTGTACGCCTTGTACTTGCTATTATTGCTTCACAGGGGTGGTTAGTATACCTGATGGACATGAAGAGTGCCTTCATACATGGAGATCTAAAAGAGGAAATATACATCGAGTAGCATGCTAGATTTTTTTAGTATTCTTCTCTTGTTTGTAGGCTCAACGTCTCTATACGGTCTCAAACAAGCCCCTCGGTCTTGGTAAGAGAAGATGGATTCTTTTCTTTTATCTACTGGTTTTTTCCATTGCCACTCCGATCATATAGTGTATCTCCAAAGTATGTTGGTGAGGATATTATTATACTTGTCTTGTATGTTGATGATCTCACATTTACCTAAGCTCTTCTTCCCACATTCAAACTATTCAGAGGGATATTTCTACATAGTTTGACATGACAGATCTTGGGTTATTGCATTATTTCTTTGGTTTGTAGATTTCTCAAACAAATTTAGGGATTCATTTGAGTCAAAGAAAAATACACCCATGATCTTCTTCAACACTTTGATATGGTTGATTACAAGCCAAGTCCATCTCCTTTTCAGTTTGGGGTTACTCTTACTTCCACATGTACCACACCACTTTGTGATCCTACATTGTATAGGTAATTAGTTGAGAGTCTCATTTACTTGACCCGCACTTGCCCCGATATTTCATTTGTAGTAGGGCTTGTATCTCGCCTTACACATTTTCCTCATAGTAGTCACCGACCAGCTACTCAAAGGATTTTGTGTTATTTACACGACACTTCCCACTTTGGCTTATAATACACTAAGGGTTCTACTCGGTTGGATATACAAATTCATATTGGGCAAGTTCTCTTGATGACATGCATTCACTTCTTCTGCTATCTTTTTGTCTTGGTTCTTCTCCGATTGCTTGGGCATGCAAAAATCAACATGCTATTGTACTTTCATCTTGAGAGGTAGAGTACAGGGGTGGAAGTTACAGCGATTCAAAAGATTTTTGGCTTTGAAAGTTATTGACAGAGTTTGGATTCCCATGGGATTCACCAACTATAATTTGGTGTGACAAGGAAAGTGTAATTCACATTTATCACATCCCATGTGAGCACTAGTGGACCAAGCATATTGATATACACATCCACTTCATTCGTCAGCACATTCAAGATGGATTTCTTTGCTTGGAGTACATTCTGACTCAGTAGTAGGTTGTAGACATCTTTACGAAGCCTTTTGCATCACCTCGCTACCTTGAGTTGTGTGGAATGTTTGGGGTTTTGGAATTTTTTTCTTGGGGGTGTTTGTGAGAACATATTCCTTCTTCTTCTTCTTTCTCTTTCCTTTTAGTAGGATTCTTTCCTTCTTTTGGTTCGAGATTTATTCATGGATATATTATACGTGAGTACCTCATTAGGCCTAGTTGTCGGGACTCATACTTGTGGAAATGCCACTTATTTTGGCCCCTAGCTTCACTTGAGGGGGCATGTTAGAGTAGTTATTTACCTTAGCTCATGTTCACCTAGGTACTTTATTTACCTTTATTGTATTTATCCTCACCCACTTATGTGTGTGAATATTTTTATTTATTTATTTAGATATTAGGGGATATTATCTAGTTGTTAGGTACATTTCTTTCCTTGATCTAGGTATTGACCAGTTCTTTCCTTGATTTATGGTATTAAGTAGATCCTTGATGTCTAGTTCTTTCCAAAATCTATGGTCTTGACAAGTTATTTGATGATGAGTTCTTTCCTTGATTTATGGCTTGATCTATGACCTTGACTAGTTCTTAGATTGTTATTCCTTATAGATATAAGCAAGACCCTTTCTCATTTTATTTCATTGAGTTCCATAATAATATATGATATTGCTGCTCATTTGTTTGCAAAGGTTTATGTAAAGTTATTCTAGCGAATTACTTTCATCTTATTGATCATGGTGTTTGATTAGCATCTATGTTCTTGGCTTGGTACGATTGGATTATCATTCCTTTTAGTTTCCCCTATTAGTAGTCTTGATGATGGTGTCACTCGATAGCCACTAGCACAACACCTTGACATATCATTTCCCGATCCTTGAAATGTATAATTACTAAGAATTTCATTTGGAATTTTTTTAATGTAATTAATATTTGAGGCATTGGAAAAAGAGGGTTTTTTTGTGTGCATCATGTCCTCCATCGATTACTTTGAAAAATATAATTTTCAAGTCACAATTACTTGTTAACATTGCAAATCAAACAAACAAGATCAAAATTTTTTTAAAGAACGGTCTATTTTGGAAAAATGTATATCAATGTAATTACTTGTTAACATTACGAATCCAAAAATTGATATCATGCAATATTGTTTATGGATAATTCGTAGTTTGTCTTTCTTATTTTGTGTCTATGTATATAAGTGATGGTGTCTTCTTTTACGCTTTGTGTTTTTTGAGCCTATGGAGGATTTTTGATTTGTGGGTTTATTTATATTATTTTGTAGTGAGCGGTAGGTTGTGGAGAAAAAGATTCACACTTGGGGTTTTTCCACCCCCAATGTTTACTAGTACATCTACAAAAGGTAACATAAGTCAACCTAATAAAAAATTGTAGTGATCTTAAGAATAATGTTGTATTGCATCTATTATAACCCATATGGAGGGGTCGCTAAGTCAATGATGTTACCTTTTCCATTAGTTCTATGGTGCCAATACCCAACCCTTACACAACTAAAAGAAATGGATTTTTTTAGAAAATATGGGGAAAAGGGGATTCACTAAAAAAATTGACATCGATACTTTCAATTGGAAGATGTCCTATTTATTATATAAGAAGAAAACATGAATGAAAAATTGGAAAGAAAGAGGCAGGATTAAATACCTTTTGTCCCACACCTCTCTTCATAGTTCATATTGTCCTTGCCCAAATAATATCTACCATACGTGCTCCAATTTATCATTTCAATGTCACAAGTTACATTATTCACATGATTATGATTTTATCTTAAATGGGCCACATTAAAAATGGGTAAAGTCGATAGGTTCCACGTGATCGCAAGTTGTGCTTAACTTAGGGCCCATAATATTGTTGGCATCTTGATGACATCACATAATGGATACCTAAAGACCTTGAAAATGTAAACATCAATGTGATAATTAGAAAAATATGGTCAACATCAATAATATGACAAAAATTAATTATAATTTGAATTTTGGAAAAGTGTGAAATTCATATGATTATTAACATATTGGTTCAAATAATAAAAAAATAACACAAACTAAGAGAACATTGACTTGAACAACTTGTATGGAATATTCTAAATTGTGTACCTTGTGTTATTTATAATCAAACCCCTCCATGCCCATACCCATGCCCATGCCCATGCCCATGAACAAAATCTTTAAAACAATAACCATTTTAAAGGTGGGAAATATACATTCATGATTTCATATTTGATATAATTTTTAAAATTAGAATATTAATATGTTGTTGATTCATGGATGTTAGAGGTAACAAGGTTTGGTTTGTAGTAAACATGCCTTTGACGTAATCAATCCTGAAGAGATAACTTATTTTCTCTATCATTTATCTTATTTTCTCTATCATATATCTAGGTAAAGAATGTAGCATATAGTTGTGGTATAGGGATAGGATAGTTACAAGTATTGACCTATGATGGTGCTAATTTCACATCGTTACATTTAATGAACTCTTAATAGGGGAAGAATTCAAGGAAAAATAATGTTTATGTCGCAAGGAAGAAATCATCAAAGGTTGGCTTGCTATTAACCTATCCCACCGGGAAGGCACCTTCCTACACCTATTCTCACTCTTTTATAAAATATATGTTTCTTCACTCTAAATAATTTCTAACAAAATAAAACATCATCAACTATTCATGCAATGTTGGGCTCTTCATCTTTTTCTTTAATTTAATGAAGGTGTCTTTCCATTATAGACTATCTAACCCATCTTTCATAATGCTAATGTATCAAGTGCCACCATTGCTTTCTCTTCCACCTATATTTTATTTTGGTTTTCTAATTAAAAATATTCTTAACCCAATGTTTTGTAGTCTAATAGTGTGAGCGATGGTATTAAGGGTGTTTCCTCACCATCTATCAAAGTACAAATCTCTGGAGGCATTAAAAGAGTCAAAGATATTCGAGTACCAAAGGAACTTGATGGAATGGACACCCCTCCCTCCTTGGTACCAAGTTGAAGAAAATTGATTATAATAAGTAAATTTTCAAATTGAAGATGAAAAATATATAATAATTCCTAATACAAATTCAATAACATTCATAATCAAAGAGTCTTTTTAGCACTATACTTACCTCTTATCCCAAAATTTTTCTACCGAGTTTGATCTAGAGGTTTTGAGTAAGTCTAAAACTCCATTTTCAAAATTCCTTAGATATAAAGAATCACTAAAATAAAATAAACTATAAAAATATGATTCTAAAATACTCACAGATACCACTTTTGTGGAAAATTTACACTAATGGTAGAAATAGATTGAATAACAATGTAGATTTTTGATAGTTAATTTATAAACATAGAATTCCAATGCTAACATTATCTACCTCCAATATCAATCTCAAATAATTATGGTGGAAGTAGATTGAGTAATAATAAATTTTACAAAATATCACAATATTATGGTAAAAGTGTACATACACCATTTCATTTTCCAATGTTGCATCATGGAAGAATTAGATTCAAAAACATAACACATTTCCAACTTTTCATTTATAATCACATTTTACATTCTACTTACAACAACAAAGAATATGTCAGTAAAATCTATATAGTATCTTCCTTTATTACAATTAGAGGTTAATTAAACAAATTGAATTTCATTTAATTTTATAAGTATTCCCTAAATACACCATAACTTTATCCATTAATATATTTGATATTATAAATTTTGAAGAATAAAATATTGAGGAGACGATGACAATCAAAAGGCACTTTTTTATTAACGTCTTATACCAAAAAAGTAATAAAATTTGAAAGGTATTTGGTCATTGGTGTTGATGTGTGACTTTAAATTAGTCCACCAGGGATCAAGTATTGTTGAGCGCAAGGCATGGAGACACCCGACATGGATGCCCTTTACCCGTAGCTACTTATGGCATGAAGCCCTTTACCCATAGTTGTTTTGCATTGTTGGACCTATATCTTCCCTCCGTAACTTAGGAAGAGATGACATCAAACTATGTAATCCCGTGTCAAATTGTAAGACATCCTAGAAATGCTCACCAAAAAAATTAATAAAAATATAAAAAAATGATAAAACATTTGAATAATGATTAAAAAAAAACTTTAAAAGGCCTATCGGAAAATATTAATGAATCAAATTAGAATAGTTTTTTTAAATTGTCTTGATTAATTTTGTAGATAAAAGGATTCATGAAAGGGGTTAGTAAATGTTTGTAGCATTGGAATACATATGAATAATTAATCAACAAAGTATTATTTCATGAAAGTAGATGGACTGCCTCAACACAATTTAGGGACATATCTATTAATTAAATTAGGGTTGAAAAACATTTTTAAATTAGACATTAATTTTTATTTTTTTAGCTTTTGATATAAATAGCTAATAGGCCATCATGGGTCCATTCATTCCAAAAACACTAGATTTTTTTCTAATTTTCCCAAACTAGTTGCACATCAATTAGAACCATTCATATTACATGTCTACCATACTCAACTATTAGTGTAGGATATTATTTTTCCTAGTATTTATTTATTGTGTATTATTCATACACACATGGACTATTCCTACACTTGGGGTGTTAGATTTCTTAGATGTACTTAGTCATAGGGAGTTACATTTGACCACCATTATTAGTGGGAGTTATTATTTGATCAAGATTCAAGGTGACGGATCTTTGACCGCTATTATAGGTGTTATTACACTTTATTAGGACTTATAATTTGATCACTATTCTAGTTGGAGGATCTTTGACCACTATTCATGAAGAGTTGCGCATTCACTCTCCTATTTGTACATCTTCATTTGTGATCTGCTCAAGAAATGTTGTGTATTGATTGATTCCAAGCTTGTTGCAATAATTATCTTATTGTAAATTATTTACTTTCAACAACATTATGCCTTTTCTTGTCTCACATTTGGTGAAATAGTGCTTTCAATTGATCCAATGATCTTGCCCAATAATCATATATCAACCATGTTAAATATTTTAACTTCCTCCTTTTCCAAGAATGAAAAGGTTATATGGCCATGTCTTAGCAAGAGTAAAGTCACTCCAAGATTTTTTCAAGAGTTTTATGAAACAAAGGGTTAGGTCATGTAGATGAGGAACATCACATCACACTAATAATGTATTGGTTATATTCTATAATATATAATTTTTCATAATTTCTTGGTCAATAGAAATTAGGGTACTCTTTGAGTGTTATCTAGTTTACACTCACACTTGTACAAGTACCTAGGATAACTACAAGAGGCTTGATTCTACAACAACAATATGTAGTGTAAAACTTGGATTGGCCCAATAGATAGGGTCTGAATGTCAAGGATAGTCCATCCTTGCCACACACATATATTTAATCATTTTCATTTTCTAATTATATGATGAAAGGCTCTATAGTTTGTATGGTTTTCTCTTTTTTTGTAGGTGATTACGAGTCATCCCAAAGTTATGTGAGTAAGAGAAACACATAGATAAGGTCATTTATAAGGAAGAGAAGAAAAAAATAAGTTTCATACCCAAATTTTTGATGGGTCTAAAATCATATAGATCCATGTCAATACTGTACAATTCTAGTTTGAACCATGCAATAGCTATACGATCCTTCCCCTACTTAGTTTTCAGTTCTATAATCTATACCAAAGAATATTTAGTATTTGATCTTCTCATTTCTCTTGGTTTCACATCTATATCATCTCTTCTCATACATGTATGGCTAAATTTTCTTCTCCTTTGACCGCTATTATAGGTGTTATTACACTTTATTAGGACTTATAATTTGATCACTATTCTAGTTGGAGGATCTTTGACCACTATTCATGGAAGAGTTGCGCATTCACTCTCCTATTTGTACATCTTCATTTGTGATCTGCTTCAAGAAATGTTGTGTATTGATTGATTCCAAGATTGTTGAAATAATTATCTTATTGTAAATTATTTACTTTCAACAACATTATGCCTTTTCTTGTCTCACATTTGGTGAAATAGTGCTTTCAATTGATCTAATGATCTTGCCCAATAATCATATATCAACCATGTTAAATATTTTAACTTCCTCCTTTTCCAAGAATGAAAAGGTTATATGGCCATGTCTTAGCAAGAGTAAAGTCACTCCAAGATTTTTTCAAGAGTTTTATGAAACAAAGGGTTAGGTCATGTAGATGAGGAACATCACATCACACTAATAATGTATCGGTTATATTCTATAATATATAATTTTTCATAATTTCTTGGTCAATAGAAATTAGGGTACTCTTTGAGTGTTATCTAGTTTACACTCACACTTGTACAAGTACCTAGGATAACTACAAGAAGCTTGATTCTACAACAACAATATGTAGTGTAAAACTTGGATTGGCCCAATAGATAGGGTCTGAATGTCAAGGATAGTCCATCCTTGCCACACACATATATTTAATCATTTTCATTTTCTAATTATATGATGAAAGGCTCTATAGTTTGTATGGTTTTCTCTTTTTTTGTAGGTGATTACAGGTCATCCCAAAGTTATGTGAGTAAGAGAAACACATAGATAAGGTCATTTATAAGGAAGAGAAGAAAAAAATAAGTTTCATACCCAAATTTTTGATGGGTCTAAAATCATATAGATCCATGTCAATACTGTACAATTCTAGTTTGAACCATGCAATAGCTATACGATCCTTCCCCTACTCGGTTTTCAGTTCTATAATCTATACCAAAGAATATTTAGTATTTGATCTTCTCATTTCTCTTGGTTGCACATCTATATCATCTCTTCTCATACATGTATGGCTAAATTTTCTTCTCCTCTTGTGCATTTGAGCTATTACTTATCATTTTTTCAATCCTTTTAAGTGTTAATATATTATTCTAATTATGAATGGTTAATTTTGGAAGTTAATCAAAATAGATTTAATTAGGGTGCAAACAATGATCAAAGAAGAAATATATAGGTAAATTATCATCTAATAAAGTTTAATATGAAACCCTTACATCAACTTGAACATGAGAAATTTTGTTGAGAATACTCATATTTGATTTTAGAGAAGCTACACTTGAGCCTACAAAAAAATTGTGATAACAATAGGGAAACACGATTGTCTCGATAATCTAGTTTTCCATGTTAGAACCAACTAAATCATAATTTTATTATAGACTTGGTCAATGGTAATTAGTTTGAAATTGATCATGTGAGAAGTGAAGATCAATTTTCTTATATTATCATTGGGGATTGTTGAAGTAGATCCATAGAATACTTAAGGAGGTGGTAGGCATTTTTTCTCTTTACATTAAATGGGAGAATGTTGAATATGATGCCAATGGTGGAACCTAATTGATTTCTATTAGAACTATTTTTAGTTATGTTTACAAATTCTACAAGTTTTATTTGATTTATAATTTAATTATGTGAAAATAAACTGCTTTTCGACCATCTCCTCTTTTATAGCTAGAAGTTCTAGTTAGAGTGTCATTCACTATAATTCACAAAATGTGTAATGAAGTGAGATTGAATAATTATCCACTCATATCTAAGAGGATTGGAACTATTTCAATTAATATAACATTAATTTAATGTATTCCTATTTTTAGGTATGTGGGGTGTCATATTCATGTAGTTCACCTTTTTTCATGTCTAGTGTGTTGTTGATGTATATAGAAGAAGTATTTTACATGACGACTATAGCCAGTGTATGTAACTTGTTCTATTAAGTCAAATATTTGCTGTACATGTAGTTATAATTATTTTATTAGTTTTTAGTACTATTTTATTCAATTGACATTCGGTCAACTTGTCTTGTAAGTCTATTGTAAGTGGCTATCAAATCCTTTTTCTTAATAAATAGTTACCCAAAAACATGGTGTCATAATTATCTTTTGGAATTATTTGTTAACTACTTTTACTATTTTATCACAAGTATTTAATAATAGAGACCAAAAATCTTAATAATCTTATTAATGGGTTATTAAGTGCCCATTTTTTCATAAATCACACATACAAGTACACTAGCTTAATAACTAGTTATTCGGGACAAATTGGATGATCTAGTACATTATAGAGGATTGTATTAGAGGTTTTTATAGGTTTATCATTAAATTAATCTTATGATATTCCACTCCATCCATATTCAAAACATTTAGTATTAGTGTCTCCATATTTTTCTTTCTTAGTTTGCAACTTATAGTAAACCTAACATTATGTGCATCCGCTTTTTTGTAGATCGCAATTCTCATTTTATCTTTCGAATATGCATGATTAAAAAAATGGGTAATTTTAATATATATTGTTTTTTGATATAAACCCATAAATTCCCCTCCTATGGTAAATCCATGGAGTCATCCTCTAAGTATTCATCATTGAATACATTTTATTTCATGTGGGTACAAATATCCCACTTCAATAACTTGCTCTCAACATCCAGTGGCTTGGACATCCACATTTGTATGTTCTACTTCTACAAGCATGTCCATGATGGGATCTAAATACCTTTTAGTTACCATAAATGACATAATTTTACATTCTTTCCATCTTTCATCTATTTTTGGACCCTTGCAAGAAGGTAATGTGGAGTGACACTAAACTCCACAATTCTCACATATATAGTGACCAAATATGCAATGATCTATTTCTCACCTCCAAATATGTTTTCAAGGCTATAAATCCAAAGGTAAATCCTATCCTTGTGACTTTCTTAAATATATTTGAGACATTAATATGTTGCTTTCATATATTTAAGGTCCCCTTTGTAATTAGAATAAATGAAAATTGATTGATTATGATGACAATTTATGTGAAGAGTAAAGACATACATCAAGTAGTACCAAAGTGGTTTTCCTAAATATTAAACCTCCTAAAAATTGGCATCCAAATATTTTATGACATATTCCATAAATTTTTCTTGGGAACCTTTATTTATAGTTCTCCCTTCCATGTGAATTACCCTTTTTGAGACATAGGTAACATGATTTGTAAGAGATATATTTACAATGATTTGTTATGTAGAAACCTAAGTAATTGCATCTTGACACAAGTTAGTGCGGGAATGTTGACTAGGGGTTATATGTTGTGTCTTTAGGAAAGGTGGTGATAAAGAATGGGAACTTTACACCTTGGTCACTACTCTGTTATACCTTCAACACAAATTATTGAGAGAGAATGATATAAATGTTTGTAGGATTCAAGCATGCAAATATACACATTTGGGTGGATAGATAGAGTCTTGCCTCAATTTTTAGACTAGGAGAGTTAAGGTGGTGAAGTTTTATGACTATAAGTTTTTATCAAAATATTTTTTTGTATGCAAGATATGGTGCTTTGACAAAAGTGTAAGTGATGAATTTACTTCTCTGTTATGATGGGAGGTTTCATTTATTGAAATCCAAAATGACAAGAAAAATATTTACAATATATACTCTAACTAACTTGCATCGATGGATTTTACTTCCAAATAAAATAATATAAGATAAAAAAGAGAGGAAAAAGTAATGGAGAATTTAGATGTAAAGAAAGAAGGAATGAAAATATTTCATTTCAAATGAGTAAACATATATAGTATTTTAATTTGAACTTATATCATTTAATATAAGAAACAATCATGATAATGATTCTATGTACATGAAAGGAATAAAGAAGGATAAACACATAACATTAAAACATATGCTATTTCCAAATATATCATGACACAAAGTTCAACCATTATATTTTTTATTTCTTCACAAATATGAACACAAAGGCTCATACACTTTCCTCTCATACAAAATCTTATACAAAATTATGGGGAAATAATATTTAAGAAAATCTCTCCAAGACTCTAACAACTTGAATCCTCACAATAAATTTTGAAGTGTACTTTGATAATATGTTTGATAGCTCAAAGTCTCCCACATATCTATACAATAATATCCTCTAAAAGTATTTCAACGTATATCCTCCCGAAGTAAAAATCTCTAGTTGGTAAAGGTACCATGTATAATGATTTACAAAAAAACATTTATAGGGAAATCCTCCCTATTTTATAGCTACATGCAATGTTGAATCATTCATCCTTCCCAAAATGTAAACTTGTGAATTGACAAAGTCAATTTACACAACATGTGAATTTTTCTAAGTCAATTTACACAAGATGGGAATTGAAAATTTCATGTGAAATTTTTAGAATAATAAAGTGATATTTTACATACATGAAAATGCATATCCAAAGAATTACCTAATTGAAGTTGACAATATAAAACTAAAAACTAAGGATTTTCCCCGGTGCATATTCTTCTTAATCAACTCCTTCCTTCAAATTTATGACCTTTTGAATTGGTTTGGTTTCCCTAAAGAATCATATTTTTACTTTTTAATTTTAGGAGTGGAGTTTTGGAGGTGACAAGGACCAATGGGGTGTAGGGGAATTTCCCATGTATGTTCTGGGGTAACACCTCGTGTCTATTCCTTATCTCAAGATAGGTGGGTTCAAGTTATAGTGCCACAAAATCTAGGAACAATTTGATATTCTCATTTCCTTTGGAACACCTTGATTTTATATGTCTTTATGCCTAAATTTGGCATTTTAATATTAGGAGATTATAGTAGAATTTGCATGCCAAAAATATCTATCACAAGAGAAAATGCATGCTCAAACACCTTAGTACGGTTTTGACTTGAATTTGAAAATTAAAAGTCTACACATTTTTAATCATGCTTTTGACTTGTATTTTTACATGAAAATTCCATCCAAGACTTGATCTAACTTTTGACTTGAATTTTCATGTGAAAATTTTTCCCAAGTACTAATAGGAATTTTGATGTGAATTTTCACCTCAAAAATGTGCCCCAAGTGTTGATTGGATTTCTTTTTCTTTTTCACCTTAAAATTCCATCCAATTCTTGATCATTTTTTTCACTTACATTTGCATGTAAAGAAAACTCAATTAGACTTTGGATGTCCTTTGTCAACTCATAATTCTACCCAAGTCTTGATCAAAATTTTGCTTTTCATTTCCATGTGAAAATCCACCTAAAACTCAATCATATGTTTGATGTGATGCTACACATATAAATTTCACCCAAGTATTAATCAAAATATTGATGTGTTTTTTCACCTCAAAATTTTTACAGGTATTAATTATAATTTTGATGTGATTTTTCATGTGAAAACTTACTACAATGGGAAATCGGATATGAAGGCATATTTACAATTTGCGGTAAAATGTAAATGCACACTAGAAGTTTGAGTAACACAAGGGGTAAGAGATTTTGTGGGATTGGATATCTAGATGTAAATTACACTCATGTATTAACTTTTGAAATTATGATTAACACTAAGAAGTACTTGGTTAGGATTATAGGTTTTGGAATAATTTTGTAACTAGATTTAAAATATGTTTAAGAAGTCCTAAACTATGGAAAACATTAGTTTTTATGCCAAACTTATCCAATTTGGTTTATGTTAGGAAATAAGGGATAAAATATGTGGAATAATTCCTCATAGAATAACAACAAGAGAAACTAATATGCAGAAAAATATTACAGATCTCAAATAAAAGTGCAAAATAAAATAACACAACACAAAGAGACAATATTTAATGTGGTTCACCCAATTTGGGCTACTTCCACCAAGAATCACTTGCTCATATTTTATTACAAGTCATCGCTCTCTCAATACAATACCCAAATTTGTTTGGAGCTATGCTTAACAAAATCTACAGAATTCACAGCCAAATTCAAAACACATCTGCAATGTTACATAATACCTAACATATGCATAAAACCATATAAGTAGACAACTCCTTAAGCAATTTTACAAAACTATGGGTATCAAAACCATGGGCCAAAACCGTCCCATAAACCTATGGGTCAAAATCCCACCTATATGAGAAAAACGTGTTTCCCAATATATCGGGCACATTTTAAGGCCAAAAAAATTTATCGGGGTCGGTGAGACAACTATGGAAAGTGTACAAGACTCTTAGTGTATAGTCTTCAATGCTTTCTCACATGAAAATAGGCTCCACAACCTAACAGCTTTAATTTAGTTGATTTTGACCAAATTTTATTGATGGAATTAAATTTTCACTTGATTTAAAATTTTGGGAGAACAAAGTTAATGAATGATGATGTAAAGTTTAAAAAAGCTTTGGCAATTTAGGTGGATGGGAGCTCCACAAAAGTACAATATGTGCTAAAACCTCTTAAGAATAGTGCAAGACCAATGGGAAGAACTCTGGCCGGTGTATGTAATATTGTATGAGGGACCAATATTCATTGAAGGTAATGCTCAAAGGAAGGAAGAAAATGGTAATTCATAGGCTAGACCAAAAACTATAGTACATGCAAAAGAAAAATAGTTACGGAGCAATCGGGGATAAGGATGGTGTAGTCATCAAGGGTTAGGATTTATGTAGAATCATTGCATAGATATGGATAGACCACTAATGCATACAAAAAAATTGGGATGAAAACAAGTGGAAACCCCATAAAAACTAGGGTTATTGGTAAGTTGAACTATGGTGGAACTATTGATGAACTTATATAGGTCCAAGGATGAATTGGTAATGGAAGAATCACTATGTAAAATCACAACCATGCGGTTTGAGGAGTGAGATGAACAAGGGGAAGAGAGTTGGATAAGAAGGGAAAATGAAATAAGTTGGGGAGGAAAAAAACCTATAGAGTAATAACAAAGATGAGGACTTTGGTGAAATAATGTCATATACTATTAACAAACCACCACAACACTCGACCCATTTTTTGAGGATATGGGGATAGGATAAATTAAACTAACATGTGAAGATTTATATTATAGGACATGTGGTATAGATTTTTAATCCATATATAATACCAATCATAAAACTAAAAATCATTTTTGTACAATATGTTACTAAGTTGACCTAGAAGTATGAACATAGGAATGCGTAAGCTAACGGGTATATTGATGACGTTTTAGAAGAACAAGATGTTCTAAAGTTGAAAAAGGATGCATTAAAATAGTTTAAGGACAAGGTGGAAGATCTGTTGTATGAATATCATGGCCACAAAACTGACCATTTTTTATGTTGTTATGGTTAATTCGAATTGTGCAAATGATCATCTTTTTCCCTCATTGTTTTGGAGGAATTTAGTGATGAATCAGTAATTATTGAGGAATGATCCTATAAAATTTAAATCAAACTATTGAAGTACTTGGATGAGGCCTAAAACATTAAATTTATGTGAAATAAGAAAATATCATGCGTGTTTGATTCTCTTTTCAAGAGGATTATGTGGAGATAATATTTGCAGAGGATAATATAGACATATTAAATTTCTAGGAGAAATTGAAAATTGAAGAAGATGAGGGCTATTGTAGAGATTTTATAGGATGAAGTATGTCAAAAGGAGTCAAGTTAAACCATGAAATCAAGGAATTTAAGGAAATACTTGATGATTTTGCAACAAAAAAGGATGAAGGATTAGTATATGATAAGGGATCATAAGAGGTGGATGGTTTGTGACATCTAAGATCTAGCCAAGTAGGGTGATATGTGAAAAATAAGAGATAATAAAGTGGGGAAACATCTAAGGTTACATAAGAATATTTGCGGAATATTCGAGTACCTACAAAAATATAAATAGGGGTTGTAGGGAAGTGAAAAGAGAGTTATTTACGGGAGACACAAGGTCAACAAGATGGAACCAAGATAGAAAATAGGGACATGTACAAAGGTAGACTCAAGAACCAAGATATGAGGCGAGTAAACTTCATGAAGTTTAGGAAAGATATTCCATAGAGTTATGTCTTAGAATAAAACACATTGATGTTGTAAGGGAAGTACACATGAGTGTTTGGAATAATTATATAAATGCTATTTTTATGTAATATAATGGGAAGTGAGCCTTCTATATACAACTTCATGTGAATGTATCAATATTTATGGATAGTGTGTAGTTGTATGTTGTGTGTTTGGATTAATATTTTTCTAGGGAAGTCATCCATTTTATTGTTCCCTTTATGTCTCTCTACAAAACTAAGGTTATTGTATGACGTAAGAGAGTGACAAGCGAGCTTGGGAATCTACAAGTAACTCTTCCTCGCACCTGACCTCTCGAGGTCGTGCCGAGATAGCCGGTGGGGATGAAATATGTGTGGGATGTAGACAAACTAGTTAGGCAATCTAATGTCTTCGACACGCACTAGTGGAAATTACGAATCTAAGGCAAAGAAGGCCCTCCTAACTTGAACTAGTGTGATAGATCGATCAGCAAGGATGACTACTCGAAGGCTCCAATCAATATCGAGCTCTGGCGTGATTTGGTCTATAGGTTGTGGAATACGTGGAAAATTTCCTGGGATAGTTTCGTGTATATCCCTAGATAAGGTCATAGGGTAGATGGTAAATATAGTTGACTCTATGGGCGATTCTCCGGCCTAGTCCAGAACTCCTTAGCTTTGTTAGCTGCTATGTCTAATAAGGATAACTATGTGATGATGATAGGTGGAAGTGGAGTAGATCTGAATACTAGTGTGCATAGGCCAGTGTCTATGTTTGATTCACTTACGGATTCGTTGGGTTGCAGGATTTGTGGATCGCAATCGTAGACTCTTGGTTGTTGCGGTCCTGCTATGGTCATGTATGAATTCAGTCCCTGATCCCTAGTATCCAATAATCATATGCTTTCTCAGCCTCTATATTCAAAATTAATAGCTGTGTGATCTTCTCAAAGTACCTCACAGGCGTTCTTGCAACCTGAATTCTTAGGCTAGTATCTATGTCTGTGAGAATATCTCCTGCGTCTGGCTGTGGGACCAAAGGATCACAACCGAACGTTTTCTCTCTTTCAAGCCCTTCTATAGTCATGTGGATATTTTTCTAGGGTAATTTGTAATTTGGCTGATTTGACCAAAACGTATGTGCTTGATTGTCTTCTATGTTTAATCCCCTCAACTGAGAGCTGATCTGTTGTAAGTCTGTTATTGTTTGGAAGACTTGGATTCTAAAATTCTGGTCTATGTCAACTATTGCTGTGACGAGATTGGGTTGAGGCACGATTGGCTCGAATATGTATTCTCTGGGATCCCTAGGTCCCGTGATTGTCATACAAAAGCAATAATGTAAACAAACTGCAATAAAGTGAATTTAACTACATGAAATATAACTATAGCATATATGATTTCTCTATTTTTGTATTTTTGATGAACTATTCGAATGAATTTAGTAACTAACTAATTTAATACATCTAGAAATTGACAGCTAAGATAACAATTTAAAACAAACAAAATAACCGAGTATAGCTATTTGTCTATGCAATTTGTAGATCTACTCTAAACAATGAAATAACTGATCTAATCTATTTGCAAGACTCTCGATCCTACCTCAGAAGTGAGGAATGAATCATAGTCTCTCAGAAACTATCAATCCCCACAACTTCCCTGGCAATATCGAAAGTAAAATTAACTGAAATAAAGCAATTAACTACTCTATTTGATATGATTCTAATTTAGAACTTTGAAAGCTAGAACCTGGATTCCACAAAACAGTGGCGAATCCAATGGTGTGTGTGATTTTGTCCCCTCGGTGTGATCTCCTCATTCCTTCATGTTCACGTGGATCCAGAAAAGTGTGTAATGCTAGCATCAATAGAAGTAGATGTTGGAACAAGGGACAACTTTAGAATACGGATCAATACAATGCGAGTAGGAGAGGGATATCACAAGAGTACAGAGCTTGGCTTATGCAATTCCTAGTGGGATCTATTGCGAGTCATGCAACATAAAACGTCCAGAACCTGAAACTATCCTGTTTGAGGAGAAAAACCTACAACTTTAATGGCTTCCTATTGATAAACAGACTATCCTATTCCAATGGATTGGATGAAATAACAAAGCAAGACTTCACACAAGATGGATATGTGGCTTACTAACAAAGAAAAAAATGCTAACTAAACATGCAATGAAGAAACTAAGAATTCTAAGCAAAATGAAAACTAAATCTATTGCAAAGAGAAATTCGTGAGGCAAATTTGAGGGGCTATTTGCTTGAGCACAAGCCACCTATTTATAGCATTTGCATTTACCCAAGGTAAAAACCAAATAGAACTCTTAAACTATAAACAAAGGCAAAACACTATTCCAGGGAACCGAATCATAAATGCAAGCTTATGGCGGTGAAAGAAAGTGTAAAATGTTGAAATTACGTGAGTCATGTTAAAAGAGCTTTCGGAAAATGTGTAAAGGACCACCACCCTAAGCGGGGCAGCGACACAGACCGCCGCCTGTCGGGGTGGCGGTCATGAGACCGCCGCCCAGGCAGGGCGGCAGTTTCATCACTGAAGAGCAAAAGGCCAAGAAAAGAGGGGAAAAGGGAAAAAAAAAGCATGTGGGGCTAAGCGGGGTATGCGGGATGTTAACGAACACTTGGAGATATTTTTCGATCCCGAACACCTTGCGAGGAGACTGCATCATCATTGGGGCATTTGTTACGTTGTTTCAAGAGATGATACAAGACCTTACAATTTTGGGTACATACATATTGCCCCCTTAAGAAGCGTTTTAGCCATGAAGAGGCGTAAAACGGTGGGTCCGAGTATGGCGGTCCCAAAATGGGAAGTTAGAAGTTATACCTGATACGTCCGTGTGTTGAAATGACGCCGTCCAAAATTCCCACTACCTGCAAAACGAAAAGAGAACTCAAGTGCAGATAGACATAATAGTTTGGAAAATAAACACTAAAATAATAGGAAATGAGAACGTACCATTTGTGCGGGGATAAGAACTTACCTCCGTCGGCGCTCCAAACCTGTGAAAAAGGCATTTAAAACGAATCAGGGTGCTATATATATGAAAGTGGGCCCATTTTCCTATTCATTTGCGCAAGTTGATTTGATTGATTTTGAGCTCTGGAACCCACGGTGACAGTTTCTTGTGTGAGTAGAGTCAAAACATCCGTGACGGGATAGTGATCATGCCTCCGCGAGTGGAACATCGACCCGCGAGATCACAGGTTAGTTTTCTTCAATTTATCCTTTTTACCCCCTTAATTTTGAAATGCTAAAATCTTTGTCATGGGGGGGTAATTTTTGAAAATGTTAGTGTTAAAAGGTCCATCTAGGGGGGGCACCTACTGGGTAGGCTTTGTTTTTAGTTAAAATGGTCTTGTTTTGCACTTTTAGGCTTTTTAGGTTTAAAAACCCGCGTGGGTTTTCGGGCCATGACCGCCGCCCTGCTGAGGGTGACGGTTACACGACCGCCACCCTGTTCAGGGTGGCGGTTACACAACCGCCACCCTTAAGGTGGCGGTTACAAAACCGCCTCCCTGCTCAAGGTGGCTGTTTCACACAGATGCCAAAAGAACATCTATTTGAGATTGTTTTTGCATTTTTAGCATTTCTACATGTTTTCATGATTTTTCTAGTATTATTCGGATGCTAACTTGCTCTGTTTTGTGTGTTTTTGGGTGTATGCAGGCGAGAGAGGAGTATATCCGGTGGAGCCGAGAGAGGGAGTGTGACTGGCTCCCAGGAGTGTTAGATGCCCTCTCACAGGATGAGGAGGATACTCTTCAGCGGGCTGGTATACTACGTATATCGTGCGTGCCCCACGTTGCTCCTTCCAGTCACATTCTTTGTGACTTGTTCTCATATTGGGATGCTGATCGGAACACCTTCCGATTACCAGGGGTCCGCGGTGAGTGGACCATTACTTTGGAGGATGTCTATCGCATTCTGGGGGTCCCGATTATTGGGAGATGTCTCACCCTTGAGACAGCAGGTTCGCGGGCCCAGATAGCACAGTGGGCTACATATATGGGAGATGCAGTCATCTCCACGGGGTCGAAGAAGGGGGTTAGAGTTTGATCTATTCCCAGTTTTCCCATCCCCCTACTTCGTCAGGCCATCATGGGGATCCTTGCCTCGAGACTGATCGGGGACAAGGGAGGAGACACATTGTTATATTGTTGGTCCCCTATCATTGCACAGATAGAGGGACATGGCTGGATATATGCCTGGGGAGCAGACATACTTGGGACCACCTACCATGATTTATACAGGGTAGTCCGTTTACAGGGGCAGTCCTTGAGCCACCCAACCCTGGTCATGAGTTGGGTCTATGAGCACTTCATCCCCTATGGCAGAGGTGTAGAGGTGGCAGATCCCAGCTGTGAGGGCAGCTAGATGGATAGATATGTTGGTGCTCCGAGCACCTCATCAGCCAGTTGCTTCTCTGACCACTACTGACATGGAGGCCACACCGTATCAGACTATGGTAGGTATATGGGGTGAGGAGGCTCTTACTTTGATCTCCTACTCCACCACAGGGCAGCTTATTGATAGAGTGGGGTGAGTGGAGATACACCCCTTTGGCCGAGTTCCTCAGCAGTTTGGCCTACCTTATATGGGCATGCTTCCCCGGTAGCACCAGTATATAGATCAGTCCGAGAGGCCAGAGGGGGGCCTAGAGGCCGGGGTTGGACAGTGGTTACTCCTGGCATTCCTATTGTGGCCAGGAGGGTAGTATGTGCCAGAGGGAGAGCCGGTGCACCTCAGGCACCCTTGCTTCAGATTGCTGCACGGGTCCTACCCATAGCAGCGATGACCCCATTGACATAGACTCTGAGTCCGAGGAGTTTACAGGGGGAGAGACAGAGGAGGATAGTGATCCTGAGTGGCATGACACTCAGGATATTATGCAGGCAGCGAGGGCCGAGCAGAGTGCAGAGAGAGTGACTCTAGTTTCAGAGGAGCCACTCTCCCAGGGCCATGGTGGGGAGGATGAGTCCGTTGTGGGGCGCTACGTTGCTCCAGTCACAGGAGTAGCCCCTCAGTCAGTGGCGGCATCCGTGGCAGGTGCTGATCCTATAGATCCATCCTGGAGGCCTGGTGATCCGAGTAAGTTACCCTCTCTCCTTTTAATGTTTGTTTTTAGTTAGGATCTCCTTAGTTGCTATCTCTCCTTTTGTTTTATCTTGTATTTCTAATCTCTTGTTTGGTTTCTAATTTGTTTTCTCCTTTGTTTGTAGAGACCGCCGATGAGTGGTGGGACTTGATTCGCAGGGTATGCACCGATACCCTGATGATCCCCATGGAGAGGACCCGTGCCGAGTTATCTGTAGATGCTGGGGAGCCCTCGGCAGCTGGTAGACACACTGATGTCTTTTCCCCAGTCTGGCATGTGGCCAGGATGGTATCGACTCTCCGCACGGAGCTAGCGGGGTATAGGACGCCGAGCACTTGATGAGGAGCCACTCTCGTGGCGAGACTGTGGCTGCCCCTCGGATCCCGAGCCCCGTGCACTCGGATCGGCCGGCGTAGCCAGAGTCCTAGGTGTGGACGTGCACCTTCGAGGGGTCTCGTAGGGATTGAGAAGTCACTTGGCTCTCGTAGATTTTGTATGATACATTCTTTTGTATATCCCGGCTCTTTGAGCGTTTTGACCATGCTTAGTGCATGATGGCATTGTACAGAAACTTTGATCATATATATATATTCTTTTTGGATCAAAACTCTTGGTATTTATGGCTTACTTTCCATTTCCAGTTTCCTTATGTAGATTATGATGTATGTATGTATGCTCCTTAGAATGTATGCAATGGAGAACAAATGATGCAAGTGTTTATTTTCCTTTTGTATTTCATGATGCTGATATATGATAATGTAGATACAATGTGATTTTGAATCTTAGTTTCTGTAAGCAATTTTGGATACTTCATATTTGTTTTGGCAAAGTGATGAAGATAAACTGATATGATGAGCAGATAGACTTGCCCCTACCCCCAACTCCATGCAACTAGTAAGATGCGAGGGCTCATCACCGAGAGTTGGAAAGGGTGCAAGTCATGAAATGTGTTGAAATGATAGTGATGAAAGATAGACAAAGCTTTGGCGGAACCAAATTAGGATGCCACAAGCTTACTCCATTCGAGTGACTTCATAGTTTTGGATGCAACTTGCTTTGTGGTTTATCCAGACTTAGATCCTTAGATGGCCACATGGTAGACAAAATCTAGGTTTTTAGGATTTTGAACTCTTTTGGAATTTTGGACATCTGATTCATTTGTTTTTTACTCAAAGACTTCAAGATTTGAATTGTTTGTGTATGACCTTTTGCATTTATTTGTCAAGAGGACCCCCTACACTTTGCCCCATGCTACTAGTAAGAAACATGGGTTTATCACCGTGGGCAAAGCATAGGTGAGTAAGGGAATTTCCATCCTTTCCCAACCCTACATCACTAATAAGAGACTCAAGCTCATCACCAAAGGTTGGTGGGGCAAGCAAATGTGTAAAATTAAAATTTTCTGTTTGATCAATATTTGACTTGTTTTCTTGAGTAAAATGTCAGTATGTGCTTATTTCCAAAGAGATATACATATGGGATAGATGTGACACCATGAAGCTTCTAGAACAGACCATAGGCAAGACACCTATCCTAAGAAGAAACCAAAAGTGAGAATAAACCCGCAGATCCTAGCATAGTTACCGTTTAAGACTTTGTCATATCTAGCTTTATTTGATAAAATGATTCCGAGATAGTTTGATGATATTATGAAAATGGAGAAGTATGATTAGAGTGTTTATGCCAACAACATCATGAGTTTGTAATGAATTGCTTTGAGAACAAAATTCCTTGATCACAATTTGTGTACGAAACAAGCGGACAAAATGATCTTAATCTATATGAAGATGCAATGTAAATATAATTATAAATAGTGCTAGCTTCTTATGCGTAGAACCGCTTGAGGTGTAAATTCCTCACCTTCCAGCGTACATAAGAGGTATGCACCATTTCCATAGTCCTTCATGACTTGGTATGGGCCCAACCATTTGGGCCGGAACTTTCTTCCTTCGCCGGTCTTTTTGTTGATCCGGCTGTCTAGCCTTAGAACTAGATCACCTTCATATATGTCGCGTTCATAGACTTTCTTGTTATACTGCCGGCACATCCGGTCAGCATAGGCTCTGTGCCACTATTCAGCATCTAACCTAGCTTCATCTAGGCTTTCTAGTTGGGAGAGACGTGCTTCCCTGTAAGTGTCTTCATCCAGAATCCCTTGTAATGAAATACGGAGACTGGGTATTTCAACCTCAAGTGGGAGAACTGCCTCTGCCCCGAATACTAGTGAGAAAGGAGTTGCTCCCGTTGGTGTTCTTATTGAGGTTCGGTGGGCCCATAAGGCCGGATATAACTTCAAGTGCCAATCTCATTTGTTTTCTTTCACCATTTTAAGGAGAATGGCTTTTAATGTTTTGTTTGTCGCTTCAGCCTGTCCGTTGGCTTGAGGGTAATACAAGGAAGCCGTATGATGGCTTATTTTAAATTTATTGCACAATTCGTGAACTTCGTCATTTTTAAAAGAAGTTCCATTATCTGAGATAATGACTTGCGGGATACCGTATCTGCAAATGATTTGGTTCAAAATGAACTTGGCGATTATAGAACCCGGTACAGTAGTAAGAGGCATAGCCTCTACCCACTTGGTGAAATATTCGGTGGCCGTGATTATAAAATTATGGCCATGTCTGTAGACGAGGGAGAGAATTTCCCTATCAAATCAAGACCCCACGTAGAAAAGGGCCATGGAGTAGCAATTGGTTGTAGAGCTTGTGCTGGCATGTGAATCTCGTGGGAGAATTCTTGACACTTATGACACCTGCGTACAAACTCTACTGCGTCGTGCTCTAGAGTGGGCCAGAAATAGCCCATTCGATGTATTTTATGAGCGGTGGCATGGCCACCGAAGTGGCCTCCACACATTCCACTATGAGATTCATGGAGAATCTTCTTGGATTCTTCTGTGTCGACACATCTTAGGAGCATTCCATCGAATGCTTTCCGATAGAGCACTTGCTCTATAATGACGTATTTTGCTACGATAATGCGTAACCACCTTCTTTGTTGCGGTGTAGCCCCTTCTAGATACATATGGTCCATGATATAATTAATGATATCAGTGTACCAGGGACACTCAGAGATAGGAGGTTTGGTTTTAATGTAGTATACACACTCATCTGGAAAATCCAGATCTACTAGATCACCTCCGTCTAATGGGTTATCAGCTAACCAATCCGTGATGATTTGTCCCTTAACGGATTTTTGATTTACAAATGTTAATTCGAACTCCCCCATTAAGGTTATAAAACGTCCAGCCTTTTTAGACAAGGACCCTTGTGTGAGGAAAGTTCGTAAATGGTCTTTTTACCATGACCCTTGTTTCTTGATTCAGCATATAGTGTCTTAAGCGCTTAGTAGCAAAGACTATGGTGAGGCATTCTCGTTCTGCTTGTGTATAACGTGTTTCATAGTCAAGCAACGTTCGGCTAATGAAATAAATCACTCATTCTCTTTTGTCATCGTCTTCTTGAGCCAACATATAGGCCAACGAGACATCGGTAGCTCGTGAATATAAAATTAACGGGCGATCTAGCTTAGGTGGCATTAGCGTAGGTGGTGATAACAAGAAATGCTTAACTACGTCAAAAGCTTCATTGCAGTCTTCGGTCCAATCAATACTATAATCTTTCTTGAGCAGATTGTTGATTGGATGGATGGCGAAGCTTAAGTAGGATGAATCTCCGGATTGCACCAAGTTTTCCGAGAAATGACCTGATTCCAGATTCATTCGAAGGTGGGACCATTTCGAGGACAGCCCAAATTTTGGTTGGGTCAACATCTATCCCTCGTGACGATATGATGTAACCTAGGAGCTTCCCTCCTGTTACACCAAAGACGCATTTTTCTGGATTTAGCGTGACTCCGTATTCTATCAGACGTGAAAGAATGATGCGAAGTACTTCCGGATGGTCACAACACTTCTTGGCCTTAGCCAACAAGTCATCTACGTAGGATTCCACAATTTTATGAATTAGATCATGAAATATATATGTCATAGCTCACTGGTATGTAGCACCAGCGTTCTTGAGACCAAATGGCATAACAACATAGCAATAAGTTCCCCAAGGAGTTATAAATGTGGTTTTAGCTTGATCTTGTTCAGATATTCTGATTTGATTGTATCCCGAGAATCCATCCATGAGAGACAAAAGTTCAAATCCAGCTGTTGCATCAACAATGACATCTATGGATGGTAATGGGAAGTCGTCCTTAGGACATGCTTTGTTAATGTCTCGAAAATCTATGCAAATGTGTATCTTCCCATTCTTTTTGAGAACGGAACGATATTAGATACCCATTGAGAGTAATCGACTGGTTTGATGAATCCTACTTGGAGGAGCTTTATCACCTCCTCTTTCACCATGAGAGCTACCTTAGGTTTCATCGGTCTCGACTTTTGTTTGACTGGATTTGCATCAGATTTAGTGACGAGGTTGTGCACCACAATGTGGGGTGCAACTCCTGTCATTTCCTTATAATTAAATGCAAAAGCCTTCTGATGTTCCTTGAGGATTTGAGTGTGTATTTCTACTTCTTCTAGGGTTAGCGAGGATCCTAGTTTCAAGATCTTTGGTTCATCCTCTGTTCCGATGTTAACATCAATTGTTTCTTCAATCAAAGAGGCGTTACCTTCTTCAAACTCAGGTGGAGCTGGAGGTAAATCCAAATCCTCCCCATTTTCTACCGTATATACGCTAGGTTCCATTTGCGAGGGAAGTTTCATCATGGGATTTCCGTAGTAGGAAGACGAATGTGGGATTAAGGACAAATCTATCATATGATAGGAGAGATGTAATGCTTTGCATAGGCATTTAAGTAATTCATAGTGGCCATATCACTATCAATGTGGTCTAGGATAGTAGATTTGTTTTCATTTTCGTTTAAAAGAGAATTTGTCCTTGTTTTTATCAATGGTTTATCACGAAGGGATACCATGAAATGTATCCTCCAACTTCCTGTTTGGAGTAAAGCGTGATGCCGAGGTTGCTATAGAATCGGCGAGAAGATTGTGTTCTTGCAGGATTGCTTCAATTGATATGAAGTCAAACTCCTTGCTTAGATCTAACACAGTTGTTTTGTAAAGTTGTAAGTGCTTGGCTTTGGTTTCATATATCTCAGAGACTTGGTTTGCTACCAATTGTGAGTCTCCTAACACCCTGATGTTATTAACACCGATCCTCTTGGCTAAAATGAGGCCAAGGAGGAGGGCTTTGTACTCAGCCGTTGTTTGTACATTTGAAATTTAGTTTAAAGGTGAATGGTAGGACTTTTCCTTCAGGGGAAGTAAAGATTACACCTGCCCCCACTCCGTAACGGCATCTAGCTCCATCAAAATGGAGCATCCAATATTTAGCTTGGGAATATGGATGCTGGGATATCTGTTGTGTTTACGCATTCTACTTCCACCATACAGAGATCCTCTGCTGGAAGAGAACCGACACCCAGGGAATATCCCACGCCTACAGAATCAAATGGTAAGAACATTGGTAGATCTTGTTCTATCAATTCAATGATTTTTGCAGTAGTTCCTAATGATACTATTTCTACAGTGTTAGCCTCATCTTTGGGGGCTAGGGTTGCCTTGACTAGACTCATAGTCTCAAGATCCATTGTAGGTACCAACTTTTCCTCTGGTTTTGCGTCAGTGGGTTTATTAAGTTGGTTTGTTGGAAGTTCAAATTCCGAGTGTACGCCTGGTCTTTTCTTTAAGTCAGCTAGGTGTATATCGAATGGCTTTGGATCACCTTTGGCTACAAACACCTTTCCTAGATGCAAGAATCTTACTTCTTGGAATAACGTAGAAGGGATTGCCTTCATATGGTGTATCCATGGTCGGCGTAGAGATCATATTATAGTTAGTTTCCCGATCTATAATATAAAAATCAGTCATGATTGTTTTGGGTCCTAAGGTGACTCGTAATATTATAGTTCCAATAGAGGTGGCTTTAAGGCTATCATAGCCTCTCAATGTATTTCAAGTCGTGGAACAATTTGTTTCCCCATATCCTAGTTTTTGAAGGAAAGAGAAGGGGACTATGTTAACCGTCGCCCCATCATCAACCATTACACGCTTTACATAGTTGTTATAAACCCACACTTGCAAATGTAAGGCTAGATCACCTCGGCGTGCGATCTCAGCATCTGTCGGTATTTTGTTTATCTCGAATATGAATTCAACATCCCTATCCGCCTACCCAGGAGGATGAACATCAAAGTCTATATGATTTACCTGTGTTTTAGGAGGTGGAGTGATGTTAATTAAATGACCTAAACCTAATGCTTCTAGAAGAGCAGCCCTGTGGGTAGGAGAATTCTTTAGTAAGTCTAAAAATGAAATGTGCGAGAATGTTTTTGTTAGGTCACTAATTAAATCATAGGCACCTACGGGTTTTTCTATTATTTGTTGGATCTTATTTGTTCCTGCAGGTGGCTTGGGCTTGGCTGAGAGAAATACTCTCATGTCTTTTTTACAGGTTCGATGGGTAGTTCGGCGTCTAACTCTACTAAACCAACAATCTTAGGTCGTGGCTGACTTCCTAGCTGTGGTGCAACTGATGGATTTTGTGAAGTCGATGCTTCATGATCATTGTTTCCTGTCATTATGCTTTTATTCGTCCCAGTTAGATTTAGCATGTTGTTATCGTGATTTGGGAGTGGATCATTAAATATCTTGAGGGGAGCATTCTGAGGGGAAACTGCCCCTGCGAGCGTATTTGGTGGTGGTGACACAGGATCTGCCAAGAACATATCTGTGAAGAATTGTCTTTGTTCCTCTGGCAAACGTTGCATGAATTTATTGTAGTCACGACACGTTCTAGTGTCATGACCTCAAATTTTGTGGAAACCACAATATGAATTGGGATTGTAATTCCTGGTTTGTTGGTTTGGCATATATTGTGGCCCAAAATTTTGATCAAACCGTTGCCTATTAGGATTAAAATTTTGCGTTTGTTGTCTTTGGTTTGAATTCTGGTTTTGGTACCTAGTTGAATTTTGGCTTGGGCCCTGTGTAGGGCTTCGCCATTGTTGTTGTTGTTGATGAGGATGATTAAAATCCACTGTATTGATTGTTGGGGTAAAGTTGTTGTTTCGTTGATTATTCATTGGTGGTGAAGTATTCACAGTATTTACCTTTTTAGGCTGATCGGTTACTCCATCTGTTGTCACCCCGTGATTTTTGTTAAGGATTTTAGGTCCTTGATTGACATTCGTGGTAGTAGGATAAGTTGTAGTGTTCTGGCTGGAGGTGATTAACCTCCCGTTTGTTCCATATGTCTTACGACCACTATCTATTGCTCGCTTGATCTATTCGAAGAGCACTCTCAAGTACTTCATCGTAAGTCCTTAGTGGGAACTTCTGGACTTCTTCCTTCACTTCTCTGCTGAGAGAATGAAGGAATAAATCACATAGTTCCATTTGGTCCATATTTGGAGCACTGGCTGAAGAATAAAGAACTGTATGCCATCTCTGGATGAAATGAGTGACAGATTCATTATGTTCCTGCTTAATGTGTAAGAACTCCCTGATTCCTGTTCTTAACAGTTTGTTCATGTCAAATGCCTTAATGAACTCTGAAACAAGTTGTTTAAATGAATGGATGGAAGCCTCAGGTATTCTATAATACCAATCGAGAGCGATGCCTTCCAAGGTTTTGGGGAATATTTTAGCAACAACCCCATCCCAAGGGAGTAGTTCTCGTATGGCATGGCGTAAGCCTTGATATGTGCATTCGGATCTCCCTCACCTTTGTACTTGGGTAAATCAGGAAGGGGTCTTGGAAGCATGATGCTTCGTATGGTGAAGTCTAAGGGCTCTTTCAAATATTCTGAATAAGTCCCTATCGCATAGGTTTCGACCATTGATGGTGCTTGCTGAGGGAGTGGTGGTGGAATGGGTTGTTGATATGGCGTAGCATATGCATTGGTAGGGGCATAAGGAAACACCTGTGTTTGAGAAAACATGCCGGGAGAGGAGAACATATCCCCTTGTGGTGATTTGGAGTACATGTTTAAGTATGACGGGGTATTGTCCAGGAATGGATTGTTTTGTACTAGACCAGGAGGAACGGTGTTAGAGATGGTGGGTCTAGTTGGCGTTTGTTGTGAATACTGAGGAGGCATGCCTAACGTGCCTATTCCTGTGAGGAGGTCTACTTGGCTAGGATGGTGTGGGGGATTGGAACTTCCTGTTTGCATGAATTGAGAATTTTGGCTTGCTTGGGCAAGTTCTAATCCCTTAACTTTGTCTACTAAAGTTGAAATGACTTCATATGGTGAAGTCACGATATTTTTCCCTGGCGGCGTTTGTATATTCTGATGTTGTATAGGTCTATGATACCCTGCTATGAACTGACCATTGTCTTGCCAAGTTTCTTCGAGGGTATTTCCTATATGCAGTGGTATGGGGGTATTTTCTTGAAAAGAAGCCTCGGGTTGTGTTTGTAAATTCCTTATAGGTGGGTACATACTCCGAGAGTGTTGTTCATTCCTAGGATAACGTATTGACTGTTCATCATCTAAAACCAGGTATGGATCTGATTGTCTACTAATTTGTGGTCTAAGCAGCACTTGAGGAGATGAACCAGATTCTCCAGTGAACGTCATATTATTCGAGCCTGAAAGGCTCTGTTTTTGTGTTTGAGCGAGCTGATCTAACTCCTCAGTTTGAAAAGATGAGTTATATCTGATCCTTGGAGTTTGTGTTGACAACTGGTTAGTTGAGTAGTTGTCACCCCATACTGAGAGTGAGGGTGATGATTGTCTATTTTGTTGGGCGTAGTAAGCCTCAAGGCCCAAGAGGGGCCTACCATATGCATCGAATCCCGACATATTCGGGGGTATATGAATACCCATAGAATAATGGGAAGGAGTGAAGGTGATAGTGAAAATGATGAGGTAGTACAAATCTGACTCCAAATCAGAAGGTAGAAAGTTCACGTCGGGTTCACCAATTTTGTATGATGGAAAAGTGACAAGTAAGCTTGGGAATCTACAGTAACGCTTCCTTGCACCCGACCTCTCGAGGTCGTGCCGAGACAACCGGTGGGGATGAAATATGTATGGGATGCAGACAAACTAGTTAGGCAATCTAATGTCTTCGACACGCACTAGTGGAAATTGTGAATCTAAGGCAAAGAAGGCCCTCCTAACTTGAACTGGTGTGATAGATTGATTGGCAGGATGACTGCTCGAAGGCTCCAATCAATATCGAGCTCTGGCGTGATTCGGTCTATAGGTTGTGGAATACGTGGAAAATGTCCTGGGATAGTTTCATGTATATCCCTAGATAAGGTCATAGGGCAGATGGTAAATATAGTTGACTCTATGGGCGATTCTCTAGCCTAGTCCAGAACTCCTTAGCTTTTTAGCTCTTTATGTCTAAGAAGGATAACTGTGTGATGATGATAGGTGGAAGTGGAGTAGATCTGAATACTAGTGTGTGTAGGCCGGTGTCTATGTCTGATTCACTTATGGATTCATTGGGTTGCGGGATTTGTGGATCGTAACCGTAGACTCTTAGTTGTTATGGTCCCGATATGGTCATGTACAAATTCAGTCCACACGATCCCTAGTATCCAATAATCATATGCTTTCTCAGTCTCTATATTCAAAATTAATAGTTGTGCGATCTTCTTAGAGTACCTCACAGGTGTTCTTGCAACCTGAATTCTTAGGCTAGTATCTATGTCTGTGAGAATGTCTCCTGCGTCTAGCTATGGGACCAAAGGATCACAACCGAACGTTTGCTCTCTTTCAAGCCCTTCTACAGTCATGTGGATATTTTTCTAGGGTAATCTGTAATTTGGCTAATTTGACCAAAACGTATGTGCTTGATTGTCTTCTATGTTTAATCCCCTCAACTGAGAGCTGATCTATTGTAAGTCTATTGTTGTTTGGAAGACTTGGATTCTAAGATTCTAGTCTATGTCAACTATTGCTGTGACGAGATTGGGTTGAGGCACGATTGGCTCGAATACGTATTCTCTGGGCTCCCTAGGTCCCGTGATTGTCATACAAAAGCAATAATGTAAACAAACTGCAATAAAGTGAATTTAACTACGTGAAATATATCTATAGCATATATGATTTCTCTATTTTTGTATTTTCTGATGAACTATTCGAATGAATTTAGCAACTAATTTAATACATCTAGAAATTGACAGCTAAGATAACAATTTAAAACAAACAAGATAACCGAGTATAGCTATTTGTCTGTGCAATTTGTAGATCTACTCTAAACAATGAAATAACTGATCTAATCTATTTGCAAGACTCTCGATCCTACCTCAGAAGTGAGGAATGAATCATAGTCTCTCAGAAACTATCAATCCCCACAACTTCCCTGGCAATATCGAAAGTAAAATTAACTGAAATAAAGCAATTAACTACTCTATTTGATATGATTCTAATTTAGAACTTTGAAAGCTAGAACCTGGATTCCATAGAACAGTGGCGAATCCGATGGTGTGTGTGATTTTGTCCCCTTAGTGTGATCTCCTCGTTCCTTCGTGTTCACGTGGATCCAGAAAAGTGTGTAATGCTAGCATCAACAGAAGTAGATGTTGGAACAAGGGATAACTTTAGAATACATAATGAATACAATGTGAGTAGGAGAGGGATAGCGCAAGAGTACAGAGCTTGGCTTATGCAATTCCTAGCGGGATCTATTGCGAGTCATGCAACATAAAACGTCCAGAACCTGAAACTATCCTATTTGAGGAGAAAACCTGCAACTTTAATGGCTTCCTATTGATAAAAAGACTATCTTATTCCAATGGATTGGATGAAATAACAACAGCACTTGCACAAGATGGATATGTGGCTTACTAACAACAAAACAACGCTAACTAAACATGCAATGAAAGAAACTAAGAATTCTAAGCAAAATGAAAACTAAATCTATTGCAAAGAGAAATTCAAAGGCAAATTTGAGGGGCCATTTGCTTGAGCACAAGCCATCTATTTATAGCATTTGCATTTACCCAAGGTAAAAACCAAATAGAACTCTTAAACTATAAATAATGGCAAAACATTATTCCAGGGAACCAGAATCATAAATGCAAGCTTATGGCGGTGAAAGAAAGCTAGTAAAACGTTGAAATTATGTGAGTCGTGTTAAAAGAGATTTCTAGAAAACACGTAAAGGACCGCCGCCCTGAGTAGGGGCGGTGATTACTGAGACCGCCGCCCTGCTCAGGGCAGCGGTCACGAGACCGCCACCCGTGCAGGCGGCGCAGTTTCATCACTGAAGAGCAAAAGGCCAAGAAAAGAGGGGAAAAGGGAAAAAAAAAAGCATGTGGGGGCTAATCGGGGCATGCGGGACGTTAACGCACACTTGGATATCTTTTCCGGATCCCGAACACCTTGCAAGGATACCTGCATCATCATTGGGGCATTTGTTATGTTGCTTCGGCGATCAAAGACCTTACAATTTTTGGTATGTATAGTTCTTGTGTCCCATACTACACTTTGGGTGATAAAATTAAGTACAATATTGGTCGATAGGTAAGTGTAGGAACAATTGTGCTCGTTAACAAAAAAACCATAGTGTAGTGAACTTTGTGTCCTAACATATACCAATGAAATTTATAAGGTTCTTCATTTACATGACACTAAAATGTATGTCTAATATTACATAACATACTTTTTGTGTTTATTAAAATATTATACTACATCTTAGAGTCCTAATAGTAATGGAGGAATAATGCAGCCCCTAAAATCCCCCAATTTTATGTTCTTTATAGGTTTTACATTATTGAGTTTTCAAGAAGGATATCAATTTCTTAGAGATCTAAATATTTTTTCGGAAATCCATAAATTTATTAAGAGGCATAAACATGACGAAAATGATAATCAAATAAAATTCCTCTTATGAGGTAATTTCCAATTATTCTTAACCAATAGATTTAGAAGATTATATTGAATGGATTTGGGAAGTAGTCTTAATTCATTCCAATTATTATAGGGATTTTTTTCCTTTCTATTTGCACCTACTCTATTTAATTTTTTTGAGGAATATCTCCACATTCAAAAAAATTGAATATGTATTTAAACTTCCCTCTTTTCACTTATTAGTGTAGACAATGTTTTTGAAATTATGTCAAATTTTAATATTTTATGTTTGATTAGATTCAATTTCTAGGTTTATGGATAGATATAATACATTGTTGATGTAAAACCATTTTCCTATGAAACATTTTGTTTTACGCGTATTACCTTTCATTCTTTATAGTTTTCTAGGGTTAAGTGATGTTATCATTAGTGATACATTTGATTTTTCTATAGATTTTTCCAAAAAAATTGTTTAAATCTATTATTCATACCTTTAATGTGTTACATTTAGAACCTTAGTTTTCTTACCATGTATTTCCACATAGATTTTCTTTTCAAGACTATAGTTCCCTTTTTATAAGCCATCATGATTTTAGAAGACCAAATTTTAATGTGATAAAACCAATTAGCAAGGAAAAAGTGTAATCCTAGTGCAACATTTTCTAGAAAAATATGGATTTGGATTTACATGTACATAAAAAATGATTAATTCATTTATATAGTATCGAGAAAAACCTAACACAAACTAATAACATAATACAAACTAGAATATTTGTGACACCTCAAAATTTTTGCCTTGTGGTTGGTCAAAACCATCCACCATCTAGATAAAATTTATTTTTATCCCCTCATGGTTACACCAGTGGATCAAGAATCTTCTACAACTCAATAATAAGGGTGCATTAGTTTTAGGGTCGTGAATAAAGCACACAACTTGTCTTTGGTGATTTTTTTCTTTACTACATCAATAGACTAGTAGTATTTGAGAGGGGGTCATCATGGTTGAACCATTTGGGTAGTTGTTACTAAAGTGAATTGTGAAGCTCCATGAAGTCACAAGGAGGAAGGTGATGATCTCCACATTACAACTCTAACCTTATGTTCAAATATATTCCCCATAGGAAGGACATCATATGAATCACACCATGGAAATGAAGAGGTCGAATGAACCACTTTGTGAAAAATATTGCCACTTGAACCGCATGCTACCAAGGTACTCAAGGTCATCACGTTTGTAAAGTGTAATGTATTGAAAAAATGTTTTTGAACACTTATTCAATATTTGGAGTATGCCCACATATCATAGAAGAAGGATATTTTAACCACAACTTTTCATTCCAAAAATAGGTTAGAAGAAGATAATTTCATTTAATGTGAAATCATTCTATCTCAAGGAGAAGACCCTTTCAATGAGTACCATAAAAGGAAGAAAATGTTTGAGCACCCTGAAGTTGATTCCATTAAAAATGAAACATATTTATCACGAGATGAATTTTGAAGCTTTAGAAGCAGAGAAATAATATGATCTCCATGTTCTAACCCCAATTTGTGTTCAAAGAGGATCACCATGTTTTTATATCGAGTGTAATTCTTGCAATGAGTTCCTTGGAGTGTGTCCGCATCTCACCGAAGGAGAAGTTACAATCAAATTATTCAAGCCAACATGAGGTTAAAAGACAAATAATCTCATTCGTAAAGTATTCCTTCACGAGATCCATTAAAAGAAAAATATTTTTAGCAAGAGTTCTCCCATCTCCACGTTTTCACTTCTCTCTCCTCCCTCCCTCTCTCTCTCTAACATTCTATTTCTTCATTGGGAATATACTTTTTCACTCTTTTTGTCTTATTATAAAATTACCTTTTCAAAAATAAGTAAAGGACTTAGTTTTAATCTTAGGGAATTTGAAAAGTCACATGGTGATGAGATAAAGAGTCATGTGGGGGAGATGAAAATACATTTGTACACTATAAATTTGAATGCCTACTCAATTCAAAGGGGTTAGAAATTTTTGATTGTTAGTTATTGGAATTTGTAGAGAAAAACATTATTAAAAATCATGGAATTTTCGTAATGTATTACTAAATCATGGAACTACCACATGTTGTAAAGATACCTCCTGACAAAAATGTGGGTCCTCATCCTGCATGTGATCTGATTTTTAAAAGTACAAAATATGCTAAGGGGGTGACCCACATACAGTGCTCGATGGATGTTTGCTAGCCCTAGCCCTAGTCGGAAAATTTTTGGGATCAAGACCCAATGTGGACATTATCAGAAAATGGGCCATTCACAGATGGAAACCAAAAGGGGATTTGATCATCACCACCATGGAAAAGGGATTTTTTCTGGCCCATTTTAATCTCCAAACTGATGTTGACTCTGTCTTGTTGGGAGGTCCCTGGTGTCTGGGCAATATGGGACTATTTCTAAAAAAATGGTATCCTGGGTTCAATCCATATGCTGAGAACATTCATGCCATACCCATCTGGTGTAGACTCCTAGGGCTACCCCTTCATTTATGGGATGATGAAATCCTCCTTCATATAGCCAAATCGATTGGTTCACCAATTAGGCTGGATGGACCCATGAGAAATAGGTCAAGACTGGCATTTGCTAGGTTCTATGTCTCTACTGAAATGGATCAAGAGCTACCTGATCACATCATTCTGCAGTCCAAATTTGGAGCATGGAAACAACAAATAGAATATGAAGCTTTCCAACTAAGATGTAGAAAATGTCATAAATTAGGTCACTTTGCCAGCAAATGCCCTGAACAAATAATGCAAAAGCTGGAAATACCCTCAGATCTATCTGAGGCTCAAGGACAGAAACAGATGGATAAGGCTGATAAAGAGCCTCTAACAGATCTAATTACTAGAGGTAGACGCTTGCAGATGCATTCCAGGCTAAAAGAATGGAAAAAGGATTTAAGGCAAAGAGGCCACCGGTTTATAGAAAACTGTGGAGACCTAAATTTCACCAGTCGGAAAAACTGGTTGAGGCTCAACAGGAAATAGATCTGGAATCGACAAAAGAGGAAGAAAGCAAAAGGGATATGTCAGTGGATTCAGCAATGAACACTATGACACCAAATCCGGTAAAGTTGAGTATGGAGGTTGATGAAGAAAATGAAAAAGTTATCATTTCTCTTACTTCTAAGGAAGAAGAGATGGAAAAAACTACTACTCATCAAGAGCTATTAAATAGAAACAACTCTCTGGAGAAACTCAAAATGAGACAAGGAAAAGTCAAAGAGGCTCTGGAATCCATTGCATGAGATCTAAACCAAGATAAAGAGTTTACTGATATGGAGGAGCTCGCTTCTAAAATGGTTAAACAGACTGATATTGTCACAGGTAAAGAGGAAGGGGAAATTACCCCTACTAGCAAGAAAAGTATACCAGACTGTGATAATGATGGATTCATCATAGTGAGAAGTAAGAAAAGAGGACTAAAAAGTCTGGAAGAAATTCTGAATCACTCTATAGTGATAAAAAGAAGCAGATTGGAAGCTGGGAAGCTTCCACCTCAAGAATCACAAGGGCCACTACTAGAAGAACTACAAATATTGGAGTCCCATATAGAAAAGGTAGACTATCAAAGAGAGAAGCAAGAGAAAAAGAGACTGAAAAAGAAATTGCAGATGGTACACAAAGAATTTTGAACCATCCGGCAACTACATCTCCAAAACTTTTTTAATGAAGGTTATTTCTTGGAATGTCAGAGGCCTCAATGGGGGGCCTAAGCAAAGAATGCTCAAGGAAATTAAAAGATCAAACAGACCCAACATCCTTCTTATTCAGGAAACTAAAATGAAAAGTAAAGCAGTTGAAGATTGCAAAAGATATTTCTGGGAGAACGCTGCCTTTGCTGTATTGTTGATTCTCAAGGTGCTTCTGGAGGCTTAGTGATCTTCTGGGATACCAAGATTGTTAACGGTAAGGTACTCTCCTCCTCCCAGAACCATTTAGCTATAATCTTTAAAAGTCTTGAGAATAATCATAGTTGGATTCTTTCTAATATTTATGCACCCAATACTGTTACTGGTAAAAGAAATTTATGGAAGGAGTTAACCTTGTTTCGAAATAATGTTGAGAACATGAACTGGTTGATTATGGGAGACTTCAATACTCCTTTAAATCTAGGAGAAAATTTTGGGGGAAGCTCTAAATTTTCTCTTAGTATGGAAGAGTTTGTTGGCTTCATTTCGACTCTTAATCTTATGGACATAGAGCTTCATGGCAATCAATTTACCTGGTCTAACAGAAGATTTGGGGAGAACTTAATCCAGGTTAAACTAGATAGAGCTCTTATTTCTGCTAATTGGATCTTGGATCAGAATTTTCATCTTTCTTCTCTCCCCAGAACGGGTCTCGATCATAATCCTATTGTCCTAAATTTCTTCAATTGGACAAAACCTTTTCATGGCAATTTCAAATTTGAGAAAATGTGGCTCGAGCATGAAGATATTCTGGACAGAATTAAAGAGTGGTGGTATTGGGAAGGCACAGGGACGGCCCAATACAGGCTTTTGCAGAAGTTGAAAAATGTTAAGCAAAAGGTTAGAATATGGAATAAAGAGGTTTTTGGAAATATTTTTGAAAAGAAGAAAGAACTTAAGCAGCAGTTGGAAGAGCTTGAACTCAATGTTTCCATGAAAGGTATGTCTCTAGAGGATCATCAGTGAAAAAAAAATTTCTCTCAGATCTGCATAATATAAACAACCATGAAGAATCCTTTTGGAGAATGAAGTCTAGAGCCCTTTGGCTTAAAGCAGGAGACAGGAATACAAATTTTTTTCATTTGACAGCCCTCAAGCATAGAGCTTGTAACAGAATTTCTGAGGTTTCTAAAGACAATGGAAACATTACTAAGGATTCTTGAGGACATCAAAGAAGAAGCCCTCAAATTTTACAAGAATCTACTCACTGAGAATAACTCCTACAATGAACAAGCGGCCTCCTTTCTCTTAGACTCCATTCCTAATAATCTAATACCTGCTGAGAGATTTAAGAGTCTTTCCAAAACTGTCACCATCGAGGAATTGAAAAAGGTTGTTTTTCACTTTAGAGGGGGATAAGGCTCTGGGTCCCGATGGTTTTTCGGCTAACTTCTACCAAAGATGTTGGGAAATATGCTCTGAAGATCTATTGAAAGTTGTTAATGAGTTTTATAGAACTGGAAATCTTATTAAAGAATTAAATAATACACACATTGTGCTTGCCCCGAAGAAGTTAGATGCAAAGGACTTCAAAGATTTCAGGCCAATCAGTTTAGTTAATGTAATATATAGGATCTTCACAAAGATTCTTACCACTAGAATGCAACCTATTCTTATGGAGATCATTTCACAACAACAGAGCGGATTCATTCAGGGAAGAATTATTCAAGATGGAATTATCATGGTTCATGAAACTATACATTCTATGGATAAAAGTAAAAAGGTGGGATGGCTATCAAGCTAGACATGCATAAAGCATTCGACAGAGTCTCCTGGAGATTCATGGATGAGGTCTTATCCAAGTTTGGTTTTCAAATTAAATTTAGGAAAATCATTCACTCTTGTATTTCTACTTCTAGATTCTCAGTGGTTGTTAATGGGGAACCGGTGGGTTTTTTTTCCAGCAATAGAGGAATCCGGCAAGGGGACCCAATTTCCCCTCTATTATTCATTATAATGGCTGACAGTTTAAGCAGATCTATTTCCAAAGCTATTTGCATTGGCATGATAAAAGGCTTTCCTCCAACTTCTGGCAATCAGATCTCCTCCCACCAACAGTTTGCTGATGACACTCTGCTTCTCCTGATGGCCTCAATCATTGAGGCAAAGGCTATCAAAATTGTCCTTAGGTTCTATGAGGAAGCCTCGGGGCAAAAAGTTAATTTTGACAAAAGCTCTATATATTTCTTCAATACTCCTATGGAAAGGCAAAGAAAGATTGCTAATATTCTAGGATGCACTATTAATTCTCTTCCCGCTACTTACTTAGGTTTACCTTTAAGTACTGGCAAGATTTCTAATGAGGTCTGGAATGATCTTATTAAGAGATTTCAAAAAAAATTGGCTGGATGGAAAGGAGCTATACTTTCAAGTGCAGGCAAGTGCTTATTGATAAAAAGCACGCTCCAAAACCTACCTATTTACATCATGTCAATGTTCAGCATACCTAGCAGCAGTGACGAATAGTATTGAAAAGATTCAAAAGCACTTTTTATGGCACGGTACTGAGGACAGGTTCAGGTATCATCTAGTGGCTTGGGAGCAGGTATGTAAACCAAAGAGGCTTGGGGGGTTAGGCATCAAAGATATCAAACATATGAGTGTTGCCCTTATTGCAAAGTTAGGTTGGAGACTTATAAAAGAGCACAAGCCTTGGACAGAGTTGGTTAAGATCAAATACCTTTCAAACCAAAACAAGATTTCCTTCATTTATGATCAGTCTCTTCCGAATGGTTCTATTTTCTGGAACAACCTTCTTCACAGCAGGCACATCCTTTCTCAGGGGTGTAGCTGGAAGCTTGGGGATGGGCAAAACATTAACTTCGGACTGATAAATGGACTGATTCTAACTAGATTTCTTCTTATGGTCACATTAAAGACAACTTAATTACAAAGTATGGACACAAAATACAGGGATACATTGAGGTGGATGAAAACAAAAGAAAATGGAAACAACTAAAAGTGGAGAATGATAATGTACAGGCTGATGTTTCATCTTTACAGAATCAACTTTCTCTAATCCATATTAGTAACCAAAATCTTAAGGATGAACTCATCTGGAAAGATTCTTTTGATGGGGAATACTCCATTAAATCAGGATATAATTCTTTCTTTGTCTATTGAAAGTGAAATTAAGTGGCACAAGTTGTGGATGTCTGAGTTAACCCCTAGAGTGAACTTCTTTTGGTGGCTCATCATTAAAGGCAAGATCCTGACTAATGACAACCTCATCAAGAAGGGATTCATCATGCCGAATAGATGTTGCATGTGTCAGAAAGAGGCAGAAGACATAAAACATTTATTTCTTCATTGTGAGTATGCTTCCAAAATTTGGCATCTTGTTTTTGCAAAATTTAATCAGAGATGGATTTTTCCCTTACCTGTCTTCAGGCCTGGGAACAATGGGACTCTCCGTATAAGCATTGTGTGGTGAAGAGATTGTGGCAACTTGTTTTACCTCACACTATGTGGCGAGTTTGGAAGGCTCGTAATGATGGCATTTTCAGAAACACTAGAAAGGCATGTAACAAAGTCTACAAGGAAATTATCATTGTTGTGCAGGATAATATTGCTAGATTTAAACCTCCTAAAAATAGACTTTACCCTGAGAAAGAAGAATACATTCTGACTGATTGGAATATTGACACTGCCTTCAAAAAGAATAACAATGGTATGGATAGAACCACCATCCGATGGATTAAGCCTCCCAATGATTGGCACAAGTTAAATTTTGATGGGGCCTCAAAAGGCAATCCGGGAGACTCTGGAGGTGGAGGAGTCATCAGAGATCAAAGAGGTTGTTTTGTTGCTACTTTTTCTGGGAAAATGGGCAGGCAAACTAACCATTACTCTGAAGCTCTGCGGCTCTATGGGGAATAAGGCTTGCCAGAGATTGTAATATTCTGAATATTATAATTGAGGGTGATTCTCTGAATATCATCAATCTCTTAAACAAAAAGCAACACCCCAGCTGGTCAATTAGAGATTTCATTGGTGAAGCTATTGATATATGCAAGAGTTTTGAAAATGTTAAAATCACCCACACCTATCGGGAAGGAAATAGGGTCGCAGATGGTTTGGAAAACCTTGGTGTTACTAATACTTTTCAAACTTGGCTAAGGGGGGACGTTCTACCCACTCAAGTCAATAAAGACATAATCAATGATCTACATGGCCGAGAAAATCATCACTAACGGCTATAATGTGGATGCTAATGTGTGGATCCTCAAGTACAAAATGATGACATCATATAAGATTTGTATGATTGATGGGATTTGTGTGAACTGGAATGTCATCATTTCTTGGCATAGAAAGAAAGCCAAGGAGTGGGACACTAATTACAAGTATGGTCTAATAATTACATCTTCTTTCACGGAAGGGAAAGATTCAAAAACAAAAAACAAAGTTCAGCCTTGCCCCGCATAGTGCTAACATTTTTACCATTGAGAACAGAAATAGTGGAAAAATGGGGGTCCGCCATGCAAAATAGAACCCACCCACAATCCAGCATGGAAAGAGGATGCTTGTGCTTTGGAACTACCTTCAAATTGGGGGTCTGTCAAATTTGATAGAAAGGATTCAAGGGTTTGATCAAGATATTTCTATTAGATTCACCCAGGGATGGAAGAATCGGGTTGTCAAATACAACAACATGGAGGTTGAGATCACGGAGGAGCTCATCGCCCAGATCACGGGACTCAGTCTTGATGGCACCAAATTCTTCAATAAGAAGGTAGACAAGGAGGTGGAGACTAAGAAATTCCTGGACGATGGGGAGAATCTTGAATTTGTGACTGCAGGCATCAAGGTGGCTTCGATTCCTGAGCCTTTTGCTGAGCTAGCCAGGATGGTTGTTAGGTATGTAACTCTTGAAGGAAGATTTGTGACTATACCTCAAAAACATTTGATATTTCTTAACCACTTTCGTAGAAATATAATCATCAGCTTCCCTCACTACTTGATAAACTCACTGGAGAAATCAATTAGGGAAGTTCAGAGCCATTCTAGGGCTGTCCCTCTACATCAAGGGCTAATCCTGATCCATCACCACTATTCAAACTATCCCCGCATGAATCCTACTCCACCCTCTTCCTCCATACCTCCCCCTGCTCACACCACCTTCATTCCCCCTACTGGAAAGGAAGATTGAAATTGTTGCTTTCTAGCAAGAAAAGAAAGGGCATAAAAACTAAAATCCCTACTTCTCAACGGGTCCTCAGAAGTCACAAAGACCTAGAGCTTGCTGAGAACCTCCTGCATATCAGCCAACCAATGGAGGAACCTAAGGAGGAGGACTTGATGGTCAGAGTGGATAGGATGGAAAAGGAAATACAAGAACTCAAAGGGGTTATCAAAAATATGGAAAAAGCTAAGGGAAAAGGAATACTAAAGTGATGATGAGGAGGGGGTTATTGCTGAAGTATTCAAGAAGTTACAGTCTTTGGATGGCAGAATGGGAAATGCAAAAAGTCACAATGACTGCATACTATCTGCCCTTAAAAGTATTTATAATTTCATTGAACAACATGTTCATAGTGTATGCAGTTTAAGTGGGATTAATGAAGACATTTGGGGCCCCAAAGAGAAAAGGGATATAGCAATTGCTCAGGTGGATCTGAAAGACTCTTCTCAGGCCACAGCCATTGCCTTCTTCATGTCACTGCAGGCTATCAAAACCAAGATTGACAGGGCTATCAAGTAACGGGGTGTTGTGATGTTGTTTGCTTTTTGATTGGCTGCGAAGTTCTTTCTATAATTTGTGGTTTTATCTCTCTTAGGCGGTTCTTCTTTGGAGCTATTTTTTGGCGGAGATATTATATGATGGATATATTTTGTTTGCTTTTTGATCTCTTCTGCTACTTTTTGGATCATTGTACATCTGGATCCTTTCTTCTAATTTGTTGTTTTATCATAGAAATTGATGAGCCCTCTTAGGTTGGTATTTCTCTCACTATGATATACTTTCTCTCACCTATATTAAACCCCCTCTCTATTTTCCCAGCCCTTTTGTATACAAACTCATCCCGTGTATAGTACTTTTCAAAGTAGAGTATTCATTTTATAGGTCTCTCGTTTCAACTAAAAATATGTAACCAGAGAAACAAAAATAGGTCATTAATTATCCCGCATCTAAAAAGAATATCCCGAATGGATATAAATGGGGATTTTACCTACTCGATGGTCAAGATTCCGGCATTTGATGAGGAAGATGAAACAAAGATATGAAATGTTGTAGGGAACACAAGGATGATTAACATGGGAATGAATCTTCAGATGAGGTAAGAAAAGAGAAAATTATTTCAAAAGAAGAACCTCTTGAATGTAATGTTTTAGACTCTACATTTTTGTTTGAAAAACTCAAAACAATGTCTTTTTCCCTTCCTTTGGATTATTTTATTGCTTATGGAGATGAGGAAATTACCTCCTTGAAAAATGATTATGTGCAAAAAAAAATTAGAGTTTTAGAAGGAAGTTTCAACCTCAAATCAATCTTGAAATCCTAACATGTGTTGTGACCATGCAAGAAAAGTATGAGCAGCTTGAAGCACTCTATAGTGAGGAGGAGAAGAACTACCTTCTAGAGGTGGATTTTGATGAGTCTCCACACTATTAAGTGTTTATCATAGGTAGACATGTCATTGGCACTCACGAAATTCAACTTAACACCTTGGTGGATAATGAAGAAAGCATGAAAATCGAGTTCCCATCCATAATTGCACTTTGGCCTCGAAGTATGATCCTTTGGAAAATTAATATGCATGGGAGATGTGAATTATTGTCTTATAATAGATTATCTAATTCTTGCTAATATTTCCACCAACCATGAAGACATTCAAGAGATGAATCCTCATTCTACATTGTGAGTTATTTAAGAGAATTATTTTGAGGTAATTATTGATGATTTCCTTTCTAATTTTGGCTCTTCATTTGATGCAAAAATTCCCAATAATGAAATAGAGAAAATGGAAGATTTCAATTTCCCCTTTGAAATTTTTTTTATTAGAAAAGATAAATCAAACTTTTCGATGAGTTGGTTTTCCTATCATCACCAAGAGAATGTAATAAAAATCATAACTGTGAGTATGGAGTCTTCTCTTTTCCCTGCGAAGAAGAGAACTCTATAGGAGATGTTCAGGAGAGAATAATTAACTATTCCATTGTTACATCTATGAAAGTGTGTCAGTTCTCTTTCCATGAGGAAGATGCATTATATAAGTCTTGGCATATCAAATATGAACTAATATGCACAAAAATGAATCATTTAGAACAACAAAATAATGAGAAGCTAGAAGAAGCCTATGAATGGGGATAGAATCAACGTGTTCCAATCACTTTTGGATTCCTTGATAATTATTTAAATGAATCAATGCTACCAATTTTACTCAACAATGGTGACTACCTTCATGTTGAAAGAAGAGATTCTATTTTTGAAAGATTCTATTTTTGAAAACATGTAAAAATGGCTTCGCATGGTCACAAGATATCAAATAGAGACTACAGAGAAAACATTTCAAATAAGTAACGAAGTGGTCATTAGATGCAAATATATTTTCTATGCAATATCAATATGAGAATGGAAATTTGGTTTCCTTCTTCTTCGAAACCATACAAAGTCGTCATGAGAGTGTGTGCATGACCAACATTATTTTTTATCTTCGGAAGTGGTATGAATTCAACCCACTATTCCATGGTGGTACCTATTTTTATTATCTCATTGCCATGTGTCTCACAATACCGTATATTATTCCCCCACCTCTATAACTTTCCCTCCCATGTAGCATAGTTTTATCTTCCTATGTGTTTCCTTTCCATTTGGTGTGTTTGTTTTGTTTTTTTGTCTCGTGTCATTGCTGATATTAGTTGGTTTAGGAATGAATTTATTTCCCAATTGTTAAGGTGTTTTTCTCCATACACATAAGATGCCTAAGGTTCTTCATCACCCGTTATGGTTTAATGTCCCCGCTTAGATCCTTTTTTTTCAATCTAAATGTATAGCATGTAAAATTAAAAATTTTGGCCATGATAACCAAGCCCCCACTTGAAAATTCATCTCTCGGTCACTTTGTAAATCCTTTGTATAGCCATTCCCGCATAGTTTCATCCTCATTATGGCTAGGAGGAACATGATAAAAATATATTTAATTGTGTTTTATGTGCAAGTATGTATGCCTAAGGTGGTTTATAAAGTCACTAAGATTCAAGAAAGAACAACTACCCCGCAGAGGCCTAAGAAGGGCCATTTTTGCAATTTTACAACTAGTGAATACCCTCTAGAAGCTAACAGGGAAGATTCAATCCATATGGGAGTTTTATAGGAGAGATATAATTTTTCCAAGGTATTTTAGGGGGAAATTGGATTAAATTTATGTCAGCAATAACTTGAGCAAGACATGGTCATTTTGGGCGCAGGGAATGCTATACTCTTACAAGTAAAAGATAACTTGTCTAAATGATTTTGGGAGATTCAAGAGGATTTGGGAAAGAAAAAAATATTCATTGAAATCTCTAATAATCCTCTACATGATGGACTCATCACTTTTATTCCAAGACCTAAAAATGTTTTGTGATAACCCAAGACTCTACAACTGCCCCTTTGAGTCAAAAGTAAAATAGGTCATGTAAATAAATTTTCACAAATATTTGGATCTTGAAATTTATTAAAGTGGTCTCAACATGTTCTTTTGAGTCAATATCATATAAGGTTTTACCCCAAAACACCCTTCCATTCTCTCGAGGTAGAAAGAGTACTTGCAATGTCCTAAAATGCACATAACAGGTGACATCAACATTTCAAAAGCCCTTGTGCACACTTTTCACACTTTGTATCCCCTTGGATTCTCCCTAGTGATAAAATGGGATAATGGGGATTAAAAAAAATTCTCCCCCATCTTTTCAAAATATTTCATTACTTACAACACAACTTGGTGTGTTAGACATAACATATAGGAAGTTAAGTGATGGAGTCCCCTTCCCATGATGGATTGACACCTTAGCACATTTTATCACCAATTTTGTACCCTTATATTATCCCTAATGTGCATTGGGAACAAGGTTGACACTAAAGTTTTTCTCCCCATGCCGGCTAACTCCTCTCAATTTAAGACTCACAACTTTTTCACCTATGCACATTACAACTTGCATCTAACTTGTACCCTTCTCGTGATTTGAGACCCATGGCACATTTTCTCACCCATGATATCCCCTTGTATTGTACCAAGGTGTAAAGGGACATAAGGGACAGAAAATTGTGCTCCCCCATGAATCCCTTCTTCTCGCAACTTGCACATCACTTATTTTGCACCTAAGAATATATTGAACTTGCAAATCACTTAAATCCATGTCCCCACTTCATGATCAAAACCCCCATGGCATAGTTGTAAGTTGGTTGTGTCCCCTTGATTGTATTAAAAACAAGGGACATGAGGGACATGAAATTACACTCCCCATCCTTGCACTTAGCCCCTAGTCACATGAAAAATCACTTTTGAGCCCCCAAAATCAATTTTCAGCCCTTGCATCTCATTCACATCGAACAATAACCTACCACTTGTCACCATCTAGTGCAAAGTGAACTACTTTAACCCTTGTGTCCCTCTTACACCCTATTTTTTAAGGTTCAACTCTGTGACAACCCTCTTCCAACCATGGTTAAGATGTTAGGTTAAGTGATGAGTTAAAAGTTACAATAGAAAATTACTAACTCCTCCTCTCAAACACTTACTAATTATTCAAAATCCAATGTGTTGTGTTTCCTCCCAAAACCTCCATTTTTACTAGATATGTTGCGTCATTTTTCCATACATCCATACTCCAAAATTTAAAAATGTTTATAGCTCTCTATCCATGCACCCGGGTTTTCATCAAATTTTACCCGTGAACCCCTCAAAAATGCCCTTAAGCCGACTATAAGATAACCGATATTAATGCTCTTTATAATTTAGAACAACGATTTGAAATTTGCATCCCAGAAGATTCCTTTTCAAATATATGGATTTAAGGCCAATAAATATTCTTGAAAACTAGATCAAAATGTCTTGAGACAAAACTTAAACTCTTGAAACCAGCTTTCATTCCAATATGACAATCGAAGACCTCGGTCCTAAAAATAGTAAGTTTTATAAGGTATAATATGTCTAAATTTAATAAATTTTCAAAACAATGAACTCTCTTTATTTGTGTTACTCCAAATAAGAAAAAATCATCAAATAGTGAAAAATTACTAAAAATGGCCCTCCTAATCGGACATGATAAAAATATAAAGTCTTGCAATTCGGATCAAATCACTTGTATTAACTCACATTCTTCCTACCTTGTTTCATTTTCCATAATTTCAAGGCTAAGAAATTGTCTCATGGTTCATATACGAGATAAATCCCTCACATGCTCCCAAACATTATTCTTAAGGTAAATTCTATATTTCACACTTATATTTAAGAAACTGGATAATTCAATTCATCCTATAAGTCACAGAGATGGGGTCATCACGGTTACACCATTCAAGAAGTTGTCATTAAAGTGAATTGTGAATCTCTAGAAGTCACAAGGAGGAATTTGATGATATCCACATTCTATCTTTGACCTCATGTTCAAATATATTTTCAATAGGAGGGAAAACATATGAATCACAACATGACAAGGAACAATTCAAAATGAACTAGTGTGTGTAAAATGTTGCCACTTGAATTGTAGGCTAATAAGGTACTCAAGGTCATCGTGGTTTGTAAAGTTAAATGTATCGCAACATTTTTATTGAACACTTATTCAATGCTTTGGAGTGTTTCCACATATCATAGAAGAAGGATATTGTAAGCACAATGTTTTAGTCTAACAAGAGGTTAGAAGAAGATAGTTTCATATAGGAAGAAAATATTTGATCTCGAGGAGAATACCTTTTCAATGAGTATTATAAAAGTAAGAAAATATTTGAGCATCCTAAAGTCTATTCCATTCAAAATGGAAACATATGTGTCCTAGAGGTGAATTTTGAATCCAAGAAGATCAAGTTAATGATCTCCATGTTCTAACCCCAACCTTGTGCTCAAAGAGGATCATCGTGTTTTTATAACAAAGCAAGTCTCACAAAAATGTTTATAATCACTCATTCAATGCCTTTGAGTGTGTCTTCATCTCACCAGAAGGAAGAAGTTGTAATCTCAGTACTTAAGTCAATATGAGGTTAAAAGAAAAAGAATCTCATTCATGAAGTATTCCTTCACAAATCCATTAGAAGCATATTCTTCATCAACAGGAGCTTTCCCATCTCTCGGTTTTTCTCTCTCTTATTCTCATTCCTCCTTCCCTCCCTCTCTCTAACATTCTATTTCTTCATTCGGAATGTACTTTTTCACTCTTTTGTCTTATTAACTTAAGTGACTTAATATTGTATTGCAAAAGTCCATTTTCAAAAATAAGAAAAGGCCTTAGTTTCATTCTTAGGTAATTTGAAAAGTCACATGATGGTGAGATGAAGAGTCATGTGGGGACATGATAAGACATTTGTAATCTATAAATTGGAGTGGATTCTCATTTCAAAGAGGTTGACAATTATTGTGTGTTCCTAGTTTTGATTTGTATCACTACTATTGCAAGTAATAAAGATAAATTTATTCTATATTATTTCTTGTGTTCTTATACTCTCTCTCTCTCTATTTTCTAACTTTTCAAGCATTGTAATCTTGTACAACCAATAAGTAACTTTTTGTCTTTGATTACTGAACTTATAGAACTTTATGTCTCTGATTTATTATTCTTACTATTGCTTACATGGTTTATTTATTCCAATTAAATGTGGACCTACTCTTGCTAATTTATGTGAAATATGTAAGTCTACTCACAACATTAACCCCCTCTCTCTATTTCCCCATCTCCTCTTGGATAGGAAACTGTCTCATGGTTTAAACAAGAGAGAAATCCTCGCAGAGCTCCCGGACATTAGTCTCATGGTGATTTATATATTACACGCTTATATGCAAGAAAACAGATGATTCAATTCATCCTAGTAGTCACTAAGAGGGGTCATCATGGTTGCACCATTCAGTTATTTGTCATTAAAGTGAATTGTGAAGCTACATGAAGTTATGAGGAGAAAGGTGATGATCTCCACATCCTAACTCGACCTCATGTTCAAATATCTTTCCAAAAATATGTACATCATATCAATCGTACCATGGAAGGGAACAAGTCGGAAAGAACTAGTGTGTACAAAATATTACCACTTGAACCATAAGATGCCAAGGTACTCAAGGTCATCATGTTTGCAAAGTGCAATGTATCGCACCAATGTTTTTGAACACTTATTAAATGTTGTGGAGTATGCCCACATATCACATAAGAATGATATTGTAACCACAATGTTTTGGTCCAACAAGAGGTTAGAAGAATATTATTTCATTCCCAGAGAAATCCTTCTATCTCGAGGAGAAGAGCTTTTTCAATGAGTACCATAAAAGAAAGAAAATGTTTGAGCATCCTAAATTTGATTTCATTCAAAAAGGAAACATTTATGTCATAGAGGTGAATTTTGAATCCAAATAGAGAAAGGTTATGATCTCCATGTTCTACCCCAAACCTTGTGCTCAAATAGGATCATCACATTTTTATATCGGTGTAATTATCGCAACAATGTTTCTAAACAATCATTCATTGCCTTCAAGTGTGTCTACATCTCACCAAAAGGAGGAAGTTACAATCTCAGTATTCGGGTCAAAAGGAGGATAAAAGACATAATATAATTCATGAATTATTCCTTCACATATCCATCGAAGGAGATTTCCCATATATAAATTTTCACTTCACTCTCTTCCTATCTTTCCTCCCTCCCTCTCTCTCTAACATTCTATTTTTTCATTGTGAATGTAGTTTTTCACTCTTTCATCTTTTTAACTTAAGTGGATTAATGTTGCATTATAAAAATCCCTTTTCAAATATAATAAAAGGCCTTAGTTTCATTCTTAATAATTTTAAAAATTCACATGGTGGTGAGATGAAGAGTCACGCAGAGGAGCTAATAAGACATTTTAAAGCTATAAATTAGAACGACTTCTTAATTTGAAGGGGTTGGAAATTGTTAATTTTGTTATTTTTTGGGATTTGTATCATTATTACTACAAGTAATAAAGTTACATCTCTTTTATCTCCTTGCATATGTTCTTCTACTCTCTCTACTTTCCAACTTTGCAAGCAATGTAATCTTGTACAACCAAGAAGGATTTTGTTGTCTTTGATTAATGAACTCATAGAAATTTATGTCTATGATTTATTATTATTACTATTTCTTAAATGGTTGATATCTTCCTATTAAATTTGGACCTACTTCCACTAATGTATGTGAAATATGCAAGTCTACTCACAACATTAATCCCCTCTCTCTATTTCCCCATATCCTATTTACCTCTCTCAAAATAAATTCCTCCTCGTACATTGTACAGCACTTTGCCACAGTTTAGTGGATTATTCCTATGTGATCCCCAGCCTAACGGCCACCCCATAGTTTTAATTAGTTTACATTAAATAAATGAGAGCTTCGACATACCCAAGAAGAAGGGGCTTATCCCCATGACTATTTATAAAATCTAATAATATCCACTACAAAACATTATTTTGCTAAAATCTTTGAAGACTCCATTGGGTAATTTTTACCCTTATGCACCCTATAAAGATCTCTAAAATCCAAAAAAATATTTTCCAAAATTTAAAAAAATTAAAGGTGACTCTATTAAGGAACGAATTCATGTCACATTTGTTTCATGCATCATGAGGATGAATTCTTATAATTGGTGTTTAAAATAAAAAATTGATAGTGTCAATGAAGAAGAAGATGACCATCAAAACATCTAGTTATCATATCATCCATCATTCTAGACCGTCTCTTATAAAAGTATGAATTCTGACACAACAAATAGGTCTCTCACTTCAAATAGAATTTTGCAATCAAAAAAGGAAAATAGGTCATTGATTCTCTTGCACAAGTTCTAATATTAATATCTAGAATGGATAGAATTGTTGCATATGATGATCCTATTATCAAATCCTTGTGGCTTCAATTCAAAAGGAGTGTTGCTAGAGGAAAGAAAATATGGATTGGAGTTGTCAATGATTGAGATTCCAAGCATTTCATGAGGAATATGTAACAAATATATGAAATGTTGCAGGAACACGAGGATGAACAACATGAGAATGAATCTTCAGATGAGGTAAGTGAAGAGAAAATTCTTTCAAAAGAAAAACCTCCTAAATTTAATGTTTTAGATTCTGCTTTGAAAAAATTGAAACATTGTCTTTTGTTTCCCTTCCTTTGGATGATTTTCTTTCTTATGGAGATGAGGAAATGATCTCCTTGATAAATTATTATGTGTAAATTTTTTTATAATTGAATAATGAATATCCAACCCTCAATTCAATCTTAAAATTCTAGCATGTATTGTGACCATGCAAGAAAATTATTACCATCTTGAAGCACTTTGTAGTGAGGAGGAGAAGAACTACTTTCCATAGGTGGATTCTCGATGAGTCTCTACACTGCGTGAAGTTTTAATCCCGTGGAGATACGTTAGTTCCACTCATGAGTTTTCTATTTTAAAACATTCTAATGAAAGTTAGGTTAACACCTTGGTGGATATTAAAGAAAACATAAAAGTCGAGTTTTCATCCATAGCTACACTTTTTCCTAAAGCACAATACTTTAGAAAATAAATATGCATGGGAGATGAGAATTCTTTTCTTATAATAGATTCTCCAATGCTTTATAAGATTCCACTTTGAATCTAAAGACATTCAACAGTGAATCCTCCTTTTCGCTGAAGGTTCTTCAAGAGAATGATTTTGAGGTAATTGTTGATGATTTCCTTTCTATTTTTGTCTCTTCATTTGATGAAAAAATTCCCAATAATGAAATGGAGAAAATTGAATAGTTCAATTTCCTCCTCAAAATATTTTTTGATGAGAAAAGATTACATGAACTATCCAATGCATTGGTTTTCTTATCATCACCAAGAGAGCATGATAGCAATCATAACTGTGAGTATGGAGTCTTCTCTTTTCCCTACAAATAAGAGGAATCTCTAGGAGATGTTCAGGATGGAATAAATGAATATTCCCAAGTTATAAATCTAACATTGCATCCTTTCTCTTTCCATGAGGAATATGCATCATATAAGTCTTGGCATATCAAATATGGTCTGGTATGCATAAAAAGGAATCATTTAGAACAACAAACAAATGAGAAGGTAGAAGAATCCTGCCAATGCGGGGAGAACAAAAATTGTTCTCATCAGTTCTGGATTCCATGCTAAGTTTGGAAATGAATCCATGTTACAAATTTTACCCAACAATGGTGACTACCTTCATGTTGAAAGCAAAGATTCTATTTTTGAAAACCTGGAAAAAGGCTTCTCATGGTCATAAGATATCAAACAGAGAATATAAAGAGAAAAACTTTTAAACAAGTAATGAAGCATTCATTGGATTGAAAATGTGTTTTCTATGCAATATCAATATGAGAATAGAAATTTGGTCTTCTTTTGAAACCATGCAAATCCATCACAAGAGTGTGGCATGATTAGCTATTTTTTTAGATTTGAAGTGGTATGAATTCATCCCACTATTCCATGATGGTACCTATTTTTCTCAACTTGTTTCGAGTGCCAAAATAATTATATAGTATTCCCCATCACCGTAAATTTCCCTCCCATGTATCATAGTTTTCCCTTCATTGTGTGTTTCCCTCTCCATTTGGTGTGTTTTTTTCATTGTTCGTGTTGTTTCTTGTATTAGTTGGTGAAGGAATGACTCTATTGGACACAGTAAAGGCATCGGTCTACTTACCCATACGATACCTAAGGTTATTAATCACCCCTATTGGTATAATGTCCCCGCACTAGAGCTGATTTTTACATTATAAATGTATAGCATGCAAAATTGAAAATTTTGGCCATGACAACCAAGCCCCCACTTGAAAATTCCTCTCCCAGTCACTATAAACCCTTCCTCTAGCCAACCAACCCACATTTTCATCCACATTATGGCTAAAAGGAACATTTTAACAATAGTTTCAAGTGTGTTATATGTATAAGGATGTATTCATAAGGTGATTTAGAAAATCACCGAGATTCAAGAAATAAAACTACTCTCGTGAGGCCTAAAAGGCCCATTTTTGCCATTTTACAACTGGTGAATACCCTCTGAAAGCTGACAACGAAGATTCAAGCCATATGGGAGTTATATATGATAGAAATTAAGTTTTCAAAGGTACTTTAAGAAATAAATATGGAATAAATTGATTTCATGAACAACTTGAGCAAGAAAAGTTCATTTTTGGTGTAGGGAATGATATTCTCCAATGGTGAAAGTTAAATTTTCTGGATAATTCTAGGAGCTCCAAAAGGCTTTGGGAAGCAAAAAAATAGTCATTGGAAATATCTTGGAATCCTATACATGATATACTCATCACTTGTGTTCCAAGAATTAATTTTTAAAAAAAATAACCCAAGGCTCCTAAACTTGATTGGAATTATATCAACATATGTTTTGGTGTCAAAATCATATAATTTTTTACCCCAAAATACCCTTCCATTCTCTTAGGGGCATAAAATTCTCTTTCAATGTCCTAAAATGCACTTGGTGGGTGACATCAACATTTTAAAAATCCTTGTGCCCAAATTTTCATCCATGGTGTCCCCTTGGATTGTCCCTAAGGTGAAAAGGAGACAAGAGGACACCTTAGTGTGCTACCCTATCTTTTCAATAGGTTTTTGTACTTAGAACACAACTTGGTGTGTTAGGCAGAGTATACACGGAGTTAATTGATGGAGCCCCTTCCCATTATGTATTGACCCCTTATCAAATTTTCTCACCCATCATTTCCCCTTAGATTGTCCCTAAGGTTCAATTGGGACAAGGGGGACACAAAATTAAGCTACCCCATGTTGGCTAACTCCTCACAACTTTTACACCTAGGTACCTCAAAACTTACATCTAGCTTTTCCCCTTCTCATGAGATGAGAACCATGGCACATTTTATCACCCATGTTGTCCCCTTGGATTGCACCAAGGTGAAAAGGGACATGGGGGACACAAAATTGCACTCCCTATGAATCCCTTCTTCTTGCAACTTTCACATCTCCTCTTTTGCATAAGAATATATCGAACTTGCAAATCACTCAACTCCATGTCACCACTTCATGATTAGACCCCTTATGGCACATTTTCAAGATGGTGGTGTCCCCTAAGATTTCACCAACAACAAAATAGACCTAGAGGACATGAAATTGTACCCTCCATCCTTCCACTCAACTACTAGTCACATGAAAAACCACTTTTGAGCCCCGAAATCCAATTTCATCCCCTATGTCTCATTCACACTAAAAAGAAGCTGCCACTTGTCACCATCTATTGAAAAGTACACTTATTTTACCCTTGTGTAATCCTTGCACTTATTACACCCTATTTACAAGTGGAACTCCATGACAACCCTCTTCCAACCATTGTTAAGTTGCCATATTAAGTGACTAGTTAAAAGTTGCAATGGAAAATGGTTAACTCCTCCTATCATACACTTAATCATTTTTCAAACTCCAAGGTGTTGTGTTTCCTCCCAAAACCTCCATTTTTACCAGTTATTTTGTTGTATTGTTTCCAAACATCCATACTCATAAAAAGAAAATTGCTCATAATTCACTATCCATGTACCTTCTTTTCATCAAACTTTACCTGTGCACCCCTCCAAAAAACACCTTCAAGATGACTATAAGAGTAATTCCATTGATGATCTCGTATAATTCACAAAGAGCAATTTGAGAATTTCAATCTAGGAATTTTCCTTTTCAGATCTATAGAGTTCCAACAAATACAAATTCTCAAAAATTGGAGCCGAAAGTCCTAAGACATAACCTAAACTCTTGAAATCAATTTCATTCCAATCTAACATTAAAAATACATGTCTAAAAATAGTAATTTTTGAAAGGTCTCATATGTCTAAATTTAGTATTTTTTTAAAATAGTGAGCTCTCGGCATTTTTCTTACTCCAAACAGAAAAAATCATCAAAAAGTGAAACTTATGAAAAACTTACTACAATGGCCATCCTAGTCAAGACCTGCTAAAAATATAAAGTCTTGCAATCATGCTCAAATCACTTGTATCAACTCACATCCCACCTACCTCATTAATTTTTTTCACAATTGCAAGGATATGAAATTATCACATGGTTCAAATGGGAGAGGAAGCCCTCACAGATCTCAAACATTACTCTTAAGGTTATTTTGTATAACACACTTATATGCAAGAAACCGATGATTCAATTGGTCCTCAGTTGTAGTTATTGAGAGGGGGTCATCTTGGTTACACCATTCGTGAAGTTGTCACTAAAGTGATTTTGAAGCTTCAGAAGTCACAAAAGGAAGGTGATGATATCCCTATTCCAACTCTAACCTCATGTTCAAATCTCTTTCCAAGAGGAGGGATATCATATGAATCACACCATGGAAAGGAACATGTTCGAATGAACCAATGATTGTAAAATATTGTCGCTTGAACCACAAGCTACCTTGGTACTCAAGTTCATCATATTTGTAAATTATAATGTCTCGTAAAAATGTTTTTGAAAACTTATTCAATACTTTGAAGTGTGCTTGCATCTCACAAAAAGGATATTTTAACCGCAATGTTTCAATCCAACAAGAGATTAGAAGAAGAGAATTTTTGGTGAAATAATTTGTCACAAGGACAAATTAGTGGATTTTAACCAATACTTCATCACTAATTCCTCCTCTTGGTAATGGGAAGGCTCCCATTTATTGAATGCAAAAAATAAAATATCAAGTGGCCATGAAATTGGGGATCACACATGAATACTCCACTAGACCTATGGAAAATTTCTTGCACCTAGTGCAAGGGAGGAATTTTCTTAGAGAGAAAGAAGGTAGGGGGAGTAAGAATGTGGAGGAGGGTTAAGTTCATGGATAGGCACTTACAGATTTCCACAACATTAACCAAAATAGTTCTACACTCAATTAGAAGAACTCAACTTCAAGAACAAGATAAGAATAACAAATCATAGAAAAATATTTCTATTGATTCATTGATCAAAGACACTAACCTTCTTTGGTTTTACAAGATTATCATGTCTACAAAGTTGATCATGCAAATAAATGGAAGAAACATAGACAAAGGAAATAGAAGAATGAAATCTTGTTCTTTTATCTTAGCAATGTAATAGCTATCTACTCCAAGTTGTCCTCATCAATAAGAAGCGCTCCGCTTTTTCTTGACCAATTCCTCAAATGTCTTCATAAGGTATTCCGATGAATTCTAACTCACTAGATGTGATTCAAGATTTTACACTCCATTTCTTATATTTTTCATAATTTTTGAATTGATCTCTTCACAAGAATCAATCTCCTCGAGAGAATTATTCAACATTTCATATCGGGCAACCAATGTTTAAGATCACAAAGGAGACAAATTCATAGTTATGGAATTGAATACATTTTTCCCACTAATGCAAAAGAGTCAAGATTACCCATTTTTGTCACCAATGGAAGAACTTGGTCCTAATGAGCCTTTTCCTTCTCAATATCATCCTTAGTCATTTTTACCTTTACAACGGTGGCAAGAGTAAACTCAAAAATGAGATTATTTTAGGCAACAATGTTTTTCCCTTTTCAAGAATCTTATCAACCCATCAATCATTAGCTCTTCCTTGCATGGAATGACCTTGAGCCTTTTTATTGTTGCAGGGTCGAATCTACTAATAGGAGTAACATATTTTGTGGGGAGAGATAGGGTCACACTAGGGTCCACAAAAGAATGCACATAAGAAGTGATGGTTCTTACATGGTCTTCCAATAGCTCAATTTTTTTTGTATTCCTCATTCTAGGAAAACAAATGAGCAAGAGAATATTTGAACAGATGTGCATTACCCTCGTGTGGTGTTTGACCCAAATGGATTTTCGTCATTTCATAGTCTTCCTAAGTCATCTCCTCAATGGGTTTTACCACTTTTGGTCAGGAAACTTCTACATATTGATTACCAAAAACACCACTGAAAAAGTGAGAAGTTACTTATTTTTTCCACCTCATTTGGTCTTCATGATATTTAAGATAACTTCAAAGGCTAGTATTGATGCCTAGTGTACTATCCTCGGCTCACTTCTAATAAATTATTGGATCCATGGGAAGATTTTTGTTGGTGTAGGTTCAACACTAGGCATGATGGAACTTTTGGGTTCACGATGAGGGACCACATCCTACACTTGATGAGCTGACTTGATGACTAAAGAAGAAACACTTGGTGATTGGTGTGGAACTAGAGGTTATGAAGGATCAATTTCGCTTGCTCAAGATCCTTGATAGGATCCTTGGTGACTTTTGATCTCTTTTGAAGTCTCCTATAGTGAGATCCTTCAATGTCCATTGTTTTCCTCTTTGCAGGATCTCCTGAGTGAGTGGAGCTCATAGTTATCTTAGATGCCTTCAAGGATGAGAGGTGAGATGCTTTCCTTGAGAGGGTTAGGAGACCACCAAATTCAATGAAATAAATCCTCTTTCTCCCAAACCATTCCTTATACTTGGGAATCATTGTTTTAGTTCTCTCATTGATGTCACCCGATTCTCAAATGCTCCACGAGATAGGTGGAAGAGTTGAATATTTTATTGTTTGATATTAACAAATCTGATCCGTCATTTTACACTCCTTTAATGAACCAATCAAAACTGAAACTCCTCATTTGGTCAACATTCATTTGCATATGATCTCTTTTCCTTACTTCAAATTCATCCAGAAGTTGACCCAATAATCCTCAATTTGGGGACTATGGTGCAATTTAGGAGATTGAATGTTTCAAGAATGTTTCCGATGTCAAAATCAGACCTAGACGCATATGAATAGAGGCTAATGGAGGAAAAGGAAGCTTCAATATTTGATGCATTTACAACACTTTTGCATGAATAGATTCCAAGAGATATGGGGAATGAACACCCCTTTTTATTGTGATTATTACATCTATTATGGACTTGAGAAAGATGCCTACACAACTCAAACATTACTATTTTATCACTAAGGTACATGGGGAGTTTGTGAGGAGTGAAATCAAATCATGAAACCCCGATATAGGTGAAAGTTGAGAACTAAATGAATAAATACCCATACTTCTTGATTAGCGCTATAGTTTGAGAGGATAACTTTAGCTCTAGGTTGTCTTCCATAATTCGGATAACAAATATGGTGAATACATCATTCACCCTAGCAAACTCATGACTACTCTCCTTGAGTGTGAGCTAAGGATACTTTTTGTAGGCCGGTGCTTTTGAGAAGTTCTTAGAGTGACAGTTAGACCTTTAAAAAAATCTTGCAAGGGAATATACTAGATACGAGGTCATAGTGAACTTTCTACTAGCAGGTACCTAGAGAAACTAACGGTGAATATTTTCACTTATGATTTGTCTCTAATCCACTACCTAGTTTCCTTCGATGACAACAAGGATGAATTGGGCCATCTAGTCCTAAAAATACTTTTTCATTTATTCACCCATTACTTTTCTCAATAATATGATAGCATCTGAGCAACCCTCATGGAATTCACTTCTTGACAAGATTTTTGGCACACAAGAGGGTTTCCTACCTTGTTTTAGCCATGACACAAGTGCAAGGCCTTGGAGATATGATTAAGGATTCACTCATTCATGTGATGGAAACTCTTTATTGATGATAACCATGCTACTAATTTTTGGAATCTTCATACACTACGATATGTGCTTAGGAGAAAGAACCACAAAATTGACTTTTCATCTTCCATCACTATCATGGAATTAGGTTCATAGTGTTGTGAAAATGGTAGGACTAATTATGTACTTTGAACAGATAATGGATGACCTCTTGTTGCAAAAATACACTCCTAAATATTTTCTATTCCACTTTATTTCTTGTTCCTCTAAAAATCATATTTTTTATATCTTAAGATCCATGTGAGTTACATCACTATCTCCCAGACATGTGCATAAGAAATTATTTGTAAAAGTGTTTTAATGAACTTTTAAATCACCCCGTTAATCATGTTTTTGACCTGGGTTGAAGATGAGTTTAAATCTGGTTAAAATATAGTGCAATTGGGAAAATTGGGACACACAAGTGCACCTTGGAGCAGTATTGTGAAAAATGACAGCATGGGAAGAGAGGTGGATTAGATGAGGTGGCTAGGAAAAGCACTTGTGGAACTGGGTGAGATCGTATGGGAGTCCAAGAGCTTCAACTTTGCATGAGGCACATTTTATTGTCCCTGTTTTCCCCATGTGGATAGAGGGGAAAATTGGGACTATTGGGACACAAAATCGCACCCATGCGGAGTGAGTGAGGGTGCACTTTTGTGTCCCTCTTGCATTGTGGGGACAAACAAGATAAATGAGACAAATGGGAAACATGGGACATGTGGGGTGCAAAACGAAACCTTGGGAAAGAGGATGAGGGAAAAATTTTGTGTCCCTCATGTCACCATTATCCCCAAGTGAAAATTAGGACAAGAAAGTGAAAATAACACTTGTGCTAAGAATGGAAATCCATATTTGCACTGGATGTCCAGAAATAGCTAGAAACTTATGTTTTTCACCCTAGATTCTCAATATGATGTTTATGGGTAAAATATTATATTATTTTTACTCAAAAACACAATATAATATCAATGGAATAACTTTTAGAACTTTAATATTATTGAAATTAAAAATTTAGGCACATTTATTTTCAAAACAGAGAGGGGCAAATCATTATTTGAATGTTTCATAAACCTTTGAACCTTAGTTCAAAATTGATTCTCTGGCGACACTAAAATTTTCCTCCGTAATTTCTATTTCATTAATGTATGTATTAGGAATATGATGTTGTTAAGTATAATTAGTAGTAGCGTCTGATAGAAGATAACGGCGCCATCAGTACGGTGCCGCCAATAATGTGGAGTACGGTAATACCAAAGTACAATAGGAATGTTGTAAAAAGTAAATATTTGTCGTAAGTGGTCCGGTAATGTTAAAATGTCAAAGTTTGGGTAATTAGAGAAGTAGGGTCTACGTGATTAGGAATTAGAAATATTATATTGGTAATAAGGACAAGGAGTGAGGTCATAAATATTTTATGTATTTTATTTGTAAAAAGTCTAAAAATGTGGAACCCATGTAAAATGATAAGGTTTATCTTATCTTAGAAGATAAGCTTACATGTATGAGATAAGAGTTAAGGTATGGAATATGATTCATCGAGTGGATTTCTTATCCTATCTTAGAGATAAGATGGATAAGCCCGGAAGTTCTATAAATAGCGAGGCCACCCCCTCATTTAAAAAAGAAGGAAGTAGTGAGAAATATTGTAGGAAGTGTGTGAAGGAAGCCATCGCTTTAAAGGTGTGTTGAAGAAGCCATTAAGAGGTGTAATTGTAAAGTTTCTCCCATAGTCTTGGTGAAAGTCAAGTGAATTCAATAACACTTGAAGTACCTCATGGGTGAGATTGTAACAATTTCATGTTAATATTATAATTTACTTTGATATTTCAGATTTGTCATCATTCCGTCTTATCATAGTCGATGGTATTCTTGTGTTATGTTGTTGTTTTGTTTCCAAATTACATCCACCAAACTAAAGGTTGTGCATTAGTAAATAATCATAGCACAAGGAGTTCCCGGTGAAGAATTATCATAGTGCCAGATTGGTGATGACATTTTGGTTCCGCTATGGGACCATTCCTCGTTGGTGGATTTTCTCGGAGAGATATTCCCACTTAGTCAAAAATCAATTGAGGGTAACCTTGTTTTTATCATGCATAATAGTTACCATGGTAAAGTCATTTTTGCCATGAATAATAGTTACCATGGTAAAGTCATTTTTGCTGGGAATAGTATTTACCGCAGTAAAGTCACTTTTTACCGTGAATAGTATTTACCGCAGTAACTTCACTTTTTACCGTGAATAGTGTTTACCACAAGAAAGTTAGTTTTACCGCAGAAGTCAAGTTTTACCATAGTTTACCATGGTCATTTCTATTTTACTTGTAGAAAGGTGTAAAGTCACTTTCTAGTATAGTGATTCCAATTATTTGTGCACATAAGTCTTGTTAATTGTACTTGTGGGTTGGTATTTCACTATGTGGTTACTTTTGAAAATGGGAAAGATTCCTATTTTTTCAGCTCAATCTAATGAAGATGCTTCTTCTTTCATTCAAGATTTTAAACGATATTGTATTTGTAATGGCCTTATAAGAAGGGGAACAATGGACTGAATTTTTCCTACCTTTTTGGATGGTTCAAGACTTAGGTGGTTTGAAACACTAGGTGATAATGTGAAAAATTCATGGGATTTATTAACTCGAAGTTTTCTTGAAGAATTTGGTGAACAACAGAAATATGCGAGATCTCATGATCAAGATCACAAAGCTATCCCAAGGAGAGAAGGAGAAGATAAGGGATTATCATGCTCGTGTTCTGAGCTAAGGAGGAAGCTCGATGCCCGATCCGGAAGGAAGGATTAGCGGATGGGTTGATGAATGGCGTGGATAATCTCCTCTCGTAAGCACTTCATTCTTAGGATGAAGCCGAGATCGACAATGAGTGAAGTATGACCACCTACCACCATCAACAAGCAAAGGAGATTGCAAGAAGGCAAGAAGAAAGCATGGAAGAGGAGCCCAAAGAAATTGTGGCTAAAGTAGAGCCTACACCAGCGCCTTTGGTCTATAATCCACAACCACTCTCGGTGAGCACAAATATTTCTCCTAGTACATCTACTGAGTATGAAGATATGCTCAAAAAGATGGGTCAGTTAACTATTAATCTTCTTCAAGGAAAAGAATTTAGTTCTCAGGGAGGAGATAGAGGTCCAAAAAGAAATATTTCTGAAGTTATATGTTATGGTTGTTATAAAAGGGTCATTATAAGTATAATTGTCCAGATAGAGCTTCTACATCTGGTAAAGGAGATAATGATAAAGGAAAAGCACTTGTGAATTCTTTTGATGTAGTAGATAAGAGCAGAAATAATGAAGTAGATGTGTTTGTAACAAAAAGAAAGAAAGAAAAAGATAATCAAGATGGAAATGATCCTAAGAAGATGAAAGAAGAAACTAGTAAGAAACATAGGAGAAGAAAGTTGGGTGTGCAGGATTTTCTGATTTCACAGGCAAGGACCATACTCCATCTTGGAAGATCTATCCAAAAGGCCTGCAAATATTACATATGGTCAACTCTTGGCTATGTCTTCTGAGAAGAGGCGGGAGTTGCGAAGTGGACTCAATGCTTGACGAAGGAAGGAGGTTGAGGTCCCTGTTTTGGAGGCAGAGGCGGATCCCTATGCTCCACAAGCCGAGGTATTATGTAATAGTATTTCAATTCATGATGTCTTAGTTGATGGAGGTGCTGCAGCTTAATGTAATGACCGAGTCTCAGTAATGAATATGTTGGGTTTAAAATTGATCGCCCTTCAACACTTATGTTAAGGTCATTAAATAAGGGAAAAACTAAACCATAAGGTGTAGTTTCAAATGTGGCAATATCTGTTATGGGTGTTGTATGTGTGGTAGACTTTCAGGTGATGAAAAATGGTACTGTTGCATACCCAATGCTGCTGGGAAGACCATGGCTAAGGAGAGTTCATGCAAGAAACTACTGGAATGAAGGTTTCATGACACTTGGACGTGGTAGAGAGAGGGTGAAGATAAACGTGATCCCTCGACATCATAAAGCAGAACCTGTGGATTCAAGTGATGAAACTGATGATTGGACATCCTCTAATTACTTTAGTACCAATGAAGTGGAGATTGAAGATGAAGAAAGCGAGGTGGATGTTTCAATCATGGATATCCTTCCAGTCACACCAACTCATGACCCCATAAAATTATCTGAAGAAGAAGTTGATGATCGTCTCCAACAAATAAAGATTGGTGATGCTGTGATGGAGAGTGAGAAGGAATCCTACCTCCAGCTCTTTCGAAGGAAGCTCAATAAGGCAACAAAGAAGGATCATTACCCTCTTCCATTTTCAGATCAGATCTTGGACGAAGTAGCTGGCCAGGAGTGCTATAGTTTTGCTGATGGATATAGCGGCTACAACCAAGTTCATATAGCAGAGAAAGATCAACTGAATACCACGTTCACCACTCCTTGGGGAACGTTTGCTTATAGAGTTATGCCTTTTGGGTTGTGTAATGCTCCAAAAACATTCCAGCGTTTGATGAATAGGGTGTTCGAACCCTACATTGGGACCTTCATCAGAGTATTTCTGGATGATTTTTACATCTATGGGAGCAAGTTGGACCACCTGCACTAGATGGAGACAACATTTCAAAGGTTAGATGAAGCACAAGCCTCACTAAACCCTACAAAGTGTGTCTTTGGATGTTCTAAAGGCGTTTTGTTAGGGCATGTTGTATCCAGAGATGGTATTGGTACTGATCCTGATAAAGTTTCAAAAATCAAAGATTTACCATTTCCTATTAATAGAAGTAAGTTGAGATCATTTTTAGGCCATGTGGGTTACTATAGAAGGTTCATCAAGAATTTATGAAATATTGCATACCACTAACCCAGTTCTTGAAGAAGGATGTTACTTATGAACCAAAGAAATAAGGCGCATGAAGCTTTTGGACAATGAAGGAAGCCCTGGTGTCTTCACCTATTTTGAAGAATCCAGATTGGAGCAAGCCATTCATTGTGTACACTGATGCCTCAGATGCAGCACTAGGAAGTACTTTGAGCCAAAAGGATGAAAATGGGAATGAACATCCAATTTACTTTGGGAGCAGGACAAATGAGCAATGCTGAGGTAAATTATACCGTAAATCGAAAAGAGGCTCGCTATCATTTTTGCAGAAGAAGTTTAGAAATTACTTGCTAGGGCAAAAATTTCTAGTCAGAACAGATCATCGTGATCTAAAATATATTGTAAATAAGCCTAACCCATCAGGAGGATAGCAAGATGGATAATTTTTCTACAAGAATTTGAATTTGATATTATAGATAGGCCAGGAAAGAAGCATGTCAATGTAGATGCACTCTCTCGAGCCTATGATGGTTTAGGATCATCTTGTGATGATGATGATTTCCCGATGCAAAGATTGTTATCCTCGACACAATCCCTAGTGAATACATAGATATTTGGAATTATCCGAATGAATTCAAGTTTCCCGATGGTGCCAATGCAAAGACTAAGAGAAAGATTGCTCAAGCCGGGCCCATATTCTATTCTCGCATGGAGTATTATTTCGAATAGGACCGATGGACAGATAAGAGGGCAGTTGGACGTGATCAAGGGAAGGAACTGCTAGAAGAATTCCATAATGGTACATGTGGAGGGCACTTCTCTGACAACTTACAAAGAAGAAGGATCTTGGATGTAGGTTATCACCGCCCACTTTTTTAAATATTGTTATAATTATTGTAAGACATGTGATATTTGTCAAACACATGGTAACCGTAAGACTTCATCAGCTTCATTATGTCCTATTCTTCCCCTTGGTCCCTTTGAAAAGTGGGGAATAGACATTGTAGGTCCACTTCCAACTACATCACGCCAAAATAAGTATATTGTAGTTGCCACGCATTATTTAACCAAGTGGGTCAAGCTAGCCATTGAAAACACTTTCCATGGATGAAGTGTCAAGGTTCATGTATGAACGCATTGTCACCAGATTTGGTTGCCCATTAGAAATTGTAATGAGATCAAGGAAGCCACTTCATTAATGAGGTGGTAGAAGCCCTAGTCAATAAGTTTTCTATTAAGCACAGAAGGCAACAACATACAAGCCAAGCACAAATGGACAGTGGAACGAACAAATTTTGTGTTGTGTCAAATTCTAGCAAAAGATGCAGCCTGCAGTACATAAATGGGATAAAAGGATTCATGCAAAGATTGTGGGCATATATAGGGCAACATCAAAGTCAGCAACAGGATACTCCCATTTCAAATTGGCCTATGGCATTGATCTAATTCTTCCTATTGAGTTTGATATTCCCACCGTGAGAGTTATGAAAATGAAAGGATGGATGAAAGTGATTCAAGAAAAGAAAGGTTGGTACATCTTCATTTGCTGGAGGAAATGAGAGAAATAGTAAAGGATATAAGCCATAAGAAGAAAATGAAGTAGAAGGAGTACTTTGATCAAAAGATCCGGTGGTCTCCATTTCATGTGAATGACTTGGTTCTAGTATATGATTCCAGATACAAAAAAAGAAGACAGAGAAAATTTCTTCCAAAATGGATGGGGCCCTACAAAATAACAGATGTGCATGAAAATGGTACGTACCAACTGGAGGAATTGGATGGCACTCCCATTACGAAATGGGTTAACCACGACAAGTTGAAGATTTTCCAAGCACCAGAATAGTCTACTCCAAGGACGGAGTAGAAGCTAGGAAGGGGGAAGATGTCGACACTAAAATTTTCCTCCGTAATTTCTATTTCATTAATGTATGTATTAGGAATATGATGTTGTTAAGTATAATTAGTAGTAGCGTCTGATAGAAGATAATGGCACCACAAGACAAAGGTCCGCCAATAATGTGGAGTACGGTAACAAATACAAAGTACAATAGGAATGTTGTAAAAAGTAAATATTTGTCGTAAGTGGTCCGGTAATGTTAAAATGTCAAAGTTTGGGTAATTAGAGAAGTAGGGTCTACGTGATTAGGAATTAGAAATATTATATTGGTAATAAGGACAAGGAGTGAGGTCATAAATATTTTGTGTATTTTATTTGTAAAAAGTCTAAAAATGTGGAACCCATGTAAATGATAAGGTTTATCTTATCTTAGAAGATAAGCTTACATGTACGATGATAAGAGTTAAGGTATGGAATATGATTCGTCAGAGGGATTTCTTATCCTATCTTAGAGATAAGATGGATAAGCCCGGGAAGTTCTATAAATAGAGAGGCCACCCCTCATTTAAAAAAGAAGGAAGTAGTGAGAAATATTGTAGGAAGTGTGTGAAGGAAGCCATCAGTTTAAAGGTGTGTTGAAGAAGCCATTAAGAGGTGTAATTGTAAAGTTTCTCCCATAGTCTTGGTGAAAGTCAAGTGAAGTCAATAACACTTGAAGTACCTCATGGGTGAGATTGTAACAATTTCATGTTAATATTATAATTTACTTTGATATTTCAGATTTGTCATCATTCCATCTTATCATAGTCGATGGTATTTTTGTGTTATGTTGTTGTTTTGTTTCCAGATTACATCCACCAAACTAAAGGCTATGCATTAGTAAATAATCATAGCATGAGGAGTTCCTGGTGAAGAATTATCATAGTGCCGGATTGGTGATGACAGCTCCCACCATGAAAAGAATTCACATAGCTTTCTAATGCCTATTTTTTTCCTTCTAACTTCTTTTAGAGCTCCTAGAATCATCAGAGAAGTCGATTTCACTTTTTGAATGTTTTTTCCTTGCACCTAGAAACTCGTTGTTGATCGATTATCCCCGAATGATAAAATGTATCCTAAATATTCTTAAATTTCTCCCAACACTTTCAAGGCTCCCCAAAACCACCTCCAAATTCTTAATATATTTTTTAACTCTCCCGGAGGGTGCATACAAGCTCCAAAATGGCCAAAATTGGCCTTTCTAGGCTTCCAATAAGACTAGTCTTTCACTGAACTTCACTGAATCAAATCATGAATCTCATCACACTTCTTTGCACATTGATACATGTCTACCAAATGCATTAGCATTATATTTAATCCTAGGATGATGCCACAGAGGTAAGTTGTTGAGGGAAGGGTTCAAGAAGATCGGAAGGTAAAATTTTACATTATGGCTTAGTTGTCATGCTTTGAATTTTGTATATTTGGGATATTCATTTTGCATGAAAATAATTATCTCTAACTCAAGGACATTAGAAAGTAAGGGGAAATAGAGAACCTCAACTTTCTCATGGGTGAGTAGATCAATTCTTCTTTGCATTGGGCAATAGAGTCCTTTATTACAAGCAATAGACATAAACAAATAAAGCACACAAATAATGAGAAGGAAACACACCAAAATTTGAAAGGAAAGGCACACATAAATGAAAGGGAAACTATGGTACAATGGTTTAGCGACAACCAAAACTACTTCCTGTAGAGTTTTAGATGTTTCTTTCTATGAGAAAACTCCAATGAAGTCTCATCAAGGTAAGCCAAAAAGTATATGTTTTCTCCATATAAATGTTTATATTGAATGGTCCTAGCCAGAGTGAATCAAAATTCCCATGGCTTCCCTTGGGATCTCTCCTTTTTCCTAGAGGAGGACAAGATATCTGATTTGGAAGCTTCTATCTTGTGTTTTCTAATCAAAGATCCTTTTCACCTTAGACTGATGTCTTCTTAGTGTATCAACTTCTACTAACATGTCTTCATTCAACTTCTCCAAGTAGAAAATCCTCTTATCAAGAGAATTTGAATATTCTTTGTTTTCTACCGCCTTCACCAAGTTTGAGGTAGGTATCTATCGAGAGATTGGGATATGAGCCTCAAGTCTCATATAAAACATGGAAAGTAAATGTGTCAATATCTTTCTTGGGTGTGATTTGGTCATCCCATAAGGCATCATATAATTTCTTATGTCAATCTCTTTGATTGACATCCACTAACTTTCAAATAATAGTGAAAATGTTTTTATTAAAAGATTCCTCCTATCCAATTCCTTATGGGTAGTAATTAGAATAATGAGATAAAGAAATATCATGATTGTAGTAAAATTCCATCAACTCACCTAAAGAGAAGTAGGTGGAATTATCCACTACTATCTTTCTTGGCACACAAAATCTAATAATGATGTTCTCTTTCAAAATATTACACACATAGTCTAAGAATTGGCATGCTTTTTTAGAATGGCCTCTACCCATTTTTTGAAGTCTTCTATAGTAGTAATAACATACATGTGTCCCACATTGGAGTGCAGATTTAATACACTGATGAAGTACAAACCCCACCGATGAATTTGTTTTCAATAATCACATGTCGTAGGGGCAGATCAAGAAGCCTAGGTCTTCCCACAAACTATTGGCATGGATCAAATTCTCCCACCCATTTAAATGTATCTCGTAAAAATATTAGGCCAGTAATAGCTACCTCTCAAGATCTTATGGGTTATAACCCTTATGGATAAGTGACCTCTACACGCTTGATCATGATATGCCTTGAAAATTTTATTTTATTTCCCTTCTTCTACGCACCTCAAGAATGTGTCATCCAATCCTTTCTTATCCCAAGCATTCTCCTAGATGACACATTTTTCTTCTCTAAGGAAAATATTTTTCATTTGCATCTTATTAAGGCTAGGATGGAAATCCCAATATGTCATAAAATAGGCTATCGGCATACCAAGGGTTGGTGGTACTCACAAAGATCACGAGAGGAATATATTTCATCAAGTAGGCATAAACATTGGAGTAGTCTTCCCATTATTCTTGGGTGAGAAGTTCACAAGCCATCACATCGCACCAACTTGGAGGGTTTGATTTTAAGATCATAATCTTGCACCTTTGACACCCAATTTCCTCTCCTTACGCCCGGCTCTTTCTCGCATCAGATATATTTAACATTTAGACTTAGGACCATAATAACAACACAAGAATTTTAAATATATAACGTGAAGCTCCATAAAGGCTTCTTACCACCATGCATAAGCATGTTTGTTGTCATTGTGAATAATCGAGTTCATGTACGTTTAGAGGAGAGATCATGAATGCAAAGGGTGACTATATGTTATCTTCATTTTCTTATATGAGAAGAACATAGATAGTATGCTCAAAGGCATAACTATAGAGAGGAAGAATTCCTTACCAAAATCGGGTGTATTAGAGTGGGCTCTTTTACAATGGAACCTTTAATAGAATCAAAGGCTTCTTTTCCTTTCTTTCTCAACTTGAAGGATTCTTTAGGCTTCATCATGTTGAAAATATCTTTCATGTGCTTGAAAAATTTCAAGATAAATATCCTTAAGAAATTGACCTTTTAAAAGAAAGAATATATACCTATTTTTCGTACATAGAGACAATCTCGAATAGCCTCCACTCTTTCTAGATCAGTTTTGGTGCCTTATTTGCTCACAACATGTCCAAACATTTTCCTAGGTTAACCCAAATATTGACTTTGTTAGGTTGATGGATATATGGTGCCTCCCGCAATGGATCAAAATTTTTTAAGTTATTGTAAATTCCCTCTCTTTCTTGGATTATATCGTCAAGTCATCAAGGTACACCACTATGCACTTTCCCTTCACATCCTTGAAATCTAAGTCCGTGGATCGCTGAAATGTGGCACCTACATTGATTAAGCAGAATGGCATAAAATGGTAAGAAAATGAGCCCCATGGGGTGGTGAAGGCATTTTTGAATTGATCTTCTTTGGAAAATTCAATCTGATTGTACCTAAAAAATCCATCGAGCATGACATCATCTCTGAACCATTAACTACTTGCAAGATGTGATCCATGACTAGGAAGCGGATATTTTTCCTTTAGAGGAGCTTGATTTAGGTTCCAAAATCCAAAAAAATGCAAATTTTGCCACTCTTATTTCTTACTAGTACAATATTGTCTATCCACGTTGAGTGGTGGATTAGAAAAATGATGTGGGCATTAAACAACTTTTTAGCCTTTACTTTTATGGTTTTAGCAATATTAAGATTATATTGCCTTTGATTTTTCTAGAAGGCTTTTGCATCAGGCTTGAAGGGTATAAAATGTTGTATGGATTGAGGTTGAAAAGACTTCAAATCATCATATGAATAAGAAAGCACATAAGGATATCTCTTCAACAAAGCCGAGAATTTCCTTTGTTCTCTCAAGAGAACAACATTTGTGGATGTTCACCATCCTCAGTTGCTCACTTGTTTTGATATTTATCTTTTTATACTCAAATGAAGATCTCATTTGATCATTGTCTTTACCATGGATGAACCTGTCATGCTTGTCAAATAAATCCTCTCATTGATATTAGCCCCTTTGGAATTCTATTGCCTTTTAATTGAATTATCACGTCCTCATCTATTTGATCATTTGAATTTTTTCATCATCATTTTTAGTAAAATCCCATGGGGTGAGTCACTTCCTTTGAAATACATGGACTTGAAGTCACCGGTCTATTGTAGGAAGGACATAATTTGATTATCATCATGAAAAAATTGCTATTTTTTAGAGTTATGTAAAGCACACTCGAGGCAAAAGAATATTTTTACTAAACACTTTTCTTCTTTGAAATATGGATGCAAGATCATCAAGGAGGTGGATAATACCAAGAATCAGACTTGGAATTTTGATCTTTAGGAAATACTCTTATGGAAAATTCATCAAAATATTCAAGACAGTCCCACACCCTATTCTTGTAATAATGCGGAGATGAGAACGTTTTTATTTGAAATATGTATTTTGCATGTTTCACAATTAATTCAATATCTCCCCGAATGATGAGATTTTGATCCCCGTATCTTTAACCACTTGCGCAATCCATGTAATAAGGCTTCATATTTAGTAGTCTTATTTTTGTTATAGAATTACAAATTATATGCCAAGGGGAACAAGTCTCCCTCTAGGGATGAAAGAATGATGTCTACACCTGAACCAGTTGATAAAAACTTCTATCAAACTCCATCCTCTAAACTTTGTTAGCAATGTCAGCTATCCTTTCTTCAAGAATATACAATTCTTCCCCTCACTCAGAGCTCATGAATTAATTACCATCACCTCTTTCTTTATATGGAACTTTCCCTGATTCTTCAAATGAAGCCTTTCCCAACTCTCTACTTTGAAAGAGGATGTTAGCCCTAGGTTCATCTAAATTTTACACTGTGTACTTCATATTGTGCTTCTGAAGGAGTTTCTTCATCTCATCCTTGAATGGTATTAATTCAAATACTCGGCCCATTTGAATTTCACCTCCCATCTCATGGCATAAACTTCTAATGAGGAGCATTCCATATGTAGTTAGAATGCTAACCACTAGGATTGTTACCTTCACCGATTTTCTAGGTAAGCCACAAGGGCCATTACTGCATTTTTAATCCTTCCAACAAGAGGCACCTCCTTGTCTCCATTGAATAGCAATGACCAAATTCCTGAGAGAGACTCAAGCCGGGGGCTTGAGAAACCTTAGCAGGCATGACATTGTCAAAGGCACCGGAATCAATGATATAATTATTCAAATGGTATCCATTAATCAATAAGGAAACATAGAAGGGTTCAATATTATCGATGGATGAAGTAGGAGAGGATAAATTTTTTTGGCTTGGGCTTGGTTTGGGAGTGGGAAGAAAACCTTTAGAGTTGATGGTACTATATATTTGGATTTTCCCCATTTAATGAAATTGACAAGATTCTCAAACTGCTCGAGGTGGGTTTGCAAGTATTCATATTAAGATATTTGAACTTTATCATATTTTCCATAGTCGATGATAATGAAGTTTGAGGAAGGGTTTTCAAGAGCATGGGAAACATTAGCTTGATTGTCCGAGAAGAAGTGCTCACATATTTTCATTATTATTTTGACTTGTAGAAGTAGAAGCATCATTCTTGGAAGGGGTAGAGGCATTTAACTTACCTTGTTTAGAATATGTCTTGTAATGAGGCACAAATTCATGCTTCTTCTTAGATGATTCTAAATATGGAGGTATTGGATATCCTCTCTTAGTTATGATTTTTTAGGAAGTAGAGTCATTAGTTAAGGATCTTCTTTCTCCTTCTCTTTATGCTTGGATGTTTTCTCTTTCTCAAAATTTTTTATCACATGAAAACATCGCAAGAGTGAATTTTCATATCAGCCAAAAATTATTCATACTCATCCTCAGAAGAGGATGCATACTCACAAATACTAACCTCTGCAGCTCCAACTTCTTCAATCAGCATCTCACCTTCTTCTTATTCACTTTTGGAAGTTGTTTCCTCTTCACTTTCATCATCCGATTGGGTTCTATGTGCTACATTCAAGGGAGTGTAAATACTTTGAGTTGAGGGACCAATCCTTTGTTTTGTTGAGAATTTATTCCTTGAAATGTGTTTGTATAAGAAATTTTGAGCAAGTTACTTTTTTAGGTAAAGCACATCATTAGCAAATTTTTACACCAATGGGTCTCTAATTCTAGAACTTGAGCTTTGATATTTCTCTTTTCCCGATCCCTTCTTGATATTTCCAAACATCAATAAATCATCCTCTACATCAATTGTGATTTTTTTTCTTCATCTAAAGTAGCAGGCTGACTTCTTCTTAACATGAAACTGACTTTAGGAAACTATGCATTGGTGAAGAATCTTAGTTGATTATCTTCATGGACCTCGAAATTTCGGGATTTTATAGAGCAGTTTGTTAAAATTAGATAAATTTGATCACATGGGTTCGTGAGGCTATTGTTTCGACTAAGACCATTTTGTAAAAAGAAAATGAGTAGCTTCAACAGGATTGAACCAAGATTTAAATTAGGACTTAATATGTGCCCAATGTTTTATTGATCTTCTTGGAAAGGGGTAGAACCAAATCCATCTACAGAGTAGTCTTCAAGTGAATGCAAAAAGATACGGACTAAAACATCTTCATTTTGCATTCCTACCACCCCACAATATGTGATGAATGTTGTGATATGATCATCGAGATGTTTTTTTCCATCTCCTCGGAACCTATGAAAGTTTTTCCTAGATCCTTTCATAAACTCATGAAGCGGAGGATTAAGAGCCAATGGACCTTTATTTTGTTCCCAAGGCACCGACATAACCATTCTCTCTTCTTCCTGTGGTTCTTATTCTTCTAACTCTTCCAGAGGAAAATTAGGATCAAACTCTTGAAAATACTCTCAACTAATTTTCCTTGCTAGTTGAATAATGGGGAGTCTAAAATCAAACTTTTATTTCTCTTTGAATGTTGGATTAGTTATTGAATTATCTCATGTATCCCTTGTGTATATTCTTTCTTCCAGTTTGTAAGATTGATGTATAACTCAAAACAAATTTTTCTATGCCCTACTTTTCTAATTTTGAACTTGTCTCACACATTGTAACTCTTGGGCAAGTTCTTCTTTAGAATCTAGAACTCTTAAATTTATGTTATAGTGATTGAAACTTTCTTTTTTCCGATGCGCTTCTTCAAATTAGTTGTGATATCTTCTTGGGTGCCTTCAAAGAAAAGAAGATTAAGCTAGAAAATGAGAGCATTTCTAGGAAAGGCCATTATGGGAAAAATGTATAGCAGACATTAAGGCTCTTGAATTTACAATCTTGATTTTTTTTATTTTCAAATATATGATTTTTATTAGGATTTTTGGTTTTAATAATGATGGAGAAACAACAAAATATGCCACACGGTGGGTGTTAGAAATTGTTGGAGAAATAATTTTTCGCAAGGATAAATTAGTGGATTTTCACCAATGCTCCAAGACTAATTCCCTCCTCTTGGTAATGGGGAGGATCCCATTTATTGAATGTAAAAACAAAATATTGAGTGGCTATGAATCTAGGGATCACATACGAATACTCCACTAGACCTATGGCAAATTAATTACACCTAGTGGAAGGGAGGAATTTTCTTAGAGAGAAAGGTTAGGGGGGTTAAGAATGTGGGGAAGGATGGTTAAGTTCATGGTGTAATATAGGTTTGAAAACCTCATAGACATTGTTTATCCCACTCTACGTGGGTCTTCACCATTGTATTTAGTCCCATATTCTTAGGCTTTGATCTTATTTTATCCTTTAAAAATGCTTGATTACTCCACATTACATGGTCATGGGAAAAATTTGGATGTTTTCCTCCCACATGGGCCACTTAACTCTACCCTTCTCCATGCATTAGCTCACAAAGTTGGTCATTAACTCATCCATGAACTCGCCACTTCTAGCTCACTAATCGAGCTTGTAGCCAACTTGTTGAGTTAGAATGTAACTCACCACTTGGCTCGGTATGATGTGGCACTGTGGTGGTAGGCCACATGGTGGCTTGAGGACCCACCATGTTGGCAAAAAAATTTCTTCGTGTTGGCAGAGACAATGATCAAGTGTCAAGATCAAGATCCAAAACACGATCTCAATTTTTTCACCTTCACCCGATTTTCACTTTTTCCACATCATAATGTGACTCGTCAGTTGACCCTATCTCATCTAGTTTTACCAATATTTGACCACCGGAAACTTTATCATACGTGCTCTGCTTTTCCGAATTATCAGAGTTGTCAAAATCTCTTAGAGTCTACTTCGCACTATAGTGATCCTAAGAGGTTTTGGAAATTTCCATTCTCCGAATTATCCTCTGGATCACACCCTCCCTAGTGAGGATACTTTTTCTTGACAAAAATCTTCATTTCCACCACTTTTGAATCCAAAACCTAGTGTCACCGAGAAGAGGTCTCTGCAAAGAAACTTCACGGTCTTCAAACTATTACTCCACAATCGGTACTTCACTTTGGTGTGATTCTGGGACCTATCAAATTTGGGCTCACCACCTTATATTGTGCCACTCTAATATTTTTCATGACTTTTCCACCTCCTGTTGACCTCCACTTTGTTGCATGCCTTCCTTTCTATACAGATCTAGGTCAGAGTGTATCCCATGTTAACATCGAAAATCATCTTCCACTCTGTTGCAAACATTAGCTCACCAAGTTGGTTGTATTGACTCACCCAATGACTCGTCCATGAACTCGCGCCTAGATCATTGATCAATCTTGTATCCAACTCACCGAGTTGGAGTGCAAATTTCCACTTGGCTCGATATGATGTGGAACTATGGTGGCAGCCCACATGGTGGCCTAAGCACCCACCACGTTGGAAAAAAAAATCATGTTGGCAGAGACTATGATCGAATTTTAAAGACATGAGATCCAAAACATGATCTAATTTTTTTACCTTCACTTGATATTCACTCTTTCCACGTTGTAATGTGACTTGCCAGGTGACCCTGTCTCATCCAGTTTGACCAAACTTTAAATAGCGGTGATTTTATCATACAAGCACCATTTTCCACATTCTTGTAGTCATTGGAAATTTCACGGAGTATACTTTTACACTATAGGAATTTACATATTAATAGGCATTTATATATTTCCACAACATTATCCTCCGTATTAATAGGCATTTACATATTTCCACAACATTAACTAGAATAGTTCTACACTCAATTATAAGAACTCAACATCAAGAACAATACAAGACTAACAAATCACATATAAAGATTTATATTGATTCATTGATCAAAGGAACTAACACTTTCCTTGGTTTTATGAGATTATCATGTCTACAAAGCTAATCATGCAAATAAATGGAGGAAACATAGACAAAGAAAATAGAAGAATGCAATCTCTTGTTTATATCTTAGTAGTGCAATAACTATCTACTTAGAGACTCACAATTGAAAACCCCTTAGAATGAGGAGGTCTTCCAAATATATAGCTTTATAAAAGTCTTTTCATCTACTCCCCACATGAATTTTCACTTCCCTTATCACTTGTGACCTTTCATATTCCTAGGAAACAAAAGTGAGTCCTTTTTCATTAATCAAGGAACTTGTTGTTTCACCTAATTTTTCAAGTAAAAATGAATAGGAAATAGGCTAGGAGGAATACCTATAATATCAAAGGTGAAAGGTTGAATGTGTGCATTAATGAATTTTGATCCAAGCTGATCGTGAAGAGCTTCCCTTTGGCTAGGGGGAACAACCTATAAGAAACACAACAAGACCACAAGATAACATTAATAATATAGGTTAGTGGACTTCCTAGCAAATGCTAGATCTAGGAAGCGAGGTGCTTCCTAGAAGCTATCAATCCACTTTCAAATACAAATTAATGCAGCAAGTATCATGAAATAAAGAAATCCTATTGTAGTTATACGATTTAGGTATCTCGTGCAAATACAATAAGTAAATCTAATCTAACAAGAAAAGTTATGATCATATCCAAAGATTTGGTAGGTTATTCTAGGTTTTATAGGTCTGATAGAGGTCTGGTAAAGGGTATAGGAATGATTGGGTGAGGTCTGGGTTGATTTTGGTTGATTGGAAGGCTTGCTGGTCAGAAGGTATAAAATGACACAGAGACTAATATTGGTCAGATGACCGATGTCGGTGACAAGAATGAAACCAACAACGGTAGGGGAAATTGGCAATAACTTAATAAAAATGGTTTTTGGGCTTCTCTATGATTACACAGAGAGTGAGGAGGGTGTGGTTAGGTTCGTAATATAACTGAGAAGACTCAAGAATACAAAGGGAGAGGTCACAAAGGGTGAAAGGGCTTGAACTGGTTGGGTTGGTGGATTGGTGAGAAGATGGAGATATCCGGATAACAATAGAAACTAAAAATAATGGAGGAAAGATATATGTAATAAAGTAAGCACAAATGATTAAGATCACGTTACTTACTTGTTGTTATGAAGATATCATGGTTGGATGGAGGTTGGTGATTGATTGGTGAGGTGGTAGCTAGTTCATTGCCACGAAAGTACGACATGTGTGTTCCCATGAATGCTCTAATGATCTAGAAGGGAATCCTTGGCCTTTGTTGTTCTCTCGGTGGTGTGTAGATGTTGTTTGGATGAAGCAATGGCTTTGATATCCTCATTTGATTGCAATAACACTCTTAAAAATCAAATGACCAACTCGGGTAAAAGGTTGTAAAGTTGTATATAAAGGAACCGATGGTGGTTTAGGTAATCAACATCGACCGAGGAAAAATCAGCGTTGGTTAGGGTGAAATAGTCCTATTTACCAAAAATAGGTAGATCTTCCTAGATTTTGCATGTTTTCCTCATTGATTCCACTTAGGAAAGTGGAGTTCACATGAGAGAAGGCATGAAGAACTTAGGAGAGGTCCAATTAGGTTTAGGAAGAAGTCTTAGTTAGTTAGGTCAAGTTAGTGACTCAACACTGGGAGTAATGACTTAGTGTTGAAGGTGATGACTCAGTCACTATGAGTTAAATTCCCTGGAATGGGTCTAGGGTGAGGTTTCATGATGAGGTGGAGGTGTGAGGGTGAAATTAATTTAATTAAAATAATTAAAATAATTAATAATGTGAGGATGAATATTAATATGGGGTAAAGGGGTCATGGTTAGTTAAATGCATTACATTAATTAATTGAAAGGGGACCAAAGAGAGTGTGACCCAAATTTGGTGTCTACATTTTCCCTTTTGTCGCCTCGATTGTATTGGTAAGTGATGCTAACAAAACCGGAAGTCACGCTTGCCCGGGTATAAGTGGATGTTAGTTTTCCCCAAGTATGAGTGGAGGTTAGGTTTCCCCAAGTATGAGTGGAGGTTAGGTTGCCCCAAGTATGGATGGAGGTGATCCCCCTCAAACTAGGAACTGAGGAGGTGTGAAACAAAGTTGGTGAGTGGTTTGATAAATAGGTAAATGATGAAAGCAAGAGTAGGTGGGTTGTAGGTAAGGGTAATGTCAGGTCGGGTAATAGGTAATGACAGTCTAACACACACACGTATAGATTATGATAAGGTACCAGGTTGAAGATCTTGCAAACTCTATGTTGTCAAAGGTTGATAGGTTTATCCAAACAAGGTTGAAGTGGTTCAGGCATCCAAGGTATAGGATATGGTCCTGAAAACCACTGAGACATGTTTAGGAACAAGCAATAGGTTTTTTTCTAGGGCACTAAAGGTATGGTTGAGATAAACAACATGACATTAGGAAAGGTAAGGTCATTAGGCTGAACAACACGAGTATCACATCACAAGGTATAGTGAGTACATGAATTTGAGTGTCATAAAAGGTGAGTGTCAGTTGGGTGATTTAGGTAAGGCCACGTGAGGGGCAAAAACATGCCCCAACTGATGGTGAGGTTGGGTGAGAGGTAATAAGGTCATGAGGGTGAGGTGTAAGGTCAGGGTTAACTTTGGGTTAGGTAGAAAAGTTTCGGGCAAGCAGATGTGGTGCAATATGGTGCAATGGGGTCAAAAAGGCTAACCAACATTGGTTATGGCCAACCAGATGTCGATCAAGGGAAACTAAGTGTGGTGCACTAGGGCACAAGACCGATGTCGGTCATGGTTAACCAACATCGGTCAGTCGGGGTTGGTTAAAAAGAAAAAATCCACATTTTACGGATTCATTATAATCTTTCCATTTATAGAAAATGACAATGGAGACAAATTTCATCTCTTTCCGAGGGAGAAAAGGACAAGGTTATTTTTCAGGCTGAGTTGGAGGTAGCTAAGTGGTTAGAGGAGTGAGGTAGATGGGTCCACAAGATCACTATGAGTGATTTGATTGGGTGGAGGACTAAGAGGGCAATTTAGGCATGGCTGAGGTAAGAGAGGGTCCTGGAGGAGGGCCTCAGGTGGGGCTGATTGGTTGTGATATTTGATATTGTATTATCATTTTGATTTTGATATATATACCGCCTATGTGCCAAGATTTTACGAGATTGTATATGAGAGTTTTTTGAGACACTTGTATCCCTGTGTACATATGTATTGATACACAAACATCCCCCTTATATAGTTGATGATTATTATTGGATGGATGATGTAATCTTTTTAATTTCCATTGTTATTGTGTATCATGGGAACTAGGTGAGTTAGGCATGATTGAGTCAAGGTCTTGTAGGCATGATGGAGTTAGGTATAGGCATGGTTTGGTCAGGTATAGGTATGGTTCATTCAAGGACAGCAAGGTGGAGTCAGGTATAGGTATGGTTTGGTCAGGTATAGGCATGGTTTGGTCAGGTATAGGCATGGTGGAGTCTAGGTAATTTCCAAGTTACTGATCTTATGGAAATAATGTGTTGTATGTATGTTGTGTTTAAATTTCCAAGTAATTGATATCATGGAAATATGAAATGATTTAAGTAGAATATGGTTGTGGTGATAAAATGGTAGGTATGTATGTTTTTATGATATATTAATTTCTAAGTTTTGTGTAAATAGAAATTAACTAGCGTAGAATGTGAATGTAAAGGGGGAAACGTGTTAGGGGTAAAAAGGTGGAGAAGGTTAAAAGGTGGTCAAGCTAACCTCGAAGGGCCCCATTCCTTGGAGTTCTACCTACATATCCCCGATGAAAAGGGGCCTCAGGCCAATGTAGTTCTCCCATAAGCTAGGGAAGAATATGATAAGGTAGATGAATGGGTCGGTAGGTTTTAGGCATGATTGAGTCTAGGTCATTTAGGCATTGTTGAGTTTAGGTCATTTAGGCATGGTTGAGTTTAGGTCATTTAGGCATGGTTGAGTGTAGGTTGAATAAGCATGGTTGAGTTTAGGTTGAATAGGCATGGTTGTCATCTAGGTTGAATAACCGTGGGTGATTTCTTGGTTGAATAGGCAAGGGTGATTTTTTCGGAGAGGAATTCCCGAATTTAGGTTTCAAGGTCTTGTCTTGTGTGTAGCAGAATCAATAACTAAGAAAAGAGGTGAATGGTAAGAGGAGACAAAATGCCACCTAATTAGTAAGAACCATTATGATTCTATCATACCAAATAGATTGGCTTATGAACATAAGACCCTAAAGGCGTTGCATGATTGACTATTCTAAGGGTGAAGAAAGTCACATGATCACGAAATATCACATTTGCAGCACATCCCTTGAGTAGGTAGAAGATTAGAAAGGAAATATGATGAGGTGAAATGGGTTGTTTTAGTGTAACCTTGGTGTGAGACATCATGGATATTCTACAAGATACCCATGACCAAAATAGGAAAATCCATGATGAAAAATTTATCTTTTTATTTTTTCTTTTGCTTTTGAGTTTTTCTTTTTATAGACTAGTCGATGCAAAAGTCTATGTGAGATTAATAGAATTTTCTCCTTGAGGTCTTCATAAAGACGATAGACATAGGAAGCTTTAGAATTTCTTCTTTTCATTTATACGAGTTATTCCTCTTTTTAGGCAGTTATGTGTTTTAGGAATGATCATTATAATTGTCCTTCGAGGAAGTAGTCTATTTATAGTAGCGAAATAGAGAGGTAGATGTCCTTTTTAAGGAGTCATCTATTTACAAGAAGTTTGACTCAAGGAGTTGAATCCCATTTTACTAGTAAATGTTGTTGGACTTTTAGGTCATGGACAAGACTATAGAGGAGTATAGGCTTCCTTTATGAAGGAAAACCATAGCATGCAAAGTTCAACTATGAAAAAGGGGTTTGAAATGACAAATGAACATGGGATTCCATCCTAAAAAAGGTGAAAAGTATACAAGAGAATCATGCCATGAGTAGATTCGTGGTACTCATATTTGAGATAAGGCTAAAAGGGCAACGGTTAATCACACAATTCTTGTTTAGTCATTGGTCCTCAAAAGAGGTAGATGAAAGGAATGGGTACTCAGGGGACGAGATTGTAATAGAAAAAGGTGATATAGTACTTTATTAAACAATAGAATGGTCAAAGATGTAAGGCATTGAGGGGATCAGGTTTGGGTTTACCTTTAATTAAAGATAAACGATAAGCACCTGATCTATAATCATGAGTAACGATATAGGGTCCAAGCCAATTAGGAGCAAATTTACCCCGTTTACTTTTCTTCACTTTTGTTACATGTTGATTTTCCTTTAGGATGATGTCGGCAACCTAGAAGGTCCATTCTTGGATACATTTTTCATAGGCACGTTTGATACATTTTTGGTAGATTTGAAGGTGATCAAGAGTAGTTATATGGCACTTGTATAATAACTCAATTTGTGCCAAATGGTATTGGAAAAAATCATCATCATTGAGATTTTATTTGAGTGAGATACAAAGAGATGGAATTTAGACTTCACAAGTAAAAACATGCCTCATGTACCATAGAGAAAGAGAAAGTGTGGTAGCAAAGTTAAGGTATGAATACTAGTGCGGTAAGCCCATAAGGAGAAAGGAATGTGCATGTGCCAATCCTTACCAATGTCGTCAACCACTTTCATAAGAATTTTGTTTAGGGTTTTGTTAGTTGATTCGGCTTGGCCATTTTCTTGAGCATAATAAGGTGAAGAGAAACTGAGCTAGATGCCAAAGGCATCACAAAGTTTCCATAGGGTTTTGTTTTTGAATTATTTATCATTATCAGTTATAAGGCAATGAGGAACACCAAAGTAGAAAATAATGTGATGGTTAATGAATTCACATATTTTCTCAGCTTTTGTAGAAATAAGAGGTACAACTTCCACCCATTTAGTGTAATATTCATTAGTGGTAATAATCCATTGATGACATTGGGAAGAATGAGGGTTAATTTCTCCAACTAGATCCAAACCCCATTGAGAGAAATGCCAAAGGTATCGTGTGACCTGTAAGGCATGACTATGGGTGTGGTGAAGATTAGCATGTTGCTAACACTTCACACAACACTTGACATAGTCACAAAAATCATGGTTTAGGGTTGACCAGTAATAGCCAAGGCAAAGGATGCACTTAGCGATAGCTAAGCCACTAAATTGACCCCACAAATCCCATCGTGAACCTCCTTAATAGTGTATGGGATTTTAGAACTCGTAAGGCATCGTAAGAGGATACCTTCAAATCCACATTTATAGAGAAGACCACCCATGATGACATAGCGAGAGACACTTTTGAGAAAGGATCATTTTCTATTGTGAGTAAGATTAGGAGGCGGAATTGAAAGGGAAATATAGTTAGAAAACTACTTATACCAAAGGTCATCCGGGTCGCTTCAATGTTACCTACAAATTTAACATCTCAAAATAGATAAGAAGGTGATTGCAACCTTTGTATTGTGACAAATATTTTCGAGTTGGAGGCGAAGTGGGTATTTGCGAATCAAGACAAGCCATGCTATGTCCATAAATTTATTAATGGAACGTGGGGTGGTTTAAAGTTCATAATGGTCAAAGGTAGTCAAAAACATGTCAACATGATGTTTATCCTTTTGAAGTATCTCGTTACGACAATAGTATATACCATTAACTTGGTTCACAACTAGTTGAGATTCACCAAATATATTGTTTGATTTAGCATCTAAGATTATGGAGGTTTGAAGACCTAACATGAGTGCTTCATATTCGGCGATATTATTAGTACAATAAAAATATAGTTTGAAATATAATGGCATAGGCTCACCATCAAGAGGAATGAGGATAACTCCGGCACCACCCCATGCTGACATTTGGAACCATCAAGAATAAGGTCATTTGGTAAACAGATCGTCCGAGAGAGGGTAGAATGGATTCATCGAGAAATCGAAGTTAGAAGATTTTTTTCTAAAGAGAGAGTTTGCATCTCGGGAATTGGTCAACAATGGTTTTTCCTTTCACAAAATTTCTATGGACAAATTTGAGATCTAAGTCTATAAGAATAATGAGCCAACGTGCAACATGTTGATGGTTGTAGGGCTTAGCATACATGTAATGTAAGGGGTCGATAATTGTGATAACAAAGGTTTTGTGGTTGAGTAGGTAATGGAGAAGTTTAGTGGCAAAAAATCTTAAGGCCAGGAAAAAAAAATCGATGTGATTATATATAGTTTTGTAATCTAAAAGTGTATCACTTATATAATAAACCACTTTCTCCCTATATTTCTCGTTGCGATGAGCGAGCATGGCACCCAGGGAATGATTAGTGGTAGAAATGTAAAGGTAAAATGGTTGGTTATCCTTAGGTGGAATGAGCACAGTGGTTGGAGGAGGTATTTTTCTAAGGTGTCAAAGGCTTTGTGGCATTCATCATCCCATTTGAAGGAGACATCATTTTTTAGAAGATGATGAAATGGACGGCAATGGTTGGAAAGCTGAGAAATAAAGCAACGAATAGATTACAATTTTCCTTGCAAACTACAAAGTTGACGAAGGTTAGTAGGTGGAGACATCTCAAGAATAGCCTTGATTTTAGTGATATAAACTCCAATGCCACACAAAGAAATGATAAAACCAAGGAGCTTTCCTGATAGAATGATGAAGACACACTTCTTAGGTTGAAGGTAAATGCAGTATTTGATAAGACGGTCAAATAAAACATTAAGGACTCAAGGGTATTCACCCATGTTTGGATTTGGAAAGAATATCATCGATGTAATCTTCCAATATGTTATGCATGATGTCGTGAAAGATACAAGTCATAGCTCGCTAATATGTAGCACCAACATTTTTAAGGCCAAAGGGCATGACACGATAGCTAAAGGTTACCCAAGGAGTGATGAAAGAAGTTTTGTGTTGATCTTTCGGGGTGAGTACTATCTGGTTATAACCCAAGAAATTGTCCATGAGTGATAGCATCTCATGGTCTGGTGGTGAGATCAACTAATTGGTCAATACTAGGTAGAGGAAAATTGTCTTTGGGGCAAGCTAGGTTAAGGTCATAGAAATCCATGCAAATGTAGAGTCCCACTGTTTCTTTTGTGATAGGAACAATGTTAGAGATCCATTAGGGATAATCAATGGGTAGAATGAAGGAAACATAAATGAGGTGCTGGAGTTATTCTTTAACAAGAAGGGAAATGCGAGGATACATTTTTCATAGCTTCTATTTCACGGGTTTGGCACGAGGAATGGTTATGATATTGTGGACCATGATGTCTAGGTCAATATTGGGAATATCAGCTTTATTACCAAGCAAAAGCATTACTATGATCTCGAGAGGAAATAAGTGAAAGCTTCATGTTCAACAACATCTAAAGATTGGCCTTTTTTTATAATGTACGGGTCATCCTGAGTGTGAATGTTGATTTTGATGGTTGATTCATTCAACAAGGTTTGCATCTCAGAAGGCAACAACTAATGAATATAATAATCCTCCACACCAAGGTAGGTGAGAGTAGACTCATCGTCTTGACATTAAACAACATTAATAGAAGGCATATCATCATTGATCATGTCAATATACAGGAAGGGAAGAGAAGAAGGAGCCTTGTAATCATGCTGATAAGTCAGAGGTCTCAGGAAATGGTGTTCACAAAAAAATAAAGTTAGGAGGAATGGATTCTAGATCCATAGATTTTGTAGGTGAAGGTGGTGAGGTAGGTGAATGGGGTGGGGAATGTTTATCATCCTCAATGAGTTCGAATCAAGCCTTCTTAGAAGGTGGTTTGGTAAATCCAATACCACTACGGTCTTTATGCTTATGAGTGGTGCAAGGAATGATAGTATGGTGGCCTTGTTCATAGAAACCAAAGCAAAATCCCTTCCAAGCACAATGATGGAGGAAGGTGTGGGTGAAGTGGTGGTTGTTGAGAGATTGAAGGTAACAAAAATGGTCAAGTTTAGGAATGGGGCTCGGGTGAGTACGTAGAAGCATTAGATCCCCATACGTTAAGTTGGTTAAAAGGTTGGAAGGGCCGTAGGGGTAAAATTTTCCTATGCGGTGATCATAACAGGGATGTTGGTGAAGGTTACCATACACTTGAGGAGTAAGGAAGGTTAAAAAGTTAGTACTCCCCGTAAAGAGGCATTGAAAACCACCTTCTAAGGGATTAGTAATTGGTATGTGGGTAGGGAGAATGGATGAATCACTGGACAACTGGGAAGAAGAAGCATTGGATGTTCTAAAATTAGATGGGTTGGCTGATGGGTTAGCTACAAAAGTTGTGGCAGCAGTGGTAATAGAGGATTTAGTTGTGGAATATGTAGCAAGTAGAAGTGGTGGATGAGGCAGTGGCAGAAGAATAAGTGGTAGCGGTGGTAGATGCCTTAACTGGTATAAGGACATCATTGCGTCGATACAACATGTTACAGGTCTTGAATGGTGAAGGGTCAGATGGAATGGTAGAGTTGTGCCATTCATGTTCAAATTTTAAAGACTGATGTAAGGATGAAGGAACACAACCCATGGCGTGAATCCAAGGTTGGCCAAACAACAAGTTGTATCGGAATTCCCCCTCTAAGACATAGAATAGTTCAGGAATGGCACGGGGGCCCAAATGAATGTGGAGAATGATGGTGCCGAGGGTGGAATTCATGGCATTGTTAAATGAACGCAGCATAATTTGGTTATTGTGCATGCAATTGGCCGGGATGTGTATTTGGTTATACGCATGGGAGGAAATGATGTTGATGTTGGCACCTCCATCGATCGTAATGTGTCGAACACGTATATTATTAACGTAGATGGAAATAAATAGGGCACGGTCAAGATCAAGATCATCTAATTAGAGAGGTACAATCTCATCATCAGAGAAATTGAGAGCAACTACTTGATGAGTGGTAGTAAGAGACGAGGAAGGGGTCGAAGTGGTGAGAGAGGAAACGTGGTAAAGGGTGATAATGGATGTAACAGGTGTAGGGTCATTAGTAGAACCTCAATAGATTGCAGGACCTCAATGAGGGCCTGACGATGAGACTCTAGAGGTTTGGACAAGGTCATATAAAGACATTTTGATAGGAGATTGGTGTAATTGTTTAAGCATTGTACGATGGGAAACCCCATCAGAAATAGGGTATGTGGGTCCACAGATGGTGATTTTGGGTGTGGTGCAGATGAAATGTTTGGTAAAAGAGTATCATATGAGATGGTTGTTTTCTCCTTTCCTTTTCCTTCTCAATCGAGTGGTAACTTGAACCATATTAATCTACGGAAGAAGGAGAAGGTGAGTCGTGAAAGGTGTAGTGATATGATGGGAAAAAATATGGTGAGGGAATATACTAGTTTTGTGAAATCAATGCGGTGCATTGGTATTTTGGTGGAGGTTTGGCTAGCTCTCTTATACAAACCATATTGATCTCAAATGTTGGAGGAGGATAAAAGGGTTGTGGAGGTGGAGATGGAGGTCATTGAATAGGTAAGGGATGAGGATGTGTGGTGATAGGTGAAGGTGGAATAGGGTCCTCATCTAAAAGATCATCATTGTCAAAATTTTTCTTCAAAGAACATAGTTGGAGAAGAATAGTCTTAAGAGCCTTATAGTTTTCCACATCATGCCCTAGCACACAATGATAGACAAAAATTTGGTATCATCAAACCCTTCTGGTTTAGGTTTGAGTGGGTCATAAGGTATAAGTGGTGGAAATGTGATGATAGAGGTTTCCAAAAGGTTAGCTAAGATGTTGGCATAAGACCCTACCAATGGATCACAATGTGAAGTAAGTGTGGGTTTGGATGGAAGTGTGGGTGACTTTGGTGGGAGAGGCATCACCAGGGGTGGAATCGGAAATTGAGTAAGTTTTACTAATTCTTTAGTAGATACTATGGTTTTAGGTTTGGGTTGCACCTTTTTGGGTAAAGGTGTAGTAGGTGAACTAGTTGTTGAAGGTGGTGTAGGTTTAACTACCTCTTTGGAAGGTAGTAGATTTTGGCTTTAGTTTCACCTTCTTGGGTAAAGGTGAATAAGAAGTGCATGATGTAGAAGGGAAGGTAGATGGTGGAAGGGGAAGGGTTATCCAAGGTGATAATGTAGGTGCGGTCAAGGTTGTGGTAAGAGGCAATGTGGAAGGGACTGGTTGAGGAGAAGGGAATGACATGGGTAATGATGATGATACAAGAATCTGTGTAGTATAGGAGGTAGAAATGATGTAGGTAACAACAAGGTATAAGCTATGTAGGTAATTTGGGTGTAATAGAGGATCATGAAGAGGAGGTGGGATGCTTTTTTTTGGTTTACTTTGGGTGGGAGGCTGCTTGACCAAGGTTGATGGGTGGGGACCTAGGATAGATGGAAGTGGTGAAGGTGACAAAGGGGTAATGTGCGAAACTGATGTATGTGGCCTAAGAGATTGGGTCTTCTTCTTAGGTGGGGAATATTATTTACAACGGCTTGTGAGGACATGGTTAAATCTAGTTTGACATAAGGATGGACTAGGCTTGATGTCGGCATGACTCCTAATGTGGTAATGGGTTTGGACGCAGAGGAAGATATAGGTGTAGGTAAGGTTTTAGGCATAGGAAAAAAATCATTTGATGGTAAAGGTTTAGGTGTGGGTGAGGGTGAGGGTGATGAAGGAGGGGTTGTTAAACTAGCATGGGCATGGTGGGTTTGGTTGTCTGAAACAACTTTGGATAGATCGTGGAAGAGTCAGTAGACAACATCTGCATTTGAGTTGAGACAGCAGTCAAAGGTGTCCTTAAAGCATGGAATTTTCAACATAATCCAAGCAGTCATCCAAACATGAGAATGGCACCAATGTAGGGGGGATGATGTTTATTTGGTAGTAATCCCTGTAAAGAATGTTTGTGAGATAGGGAAATGGTTGGCTTCAAACTCTATAGGTAGAATAAACAAGAGCAGATCAACAAGATCCTTGAAAGCCAATGGATAATTTTCACCAATAGGAAGGGACGTTGCTAATGGATCCCTTGTGGGTAGGGGAGATGGCAAGTTGGATGAGGTAAGTTCATCTTTTGGTGAAGAAGAAGGTAAGCATGACTCTCCCATGGGTAGAAGAGTAAGTATTGTGGGTTTTTTGTCAGGTTGAGAGGTGAATGGGGCAATTAGCATCGGAATATATGGTGGAATCCTCTGTGGGTGAAGGAGAAGATAAGGGAGAATCCTTTGTGGGTAAAGGAGTAGATGAAACAGGTCCCTCCGTGGATGAAGGAGCTCATGCAAGAATATCCTTGATAGATGGAATGGGAGGAAATTGAGTAGAAGAGTTGGTGTGATGTCGAAAATGGTATGAACCTCACAAATGTTACTATCATTGGTCGAGGTTTCACTAGTTTGGTTAGATGATGAGGTGTGATTTGGGAATGGATTATTTAAGATGTGAAGGTTTTGATTAGCCAGCATTAGGGTTATCCAAGATGAGCTCTCCATTATCTAACATTTCGTGGAGGATGTTTTTGAAAGTTATACCATTACCATTTTTATGACCTCTAACGCAATGATAGTCAGTAATAATCATTTTATTTGTATCATGTAGGCACAGAATGAGAAGGGTCAAAACTAGTATGTGGTTTGACAGGTGGAAGAGTGATTGCTCTGGATTTAAGATTTTTTTCTAAAACTAAAGAGTAGGGTTCTCTTATGGGAGTATATTTTCATTGCTCTCGCTTGAATCAAACTCTATGGGTAGAATAAACAAGAGCAGATAAACAAGATCCTTGAAAGCCAATGGATAATTTTGACCAATAGGAAGGGACGTTGCTAATGGATCCCTCTGTGGGTAGGGGAGATGGCAATTTGGATGAGGTAAGTTCATCTTTTGGTGAAGAAGAAGGTAAGCATGACTCTCCCATGGGTAGAAGAATAAGTATTGTGGGTCAGTTGTCAAAAGCCGAGAGGTGAATGGGGCAACCGCATCGGAATATATGGTGGAATCTTCCGTGGGTGAATGAGAAGATAAGGGAGACTCCTTTGGTAAAGGAGTAGATGAAACAGGTCCCTCCGTGGATGAAGGAGCTCATGCAAGAATATCCTTGATAGATGGAGTGGGAGGAAATTGAGTAGGAAGAGTTGGTATGATGTCGAAAATGGCATGAATTATTTTATAGTTTAGAAGAAGAAGATGAATCATTTGATTTAAACACAATGTTCTTATTACGCAATTGTATCTTCTTCTCTTCAATGGCATGAATTTCAAGTTTTCGAGCCATGGTGAATGCCTCGTCAAACATGTGGAAGGTTTGAACTTGGAGAGTTAGCAAGATGTGTCTAGCACAAGCTCTGGTGAACAACTCTATTAACTTGGTTTGAGGTAGTTGGAATGTGAGTTTTTTTGGCGGACTCCGCCAACGAGTGAAACAATCTATGATATTTGTCTTCATATTGGCATGTCATGTATAAGTTGGTCATGGTGACCTACTTGACAATTTGATAGAAAAGTGGTCTAGAAAATCTTGAGCTACCTGATTAAATGAAAAGATGGAGTGCCTGGTAGAGAACTATACCAATCTAAAGCTGGTCCCGTCAAGGAAATTGGGAATGTCTGCAAGAGAAAAGTGTCATCGTGAGCGATCAGATAACACACATGTTTAAAAGACCACAAGTGTTGTTGTGGGTCTTCTTTGCTATTGAATTGATTAAATTTATATATTTCCAATGGGTAGGGTATGGATGAATCAGAATGAATGGGTGCATGGGCTGATTTTAAATCTCATTGTATGTCAGAGAGTTACGTGAGTGAGAGACGGATGCCTCTAATGTCTACATCTTGTCCATCATCATTTTTATAAGGTCATTGGTAGGTTATGATGATGGGGCACCCCCAACAGTATAAGGGGGTAGATAAGGTGGGTATAACATGGATGGCATCCTAGTATGTGGTGGTGTTGAGTATCAAAATTGTGATGGACCATGGGCCGGAATAGTTGTAGAGGGAAAGTACCATGAATAAGCGGTTGATGAAATAGGGGTTGTTGGTGATAGGTGTAGGTAGGCAGGATGGATGTAAAGACCCTTGTCAAAATTAGAGGAAGATACTACGGGATGGAGAGAACGATGTTTTAGAAGGGAGTGTGGTTGTCGACACCAATGGTGGCTGAGATGCAATATGTATATGAGAGGTGGCGGGTGCAGATAGACCTACACTCAAGGTAGTTGATAAAGGCATGGTTGACATCATAGGAGAGATAGACGTCAAAGGTGCAACAAATTTCATAGGTGTAAAGATATCGATGATGTAGGGTCAAGTTCTGGAAATCATATGTGGTAAGGTGGAAGAGGGTAAGGCCAAGCTAGTAGTAGCTAATGCAGAAGTGGGTGCAAGGGTAGGAGGAATGGACATAGGCATGCCATATACAAGCTACCCTGATGAATCACGGGTAGATGAATGAGCGAGATAATACAATAGAGTAGTGGGGTTGTGCCCAAGGAGTCCCAAACTCCTCACCACTAGTGGGTATGGGAAAAGCCTGATTAGGTTCCATAGGTGATAAGATGGAAGGGGGTGATGAGATAGGTGGGAGCATTTGGCGGCTAGCATGAAACAACAAGAGCGTTGGCTTTTCTACGAGTCAAAACCATGTGACTGACAATAGAATAGGTATTTTGAGCTTTGTTGATAATGTAGAAACATAGAAGGAATGGAGAAAAATGGGTCTAAAATGTGTGATTTGATCGTTGTTTTGATTAAAAAATTAGAACACAGAGACTAACATTGGTTGGGGTAACCGATGCCGGTATGAGGGCTAATCGCCATCGGTCGGATAGACCGATGTCGGTGACTATGGGAAAATGTCGATTGGTAAATCTGTAATAAATGGTGAAAATGAGATAGAACTAGACTTTGAAGGTAATATCAAAGACTCGAGAGACTAGTAAGATGACCAAGGAAGTCATAGAAAGAAAAGAAATGAAGATTTGATGCTACTTTGGCAAAAATGACCAAAATAGCCTAAAACCGATGGCGGTTAGTGAACCGATGGTGGTAAGATGATGAAATCGATGGTGGTTGTTGACCGACACTTGGTTACTATGAAATCTGTGAAAGATGGAAAAAGTGATTTTTGGTGATTTAGGTCAAATAACAAGACCAACTCAGAGACTGAGTATGGCAATGATCATCCCTAACACACTCGAAACAATCGAAATACACCAACTATGATGGTGGAGTGTGTAGGGAGAGAAAAATGAAGAGAACAAACTCACACCTCAAAACACAAATCAAGCAAAAGCTAGAAAAACACGAAATCCTATGATGTAGATTTTATGTTGTGGCTTATGCCATTTAGGACTAACTTGTGAATAAAGTAGAGTTTTTGGTTACCAAGGTGTGCTACAGAAACTGACAACTATGGCTGGTTTCAGGTAAGTTTTGGCATGGGGATCCTTCTCTAATATGATGACTGGCTAGAAAACCAAGCTGGAGCCCACTATCAATCCTCTAATCATGTGATCATTGAAAACTTCTTCCGAGAAAGATGTTGTTTAAGAAATGTGTAGTTTGTTTTCAGTGATTTGGTATAAAGAGTGTGCAAAATGTGAACTACGGTTCAGTTTGTCAACCATCAATTGGGCATGAATTCTAGCATATAGGTTGCCCACAATTTAGATGAGCTAGAATGCAACATACAAAAATGAGATGCAAATATTTTAAACCCAAATCCACAATGAAATTCAATGAGAGAAATAATGAATAGGCAAGAGTATGTCTTTCACTAATGCAATACAGAATAAAAAGAAGTGTTCTTTTTAATCCAAAATACAAGTTTCACTAAGATCAGTAGGAGAAGAAGAATGTTTTCAAGGGAGAATATTTTAATGTGAACTTTATTTCAAAAATAAATAAACACACAATGATTCCCTAAGAATGAATAATGCAAAGAACCCTAAATGGGTCCCACCGGCATGCTAAGATGTTTCACCTAATTTGTTCACGTAAAACTGAATAGGAAATAGGTTAGGAGGAATACCTGTAAGATTGAAGGTCGAAGGTTGAATGTGCACGTTAATGAATTTTGATCCAAGCTGATCATGAAGAGCTTCCCTTTGGCTAGGGGGAATGACCTGTAAGAAACACAAGACCACAAGATAACATTAATAATATAGGTTAGTGGACTACCTAGAAAATTCTAGATCCGGAAGCGAGGTGCTTCCTAGGAGGTTGTTAATCCACTTTCAAATACAAATTAATACAAAGTATCATGAAATAAAGAAATCCTACTGTAGTTATACGATTTAGGTATCTCATGCAAATATAATAAGTAAATCTAATCTAACAAAAAAATTTATGATCAGATCCGAAGATTTGGTAGGTTATTCTGGGTTTTATAGGTCTAAAAGAGGTCTAGTAAAGGGTCAGGAATGATTAGGTGAGGTCTGGGTTGATTTTGGTTGATTGGAAGGATTTTTGGTCAGAAGGTATAAAATGACACAAAGACTGATATCGGTCAGATGACCGATGTCGGTTCAGGGATGAAACCAATGGTACGGTAGGGTAAACTAACATTGGTAGGGAAATTGGCAATAACTTAATAAAAATGGTTTTTGGGCTTCTTTGTGATTACACAGAGAGTGAGGAGGGTGTGGTTAGGTTCATAATATAACTGAGAAGACTCAGGAATATAGATGGAGAGGTCACAAAGGGTGAAAGGGATTGAATTGGTGAGGTTTGTTGATTGGTGAGAAGATGGAGATATCCAGGATAACAATAGAAACTGAAAATAATGAAGGAGGAAAGAGATCTACAATAAAGTAAGCACAAATGATTAAGATCACATTACTTACTTGCTATGAAGATCTCATGGCTGGATGGAGGTTGGTGATTGATTGGTGAGGTGGTAGCTGGTTTAGTTCTGCGACAATATGACCTGTGTGTTCAGTGAATGCTCCAATGATCTGGAAGGGAATCATTGGCATGTGTTACTCTCTGGTGGTGTGTAGACATCATTTGGATGAAGCAATGGCTCTAAGATCCTCACTTGATTGCAATAGAACTCTCAAAACTCAAATGACCAACCCAGGTAAAAGGTTGTAAAGTTGTATATAAAGGAACCGATGGCGGTTTAGGTAACCAACGTCGGTTAGGGAAAAATAGTCCTATTTACCAAAAATAGGCAGATCTTCCCAGATTTGGTGTGCTTTCCTCATTGATTCTACTTAGGAAAGTGGAGTTCACATGAGAGAAGGTAGGAAGAACTTAGGAGAGGTCTAGTTAGGTTTAGGAAGAATTCTTAGTTAGTTAGGTCAAGTTAGTGACTCAGCACTGGGAGTAATGACTCAGTGTTGAAGGTGATGACTCAATCATTGTGAGTTAAATGCCACCGAATGGGTCCAGGTGAGGTGTCATGATGAGGTGGAGGTGTGAGGGTGAAATTAATTTAATTAAAATAATTAAACTAATTAATAATGTGAGGGTGAATATTAATATGGGGTAAAGGGGTCATGGTTAGTTAAATGCATTACGTTAATTAATTGAAAGGGGACCAAAGAGAGTGTGACCCAAATTTGGTTTCTAAACTCGTTACAAAAGTTAGACCATAGGTCACTTTAAGTGAATAAAACGAAATAGTGAAAAGTGCCTCCTTAATGAAGAATTAGAAAAAGGAGAGAAAAGGAAGAACAATGAAGAGAGGAGATGATAATGTCGAAGGGGATGAAGCCTCCACTTGATGAAGATCTACTTTTGGTGAACTTTGTTGGAATGTACCGGAGGGATTTTTGTACCTTTGAATTATTTTTTGATGCATACTACTATAGGTGCCACTTTCTTTGCTTGAGGAATATGAACAAATATTAAAGCCTTTATCCACGTTTTGGAAGTATTGTTGATGTTTTTGCATTTGTTGAACCAAACTGGATGATCTTTGGTAGCATTGGAAATTGCATTCTTGATTTCCTCGAAGAGACTCCAAGGTGTCCTCATTGAATGAGAAGAGTATCCTTCTTTCCTGACCAATTCCTCAAATGGATTCACAAAGTACTCCGCTATGAATTATCACTCACGAGAGGTGATCCAAGCTTTTGCACTCTATTGCTTATATTTTCTAGAATTTTTGAAATGATATATTCACAAGAATTAAGCTCTTTGAGAGCATTATTCAACATTCCATATTGGGAAAAAATGTTCAAGACCACAAGGGGGAAAAATTCTTAGTTATTGAATTGAATACATTTTTCCCACCAATACAAAAGAGTCAAGATTACCCATTTTTGTCACCAATGATCCTTTTCCTTCTCAATGTCATCCCGAGTCAGCTTTACCTTTGTAGAGGTGGAGAGAATAAACACGAACAATGAGATGATTTCAGGAAACAATGTTTTTCCCTTTTTAATAATCTTGTCAACCTATCAATCATTGGATCTTCCCTACATGGTGTGACATTAAGCCTTTTGTATTGTTACATGGTCGAAGCTAACGATAGGAGTAACATCTTCAAAGTGGGGAGAGATAAGATCACACCAATGTCTACGAAAAAATGCACATAAGAAGTGAGGGTTCTTACATGCTCCTCTAACCGCATAATTTTCTATTTTTACTCTTGATTCCTCATTCCAGAAAGAAAACAAGCAGAATTTTTTTGAACAAATGTGCATCACCGTCATGTAATGTTTGTGATTAAGCTAAATGTGAATTTATATGCATAATCTAAATGTAAGATTGCAGCAAATAAATAAACAATTAAGTATAGAAATAGACCCAAGAAAGTTAAGCTAGTATGTATGAAACCCTAAGATAAAAGAGAGGGTAATAAGCCTTAGATGATTTGCAGAGATGCAAGAGGTGCACATATCTAGAAAACTGGAAAATATGAAGCATTGACCATCACATCAATCTAAAAAAAATAGATCTAGAAGAATGTGTTGGCATGGTGTGTTATTAGGTGTTGTCGTTGATGCAAAACCACATCAATGAAAAATTGAATGTTGTATGATGATGTCATGATGTTGTATATGATGCTAACATACTGGTTCAAATGTATATCAGCTACTACAGTAGGATTCAGTGAGGTGTGTTTGCTATAGCAAGCCTATACATGTACCTACAAGGTAGCTTGGCAGTGTGAGCTTATTGGATGCTTGGGAATCATATTAGCATGATTTCTAGCATGATTTTAGGGTTCTTGAGAACTCATAGTAGTGGCATGGTGTAGGTACATGTGGATAACTTGGTTACGGTGTGTCTTTGATTCGGAGAAGGTATATTAACTCGAGGTGTGAAAAAGTGTTTTGGAGCTAGATGAGATCATGGAATCATGAAATAAGGTGTATCATGGCATATTAGGTATTTTTGGGTCATTTTCGAGGTTTCATATTCAGTTATTGCATTATTTTAGTTGACCCTAGCTTCTACAGTGAGGATCTAGCATGCAAACATAGGTAAGTCTTAGTGACTGGAGATATTGAGCTATGGAATTAAAATTATGATGATTGGAGATGTTATAGGGATTATTCATATTACTCTCAAAAAAATTTAGGTTCCCATGATGTGAATTTTGCAAGATATGACTGATTTTGTGAGACATGGTGAAAATCAAGTCAAATTCTAGCTTGAAGTTCAACTTCGATGCTTGTTTTGAATAGTGTACTTTTCATGGGACCTTAAGGATTTTAATGAAGCTTCTATCGTGATTTTATAAGGTTTCAAAAAAATAATGAGTTCGGTTGATTGTCAGATTTTTATGAACGAATGTTAAGAAGGCAAAGTGGTCTAAAACCCTAGCTAGGAACAATTTGCAGAGAATGAAGTATATCTTGAATTTTTTTTTTTTTTCATAAAAATTTATGATTGTATGTTGTATAGGACTCCTTATTATTTCCATAAATGTATGGATTTGGTCATGGTAATGAGTGGGTCCCACCTAAAAATGGCATTTTCTGGAGAAGAAGGTTTCAGGACAAGATGGTCCAAAGGAGTAGCATGAAAAATTGATGATGCATGATTATTGGGAATTTTATTGATGCCCATGGAGGTTTTATAGAAATTTAATGTAGGTTTATGGTGTTTTGAGGCCCAAAAAGGTTGATGGACAAAGGGCGCTTTGGGGTCTCAAATAGTAGGTCTAGTAAAATGAACATATTTTGAGTTGCAAGTGGAGTTTCGATATTATTAAAGTTGTGTTACAAATTAGATTCATATATATATTTCAATTTTTATATTTATTTCCTCATGATGAGGTCATTTGACAAGGTTTCTAGGTCATTCTTTCAGTAGAAAGTTTTTGCGATTCAAGACAAGATGTGTTCCTATGAAATTTTTGTGTTATTTGAAGTGTGAGATGGATTGGGTGATGCTTCATATCACCCAAAAAGTTAATCAAGATGAATTTTTCATCAAATGAATCCATTTGGAGGTATTTAATGCATGTATAAATAATTTTATGAGATAACCTTTGGAAACAACATTTTTGGCAAGTTGGTATGGTGAAGGCAAATGTTGTTATGCTTTGACATGAAGGATGTTTCATGACTACTAACTTTCTTATGATTATTCTACATGTTCTTCCATTTCTTTTCAGTGGTCACATGGCATATTTTGGTTGATTAGAAGTGATTTGGTGATCAGATGAAGTGGTGTTGAAGGGTGCAAGAAACAATTGTTTTGAGATTTGTAAAGGGAAATGGGCCTAGTAAATGAAATAATTTGATTTCTTAATCAAATTTATAACCATATATGAATGATTTATGATATTTTATTCATATGTAATGGTTTTATGGTCATGAAAAATTATACATTTAATGTAAGGACATTTTTAAGAATGTGTCTATGGGGTTTTGAGCCATTTTTGGCACTTGTAATGTGGGTTTTAGCTAGGCTGACCTAATTGGGTCACTTGTGACTGTTATATTTCAAATTTTAAATGTTTCCTTGATGTATGGGTCAAACCAAAATGGATGGAATTTTTTTCCTAAGTTTGAAATGTGGAGAAGCATATAAAAGCATGTTTTTAGGTGCTTTTTGGAACTAGTTAGTGTGTGTAAATGGAGTGACCTAGGTGAAGTGTGATTGCATGTGTTTGATAATGATTTTGAGCTGAATAAATTGTGTTGTAGGTTGATAAAAATTAGAGGACATGAAAGCAATAGTTTGATGATTTTTAGAGGGTTTGATGAGATTTTTTGTGAAGTGTGGTCACCTAAGGTTTGATTGAAGAAGTTTGAGTTGTACAAAAAGGTCTCCATCAGTTGTGGTAGAAAAAATTCAAAGATCTACACATTATAAGGTTCTTGAGTGGGTGTTTGATCATATATGGGAGTTTTATCCTCCTTGTAGAGTTGGTGCTACTTGTATGGTTGGTGCTCTAATAAACTAGGGGTCAGGTGCTCCTTATGGGGTTGGTGCCTTGTAAATTTCAGAAACATATCAATATAAGATTTTATTTCAGTGGGTTTTCTTCCCCTTGAGATTTTCCCATTTATATCTTGTGTTCTTGAGTTGTTTCGTTGCTTTCATGGTTACATAATTCATTGATGTTTATGGTGTGTAAAAATAAAGTATTGAATAAGTGGTTATTGTGATTGAATGTGTATGAGATTTTGAGTTTAAGATCTGAAATATAATTTGAAGTTTTATAAGGAATGATTCAACTCCCTCCCCTCTCAATCCCTTTTTCTTCAAACAGAATGATCTAGAATGAGGTGCTTAGAGAGGGACACAAGCACCTACGAGTTCCCTAGACATGTTTCTAGGCACCCGAGTCTTCGAAAAGCTAGGAAACCTCCTCCAAATGGTCACTAGTTATTCATTTCTATTCACCTTTGGTCACTCTGAGGTCACACCAAGATCTTTGAGGTCACTAGAAACTTGCAATGAAATATGAACATGCAAAACCCTCAAATAGACATCAAATCCTAAAAAGAAAGATGTAGAATGAGGGTTTGGACTATCCTCAGTTGTCACAATGGTGATGTTACCACTAAGCATTGCACTACATCTCAAAAATAATGTAGTTATGTGTGTGTTTGTGGAATCGTTCCCTATGGGGTTCTTATGCATGCCACACTTAATAACGAGCAAATAAGATAGATGTAAAGAAATGTAGTAGATGTGTGTATGGAATATAATGAACTTCCCTCATATAAAGTGTGTATGCAAAATAACCAGCCCTTGTTTCCCTTGGTTGGTTCTAGATGGATGTAATGGATCTCTTATATACTTGATGGATGAAACCTTAAGTGGTGATAGTTAATTCTCGGCACTTGGTCCCTTATTATGATCACATAACTTCATATTTATATGATTCCTTTTCTTGAATTTTGTAATTAATCCCGAAAAGGAAAACTACCAAAAATATAAGATGTTCAAATGGATAAAAAGGACCCAAAATATGTTAACAAAGTATAAAGGGTTCAGGGGCACCTAGAGGGGATGAGGGCGCTTGGCGTTAGCATCCTGGTTGGGCGCTGGTGTCCAGGATGATAAATTTTAAAGTATCAAGAGGCGGAATGAGAGAGTAAGGGTGTAAGACAAAAAGTGGCAACAAAAAGTAAAAAAAGGTGGCCAAAGACATGGGTTAATTAGTACTTTTATTACTTAGGAAACATATGAATAGTTGTATGAAACCATGACTAGATAATTACCAAAAGTGTGTGATTTTGTGTCGACATTTGCCCCCACTTTATATTGGTGAGAGGAAAAGTTTGGTAATAAAAATTAAATAGAGATGCATACCTGATAATCATGTATATGAATGTAGAAAGAGCATGTCAAGGAACAAGAAAAAGCGTGGAGTGATAAAAGTGTGAAGCTTTGTGTAGTCACAAAATCATGCACTTTAGACATTATTTATCAAGGTCTCATATTAATATTTAGAAGGTTCTTGAGTGAAGAAAGTACTAATTAACCCTCATATTTTGGCCATATTATTTTATTTTATTTCATCATTACCATCCCTTTTATCCATATGACCAATCTATTTTGGTAATTTCCCTTCATTTTAGCCTCGACTAGGGTGCCCGGGCTAGTACTGGGGAACCCATGGGCACCCTGGTCCCACCAAGGATGCCCTAGTCCCTTTTGCACTTTCCCACCACTTTTTGGGCTCTTTCTAGACCTTTTACATCTTTATCTTTCTTTTGGTTGGCCTATTAGAGGTTAATAATGAAATTGGATCAATAGAAACCTATAAATATAAAGTAATGAGACCATAATGAGGGACCTAGCATCACTTGCTACTATCACTCCATCTAGAGTTGCATCCATCTATTACATTGGTGGTCACTTGCATCCACACACCCATCATCAAGGCACAAGGATAAGACATCTACATCACACTTCATGCAGGGAGGGCTTCTATTATATTCCATGCACACATTATACTACATTTTCTACACATAGTTATTGTTCATTACTTTCACAAAGTGCGACTGGAATGAGAGCAACCTACGACATGTTCACACACATTTGCACATTGAACTACATCAGTTCTCGATGCAAAGATAATGCTTACTTAATAAGTCCACCATTATGGTAGTTGAGGTCAGTTTGACCCCTTCATATGCATTATTCTTTTTTAGGGTTTGATGCTTGTTTTGGGGTCTTACAGGTCATTCTTTCATCTTGGAGTATTGGTAGCATCTAGTGTAGGACAATGAAGTTGATGTGACATATAGGAAGGTTCTAGGTCATCTTCCACTTGTGAAGATCAATTTCGAGCTTTCTCATAAACCAAGGCACCCAGACATGACCAAAGCACCCGTAGGCACCCCAGTCCTCCTCCAAGTGCTATAGTCCATTTAGATCCTCTAGATCCATCTTTTTTAGTACTTTTGCATAGTCACTCATGTTCCTAATTTTTCCAATCACCTCTACGGCACTCTCCGAAAGGAATCTATTATCAATTGAGTTCTTTCCTCACTCTCTTTTGCATATTAGGGTTAACATTTCCTTTTGCATAGTTATTTAGCTCATTTACATTATTTTTACTACATTTATCTACTTTATTACAATTTTCATAGCTTAGATTAAATATCTTTATACTACATAGGTATTCCATTTTTAGTTAATCAACATGGATACTAAGGATGAGGAAGTGCAAAAAGTGATGAGATGAAAACCATGGGGTGGAAACGCATGTCGTAGATATCGTGATGTACCTATTGTTGATGTCAATGTTGATTTTGTGGAATTATGTTGAGTGATGTTGACTACCACTTCCCATATGAACGAACCTGCAAAAGAGAAGAATGAACAAGTAGTCAAATACGCATGTAATATTGTAAAAACATTATGTAAATTAGTATGTAAAAATGTTGAAAATTTGAAAAAGTTACATGTGCACTGATCCATGATGAGGAAAAGAGTGAAGAAATGATCTTGAAGTTGTTGTAGACGAACAATTTTTTCTTGAGATCTCATGTTATTTGCGCCAACCACGAATTTTTTTAGGCAATCTCACACCAAGTCATGGAAGAAGTGTAGGTAGAAAAATTTTGCGTCATCCTCCAACCTTTAACTACTTACCACAATGTAGAGAACTATTGCATATGGTGTGTATAAATGCAAGTGTTAAAGATTGTGTGCAATGTAAAAAAATTTTATGTGGGGTTCTATAGATTGTGTTAAACTACTAATCATTGTGTAATTTCCCTAGTTATAGGCATCTAGGAAGGGTCGCGTAGTGTGTTAAGGACCCAAGTCTGATTCTCGATCCTCAAACTAAAAACTATATTGTACCGTAATGTGTTATGTTGTGTATAGTGTTGTATTGGGTGACTGATTCACCCAAATGATGCCCCCCTTGTTTTGGTTGCATGTGATGTCGTTGAAAGAGTATGTGGCCCAAAGCAGGATCGATTGTTGTCCTAAAATTGTGCCATGCAGGGGGAAGGGAGTGTGCTTGGTAGGAACCAGGTACATGCCAACAAAGTGGTGGGAGAAAAGTGTTAGTACAAGGAAAGATAAACATACATTTAGAAGATAAAATATATGCAAAGTAGATAATATGTAAGCTTAGACGCAAGAAGATAATGTAAACACGTAAGAAGACAATGTATAACGCAAAAAGAGGGTTACAAACATGGGACACCACTCATGATGTCACAAGAAAATTAAGTCCGACAAATCCTAAAGAATACAATGTGCGCACAAGACAAAGGGAAAATCCCACAAACAATGGATGACAAGCAAGAACAAGCAATGTAACAAACAACCATGGTCAAAAATAGACTTGTAAAAAAAATGTTGCACATGAAGCACCCATTAACATGTTAGAGAGATAAAAAGTATGTCAAAGTGTGTATAATTTGATAAAGTAATGTGCTATGAAAAAAATAAAACAATGGCACCTATAGTGTAAGAAGTGGATGCCCTCAGAGCCTCTATGGGACTCGGTAATAGGTATTACACCAAGCATCCATACTGCGTGTAATAGATCTATAGAATCTATTATCACAACTATAAAATAAAGTGAACATGCATCTGTGTATGATAAATATAATGAAATACAAGATATCTATCTTACGTGTGTAATCCAGATGATTGTTGTTGGCCCAGGGCCTCCGGGTTTTTTTTTGTTGCGGAGGTTTTTTGTTCTCTGAACTATGTGTGGACTGCTAGTGAACTATGGTGTCCTATTGCTTTTTGGTCTTTTTTGTCCTCTCTGGGGTCCAGATCCTGTAATGTAAGAGTTAAGCCTATTTAACTCATCTTTCTGGGACCCCTTTCTAGTTTTTTTCCTATTTTGTTTCTGGTCATGCGTTCTCTTGTTTGTTTCCGCCCCGGGAGTTGATCCTATTTTTGCCTAATCTAATAAAAATTTATGTATGTAATAAAGTGAACATGTAAAATCATAAATAAGTAAGAATAAATGCAACCAAAATATGTAGCATGTTGTGGATGAGAAAGAATGAGATGCAGTGTGAATTATAGGAGTCATGTGCCCCCAAGTGGATATGCATGTATGTAATGACGTTTATTTATTTTTCCCCCAACAATCAAGAATGAACTCAAATGAGAGTGCTTCATCTAGAAATGGTCTCAAATGTGTTTAGTAGAAAGATGTAGATTATAAACACGTGAGTGAATGAAGAGGTAGAGCAAATGTGTGAGTTTGATGAGGTCCATTTGAGATGTAGAGCCTCAAAGCGTTTGAGTATGAACCGTTGAACTAGAGTGCATCATAGAGTAGTGTGTTACAATGTGAAGAAGTAGATGTCAAAGATATTTCATGAATACATAGATTAGATGTTGTGTAGGAAGAGATGAATGCATAAAATGTGTATTTTGTATAGTGTAGTGTGTGTGAGGTTCATGTATATAGGATTCCCTCAACATTCAAGTGTGAACCGTATCACACGAGTGTGTCATAGGGTAGTGACAATACAAGGGTGTACCAAGATGCTCGTGTTGTGTGTAAAGATCTAGATGTGATGTGATGAGAAAATAATATGTGTGTCAATTTTAGAGGGGGTAAATAGTTGTGAGGTCCCCACAAGTGTGCGATAATGAACGGATATCCAATGAAAGTGAAAGATAAATATCCTCTACCCGATGTTGACGGTGATGAAGGCATGTGATCATGCTCTAAGAGTGGTGGTATATGAGATAGATGTTGTGCAGTGAATGAAGTCTATATGCATGTGACCAATGAGCATATGGTGGGAACCTTTGTGTAACAAAATGTGGAGGTGATGGAGACCTATGTGAAGTAGAGCACAGAGGTGAGGGACGCCTATGAGGAGGAGAGTGCGAAGGTGATGGACACTGTGTGGAGTGAAACAAGGTGGTGAAGTATCCTTAGATGTAGGAGTTGTCATAGTGATGGACCGAGACTAATTCATTGGACTAGCAGAGAAATGAGACCACACAGTAGTGTGCAAACATGTCAATGAGGAGTGGATCATGCTTTACATTCAATAGGCCACATGGAAGTGGATGGACTATGTAATGCAATAACAACCTATAGAGTAGGTTGCAACCATGGAGTGGATGGAGGCACACCATTGATAAAGATGACATGATTATTGTGGATGAACTTCAGATGCAAATGATTCATGGAGATAATAGACTAAAACCCACACATCCAATTAAGACCTAAGTGCATGTCACATCCTTCGATTTTTTTTGCTATAAGAAATGACACAAGCATGGTGAGAGGACTGATAGTAACTTGAATATTGACAACCCCATATGAGTTAGGCATGGGATATGAAATTTTTACAAATCGATATCCTATAGTAGTGAGAAATGGAACAAAACACACACCGATAGACCATGATGGATCAAATTTAGTGTTATTGATAAGGATGGATCTGATAAAAGAGTTAATGTGCAAGTGATCTGAAGAGAATGCAACATGACAATCATGATCGAGAGAAAGGAATAAATGGTGGAGAAATATCAGTATGAGCAACTAGGAAATCAATATCACCCGATGTAGGAGGAGGCAATACGCGATATGTATGATTAGGAAACGGCACAAGCATGGTGAGAGGACCGATAGTAACTTGAATATTGACGACCCCATATGAGTTAGGCATGGGATATGAAATTTTTTGGATTCGATATCCAACGAGTGAGAAATGGAACAAAACACACACCGATAGACCATGATGGATCAAATTTAGTATTATTGATAAGGATGGATCTGATAAAAGAGATAATGTGCAAGTGATTCGAAGAGAAAGCAACATGACAATCATGATCGAGAGAAAGGAATAACCGGTGGAGAAAATCAAGATCCCCTGATGCGGGAGGAGGCAATATGCGATATGTATGATTAGATAAGGAATTAAACACTTTATTTTCATGTTTTGGAAGTGGGTTATTGAATATTTTGAGCTTATGATTTTCATTGACGATGCAGAGGCCGTAGGCTCTAGAAGATCAATTTTGTTATCATCAATAAGATCTTGGATGATAGTGTAAATTTTAAAACACCTATCTATAGAATGTCCGACACATTGATGATAGTCACATTGAAAGTTTTTCGTTGTAATTTCGACCTTTAGGATGAGAGGGATCCAATTTGAGTGGAGGGGGAAGCGTAATAAGATTTCTCTCAAGAATTTGTTATAATATAAGATGCGAAAAATAGTTGACTTTGTATATGTATGCTTAGGTGGTTGCCATTGAAGTTCTTTGGTGTTAGAGATAGCGTTGACAATGACCTTAGCTTCATGGGTTTTACAGATTAGTTTAAAAGGTGAATTACTTTGAAAGTGTGTAGAAGATGACACTTACTCTTGGTATTTAAGCTTTCGATACATAAGAACTTAGTTTCGCGTAGCTTGAGAGTGTGACATAGTTGATCAAATGATGGAGATGTCTCAAAGAGAACACTCTCCTGGAGAGGCGGCAATAAAATTTGAATGAATAAATCTTGAAGCTCAAAGTCTGCAAGCACATTAGACATCTTAGTTAGGTTGTTCTTGTATCATAATACATAGTCTCGCTAGATGTTCATTAGATCCTTGTTTAAGTTGTGCAAGTTGCGTGTATGAGATCTTAGAGCTGATATTGATATAAAAATGAGTAAGAAAAGAATTGGCTAGATGCGTGAAAGATGTTACCAAGTGGATAGGTATGTCATAGAACTAAAGCATCACATGTGGAGATCTGAGGAAAGAGCTTAGCTAAAAGAATGTAATCATCTCGCAACATCTACATAGGCCATGTGAAATGCTTAAAGATTTTCTTGTGGGTCACCATGCCGATTAAAAATGGGAAGCTTAGGGGTGAAAAAATTAAGAGGAAGCGAGTAAGTGGATATGGTGGGTGTGAATGGAGTGTGTAGTAATAAAGTGGAATCTAAAGATGGAGACACATGAGAATTATCCTGTTATAATTGTTAATTTTTGTTTGAAGGTCTTGATAAAGGGAGGGTAAATCTTGAATTCGGTGGAAGAAACTTTCCACATGTGAGAAAAAATATGTGGAGTGAAGTGGTTGGTAGGAGTAGGAATAGAAACAGAATGGTAGAAATAGACGAAGTGTGGAAATGGAAGTGGGGATAGATTAAGCTATGTGAGATTGGTGGATTCCTCATGAGCACCGAATAAAAGCAAATCTAAATCCAATGGATGCTCAACAATATGATCATTAAGGTATTTAAGGTGGGCCTCAGAAATTCACCATAAGATTGATCCATAGTGATAAGAAAAGGAAATCCCTATAAGGAAGGAGTATTCAAGGGTCGTGGTCACCAAAATGATTAAGCTAAAATGTGAATTTATATGCTTAATCTAAATGTAATATTGCAGCAAATAAATAAACAATTAAGTACAAAAATAGATCCAAGAAAGTTAAACTAGTAAGTATGAAACCCTAAGTGCAAAGAGAGGGTAATAATCCTTAGTTTATTAGCAAACATTCGAGAGGTGTACAAATATGGAAAACTAGAAAATATGAAACACTAACCGTAGTACCAAAGCTTAGAAAAATGCAAATATGGAAGAAGGAATGATCTCGACTGGGGCACTGGAGAGGGACAGGGTGCTGCGGGTGACCTAGACCCGCTTTTAGGTGTTTGGGTCTCGAGAAAATATCAGAAACCTCCTCTAAATGGTTGTTTGTTGTTTGCTCTTGTTTTCATTTGGTCACTCGAGGTCGCACCAAGATCATCGAGGTTATTGTAAACCTGCAATGAAATATGAACATGTAAAAACCTCAAATAGACATCAAATCCTAAAAAAGAAATACGTAGAATGAGGGGTCAAATTGTCTTGAGTTGTCACAATAGTGATCTTATGACTGAGCATTGCACTACATCTTAGATCCAATGTAGTTTTGTGTGTGTGGGGAATCACGCCTAGGTGGCTCTTGTGCGTGTCACACTTGATAGCGATCAAATAAGCTATATGTAAATAAATGTAGTAGATGTGTGCATAGAATAGAATGAGATTCCCTCCTATGAAGTGTGTATGTAGAATAACCAGCCCTTGTGTCTCTTGGAAGGTTCTAGATGGATGTAATGGAGCTCTTAAATTCTTGATGGATACAACCTTAAGTGGTGATAGCTAATGCTTAGTGTTTTGTCCCTTAGTTTTTTTGATAAGGTAAACACTTATTACTAAAGCAATGAACTAAGGGGTTCTTGGGACCCCTCCCTTACAATATGTATAGTTATAGTAATGAGATAGATAGGGTGGATTACAATGAAACCAAGGAGAATGCACCACCGTGAAACAAAAACAAAATACTATGCATACTATATAGGGGGTTTACAAAGAGAGAAAATAAATGATACCACCCCGTACCAAAAATAAAATACTATGTCTACTATATGTACTGCCATAAGCCAATTAGTCTTAGATATGAATTACTTCCATTTTGGGGATGTTTTGGCCCCCTTCCTCCGGTTCCGCCTTCCTTTTCATGGAACCGTGGCAATGGCATGGCTCTTGTTGGTTAGAAATCTATAGGAGGAGTGTGAGTCAAGCCTCTACGGTCCCTGAGACTAGCCACTCGTGTGGGAATTGGGCCAATCGGCTTGTCCAGGGCTTCCAGGTCGAGCTAAGAAATGGAGGCCCTTTTCGATCCTTTTGACTCGCACTTTATATACACTGCCACCGCGAACCTCCAAAAGTCCAGTTCCACTTCTCTGGTTCCCGAATGAGCTCTCTTGCCACCAAATTCGAACCTCCCTCCTCCTCATCTTCCATGTAATCGGAGGGCATACGAAGCCCAAAATGGCTTCTTCAAGACCGACCCAGTGAGGGGGATAAATGAACCATTGGGAAATTCGGACAAAGATCCACTTTATCTCCTCTAATCACCATCATATGAGTCACGAAGAGTGATTCTAACTCTACGTTAACGTGTGGGCGTCCATGACTTAGCGAGATATTATTCCCAATTATGATTTCAATTTCCTTTTCGAGTTTGAATGGATTCTAATTTGAACACATTCTTTAGTCATGTGAGAGATCTTGAACCATAGAATGCCATCGCTTGAGGATGCGAATGGCGATTGAGATTTTGACAAGGCATTGATATAGGAGTTTCCCACGTGACATCCTTAGCTTTACCATCATAACTTCGGGACATCATTTTTATAAAATGGTGGCCAAGCCGTGCCACTCTAAGATATCATTGAGATTAATGAAATAATGCCTTGTGCTACCCCAATATTTACTAGAAAATATGCTTTGCATGATTAGCCTCTTGATAGATGTGACCAACTTCCCATGAATCTAACTTAGCAAGCCAATATGTGGCGTTAAAGATGAAAAAATCAAGTTTCTAATTGGAATCTTTTCCGATTTGAGAGCCCGAATAATGATCACCGAATCTCCTTCGATGTGAAGGTGTGTAATCTTGTCTTGTCTCGCTAATTTAATGTCGTAGAGAAGGGCTTATGCCTTCACTTGATTACAGGTGACTTCTTACAGACGGAAGGAACCTGCACTAACAAACTTACCCATCTCATCACGAATTATGCACCCCACCCCCAAAATTCCCGGGTTCCCTTTTAATGCCCCATCGAAATGCAATTTTCAAAAACCAGGGGAGTGGGTGTTTGGTCCCTTATTATGATCACATAAATTTATATTTATATGATTCCTTTGCTTGAATTTCATAGTTAACCCTGAAAAATACAACTACCAAAAATATAAGATGCTCTAACGGCTATAAAGGACCCAAAAGATGTGAAAAAAGTACAAAGGGGTCAAGGGTGCCTAGAGGGGATGAGGGCGTCCCGGCGTGGCATTGGTGTCCAAGATGATAAATGTTGAAATATAAAGAGGAAAACTAAGAAAGTAAGGGTGTGAGACCAAAAGTGGCAACAAAAAGAAAAGAAAGGTGTCTAAAGACATGGTTTAATTAGTACTTTCCTTACTTATGAATCATATTAATAGTAGTATGCAACAATGACTAGATAATTACCCAAAGTGCGTGATTTTGTGTCTATAGTTTGACCCAAAGGGAATTTTAACATTTCGAGTCTACCTAAGTCATCTCCTCTATGGGTTTTACCACTTTTGGTTAGGAAAATTCTGCATATTGATTACCGTAAACACCACCGAAAAGCGAGAAGTTACCTATGTTTTTCTACCTCATTTGGTCTTCAAGATATTTGAGATAGCTTTAAAGTCTAAGTGCGATGCTTGTTTTGTTGCCCTTATCTCACTTCAAATCAATTCTTAGATCCATGGGAAGATTTATGTTGGTGTAGGTTCAACACTAGGCATGATTAAACTTTTGGGTTCACAATGAGGGACCACATCCTGCACTTGATGAGTTTACTCGACGGTAGAGGAAGAAACACTTGGTGACTGGTGTAGAACTAGAGGTTATGAACGATAAATTTTCCCTTTCTCAAGATCCTTGATGGTATCATTGGTGACGTTGGATTTCTTTTAAAGCCTCCTATAGTTAGATCCTTCATTGTTTATTCTTTTCCTTTTTGTGGGCTCCCCTAAGTGAGTGGAGCTCATGGTTCTCTCAAATGCCTTTAAGGATGAGAGGTGAGATGCTTTCCTTAAGAGGGTTAGGAGACCACTAGATTTGATGAACTCAAACCTCTTTCTCCCAAACCATTCCTTATACCTATAAATCACTATTGTTGTTCTCTCATTGATGTCACCCAATTCTTGAATGCTTCATAAGACATGGGGAGAGGTGAATATTTTAGCACTTGATATTTTGGGTCAAAAAAATCTGATCCTTCATCTTCCACTCCTTCAATGAACCAATCAAAACTAAAACTCCTCATTTGGTCAACAGTCATTTGCATATGATCTCTTCTCCTTACTTCAAAATTCATTCAGAAGCTAACCCAATAATCCTCAATTTGGGGACTATGGTGCAATTCAAGGAGATTGAATGTTTTAGGATTGTTTTGAATGTCAAAATCAGACTTGGATGTATATGAATAGAGGCTAAGGGAGGAAAAGGAAGCTTTGATATTTGATGCATCTACAACACTTTTACATGAATAGATTCCAAGAGATATGGGGAAGGATACACCCTTTTTCTTGTGATTCTTACATTTGTTATGGACTTGAGCAAGTTGCCTACACAACTCAAACATTACTATTTTATCACTAAGGTACCTGGGGAGTTTGCGAGGAGTGAGATCAAAGCCTTAAATCTGATGTAGGTGAAATTTAATAACTAAGTGAACAAAAACTCATACTTCTCAATCAGTACTATAGTTTGAGAGGATAACCTCAGCTTTGGGTTACCTTCCAGAAGTCAGATAACAAACATGGTGAATGCATTATTCACCCTTACAAAGTGATGGTTACTTTCCTTAAGTGTAAGATGAGCATACTTTTCATATGCTTTTGCTTTTTGAGAAGCACTTGGAGTGATAGTTAGGCCTTTGAAAGGTCTTGTGTTTGCATGGGCATTTACTAGATACAAGGTCTTAGTGGAATTTCTAGTAACAGTGTAGATGGAGTAATCGGCCATGAATATTTTAACTTGTGATCTATCCCTAATCCACTACCCAATTTCCTTTGGTGGAAACAAGGATGAACTGGGTCATCCATTCGTGAACATACTTTATTGAATCTTCACCCATCACTCTACTCAATAAGATGATAACATCTGAGGAACCCTCATGGAACTCACTTCTCGGCAAGATTTTTGGTACACAAGAGGTTTTCCCGCCTTATTTTAGGCATGACCCAAGTGTAAGGCCTTGGAGTTATGATTCAATACTTTCCTATTCATGTGATACAAACTCTTTAGTAATGATGGCCATACTGTTTGGTTAGAATCTACATACAAAGTGCGAGATATTCATAGGATAAAGCACCGCAAGTATTGAGTTGTCATCCGCCATCACTATCATGGAATTAGCTTCATAGTGTTTCGTATGCTAGTATCAATTATATACTTTAAACAAATAATGGATGGCCTCCTGCTCTAAACAATCCACCCGTAAAGAGTTTCTCTTCCACGGGCTCTCTTGGTCCTCCAAACATCCTATTTTTAAAATCTTCAAGATCCATATGAGTGACATCAATGTCTCCCACACCTAGTTATTCGGTAGCTCATGTTGAAATAGGATCAAAACCAGAGTATTTGAACCTCATCTTTCCAAAAAGCACCAAAATGAATGAAAATAGAGCTACCATATAATTTTTGCACTGAAATATGAAACTATTTATTTTTTTAGTAGGTAGGGGTGAAAAATGTTATTTTTAGAATCGTTTCACAATTATTGACCTCAAAATTCCTAATTCACTTAGGTTATTGCCACTGATGAGATTTTTATATTTTTATAATGTTGTTATTTTTAAATACCATCTTTTTTCAAACATTGTTATTTTTAGAAAGTTTCCCAAATAACCCTTTTTGATGTTTCTTACTTTTCCAGGATATTTCGAATGTTGAAAGTTTTTCACTTTGGGAAACTTATTATTTTTAGTAACCTATTGTTCAGAGAACATGTTATTTTTAGACACTGGAATTACTAATGTCAGATTACTGGCGAAACCCCGTCAAAATGTTATGTTTTTCACCAGCAAATTCTTCTCCAAATTCCATTGTTTTCTATATGTTGAATCTCTTGGAAATCAAAAAATAAAGTTATAGGGTTTAGGATTTCAATTTTCTAAAGCAAAAAAGCTAGGAAACCAATGGATTTATAGTTGTAATCTTCCCAAAGGTGTTTTAGAGAGGAATATTCTAGAAAGGTTTCACGATGATCAGACTCCCAATTTGAAAGATATGAGAAAACCTTGTTTTGGTGGATATGGTTGTCTAAGAAAATTTTGGTGGTTCCTTTAGTAAAAATTGGAGTTTTTGATGGTGTTTCAGAAGTATCCTTTAACTACATGGTGACTTATGCAGAAGAAATGAGTTGCAAAAATATTTTAATGAACATTTTAATCACCCTACTAACTATGATTTGAACTTGGTTTGAATCTTAAATTAAATGTGGTTAAAATCAAGTGAAATTGGGACAATTGGGACACATAAGTGCACCTTGGATTAGGATTATGAAAATTGTCAATATGGGAAGAGACATGGATGAGATGAGGAGGCCCGGAAAAGCACTTGCGAAGTTGGTTGAGGTCACATGGGGGTCCATGAGCTTTAACTTTGCACGAGGAACATTTTCTTGTACCCATTGTTCCCATGGGGAAGAGGGGAAAATTGGAAAAAAAAAAATAGACACAAAAGTGTGCTCATGGCGAGGGAGTGAGGGTGCACTTTTGTGTCCCCCTCGTCTCTCTTGCACTATGGGGACAAACGAGACAAATGGGACACATGGGGCACAAAAGTGTTCCTTGGGAAGGAGGATGAGGGAGAAATTTTGTTTCCCTCATTTTACCATTCTTCATTTTCCCCATGTCCCCAATGGTAAAATTTGGTCACAAAGGAGTGAAAAGTGCGCATGTGCTAAGAATAGAAAGCCAAATTTGCACTAAATGTCCAGAAATAGCTAGGAAACTTACTTTTTTCACCCCAGAGGCTTAGGATGATGTTGTGGGGTCAAATATTATATTATTTTGACTTCAAAACACAATCTAAGATCCATGGAAAATTTTTAAAAACTTTAATCACCTAAAAATAAACATTTAGGCCCATTTGTCTTCTGAACTTAGATGGGCGGTTGTATTGTTTGGAATGTTTCCGAAACCTTTGAACTTCATATCATAATTGATGATCCCACCATGTGTATGATTTTAATATATTTCCTATTCCTATTTTTTTCCTTCTAAATCCTTATTGAGCTCCGTAAATCGATGGAGAAGTCGGTTTCATTTTTCAAATGCTTTTTCCATTCACTTAGAAATTTTTGTTAAGTATGTTGTCCTTGAATAATAAAATATTTCCTAAATCTTACTACACTGCTCCTAACACTTTCAAGACTCCCCAACACCACCTACATATTCTTAATATATTTTTGAACTCTCCCTGAGGATGCATATAGGTTCCAAAATTGTCATTTCTAGGCTTTCATTAATACTACTCTTACACTAAATCTCATCAAACTTATTTCCACACCGATACATGTCTAAAAATTGATTAGGACTATATTCAAGGCCAAGATGATGATGCAACGGAGGTAGGTTGGTCAATGGAGAGGTTCTCGGAAGATCGGAAGGAAAAATTTTATATTGTGGCTTAGTTTTCATGCTTTCAATTTTACATTTTGTGGCTAGTCATTTTACATGACAACAAGGAGAAATCCTTCTATCTAGAGGATAATACCGTTTTCAATGAGAAACAAACAAGTAAGAAAATCTTTGAGCATCCTGAAGTTGTTTCCATTTAAAAAGGAAACATCGGTGTCACGGAAGTGAATTTTGAAGCCAATAAGAGCAAGGTGATAATCTCCATGTTCAAACCCCAACCTTGTGTTCAAAGAGGATCATCATGTTTGCATATCAGTGTAGTTCTCGCAGAATTATTTCTAAACACTCATTCAATGCCTTGGAGTGTGTCCACATCTCACCAAAAGGAGGAAGTTACAATCTCAGAATCTCATTCATGAAGCATTCCTTCACGAATCCATCATAATCATATTCTTTATCAACATGAGCTTTCTTGTCTCTAGATTTTCACTTCTCTCTCTTCTTCTCTCTCCTCCCTCCCTCTTTCTAACATTTTATTTCTTTATTTGGAATGTACTTTCTCACTCTTTCATCTTATTCACTTAAGTTACTTAATGTTGCATTGTAAAATTCCATTTTCAAAAATAAGAAAAATACTTAGTTTCATTCCTAGGGAATTTGAAAAGTCACATGGTGATGAGATGAAGAGTCGTGTGGAGGAGATGAAAATACATTTGTAACCTATAAATTGGAATGGATTATCCATTCCAATGGGTTGGAAATTATTTATTGTTATTAGTTATTGGGCTTTGTATCACTACTACTACAAGAAATAAAGCTACATTTCTTTTATCTCATTTCATATGTTCTTTTACTCTCTCTCTACTTTCCAACTTTGTAAGCATTGTAATCTTGTACAAACAAGAAGGAACGTTGTGTCTTTGATTAATGAACTCATAGAACTTTGTGTTTATGTTTCATTAGTCTTACTATTTTGTACATGGTTGATTTCTTCCTATTGAATGTGGACCTACTCTTGATAATGTATTTGAAATCATTAATTATAATCACAGCATTAACCCTCTCTCTATTTCTCCATCTCCTCTTTACCTCTCTTTAAATAAAATTCCTCCCTTGTACATTATACAAGCATTTTACCACATTTTTAGTGGAGTATTCTTGTGTGATCTTGGGCCTAACAACCACCCCACAGCTTCTAACTAGTTTATATTCAATAAATGGGGGCCTCACCATACCTAAGAAGGAGGGGCTTATCCAACAAAATGATATCTTTGGTCATCCTAATGCATTCTCAAAATATGGTTTAGAGGTACTTAACACCTCTACTCTTATTGAATCTTCATTTTCTTGTGAACAAGTTATAGAGACTAGCCTTCTTACTACCCATGAGCCATGTTTTAACGATGAATTTCCTCATGTGTGGATATTTATCTTGTTTTTTTCAATCATAATTGTAAATAAATTTTAATAAGATCAATACTTGTTATAATTGACCATATTTATAATAATGATAATACGATGATTCTAATGATGTTGATTTTGTAAGTATTGGTAATGTATACACTTTGAATTTTTTTGAATGGGATGCCTTTCCTTCTACTAATTCTTTATTTTCTTGTACTCTTCATGTAGTTGATGATGAAATTGATTTCCTTCTACTAGCTCTAATGATGAAATCAATACATTTGATTATATTATTCCTTGAATCAATTAAATGATTGATAGTACTTTTAATTTCTCTAATATTGAAATGATAAATGAAAATATCATTGAGTTTGTAATTGTTACAAATGAATGAACTTCTCCCTCTTATATTATAGATGACGATGTAATTGCAATTTTTATCACTCCTCTTTATAATTCAAAGTAACAATGATGTATCCACTTGTATCATTCCTTTTGAAAATGATTTGTCTACTTATATCTCTTCCCTCCTCTCATAAATGATAATGTGGAAAATTCTAGTATTTAATCTCTCTCTATTAAGGAAATAAAACGTATTACAATTAATCCTCCTAGTCTTTCTCTTATTGCAAATGATGAAATTTGTATTACAAATAATGTGCATGTGTTTATTAATGGTGTATTGTTATATTCCCAATGTGATGATAAGTATGTACTTCCTAATGTTACATCCTTATCTACTAATAATGTTTTTAGTTGTGATGTTTCACTTTTGAATCCTCTTTCCCTAGGTAGAATAGTCTTCCTATGGCTACATGTGGTGGAAAAGTGTAGCCCCTCAATGAACCTTTAATTACCTATAATATCCCTCCTTAAGAGTGCACCTATTTGATACATGTTGTAGGTGTTTTACAACATAATTCTCATATCTTATCCTCATAAAGAAAATCCTATAATGTTTGCATTGACTCTAATGATATTTACATAAATGTAACCAAACATAAGATCTTCTAATTTGTGCTCCTTATAAACTTCACATGCCTAAGTTTCAGTTTTCTAATAAGAATAATAATTTGTACCTGCACCTTAAGAGATATAAAATACCCATGGCCTCTTATAATAATAACTTGTCATTACTAATAGACTTTCCTAAAACCCTCATTAATATTGTGACATATTTGTTTAATCATTTACCTAGTGGATCTTGAAGCACCTTTTTAGAGCTTAAAAAGACATTACTTAGCAATTGTATTGACAATAAAGGCCCTATAATCATGTATGATATTTTTCCTTGTTTACATCAAGGAAATTTTGAATCCATCTTTGATTACATTTTACACTTCAACGTAAGTATGCAATAATTAATTATAACCCTGTTGAACTATAATTGCAATATATTTTTTTGAGGCCTTACTTATTCACTTAAAGAGAAGTTATTTTATAACATATGATTTCTTCAATGATATTTTCCTTCTCGTTAATGATGTGGATCAAGAACTTACTTCCCCACATGGATCCACAAACTTATATGTTGATATTTTTATCCCTAATATTAAACCCAATACTAGTGTTGTGATTTATTCATATTCTCATTTGGGTCAATTCAAGGTCTTAAATTGTGGTAATACTTTATATCCTACTAATGTTATACCTAAATCTTCCACGAGGCCTCTTGATACTCATAAATAAAAAATCTATGTTTTGATAAATCACGTGATCATCCACGTGATATTTTTATAACCCTACTTGATAAGAATATTATTTAGTTATCATCCAATGATCATCATGCTCCTTTTTGTATTGAGCATGAAAAATTGTGACCTTTTTGTAATTGTCATGGCATCAATAAAAACCACAATAATGATTGTTATGTGTTAGATCAAAAAATAAAGTTACTTAAAGAAAATGGAATTATTTATTTTGATAAAATATATTCTAATAGATATCCCTCTCCTCCTATAATACATAAATTTGTGGAGGCTATGATCACCCATGATGGTCCTTTCTTGGACATACTAGTTTATCAATCTCCTATAGATATGTTTCTCAAAGAGGATATTCTCCTTGTTCCTAAATTTATATGGTTTGCAAAGCTAGTTTATTTTACAATATGATCAAGTAACCATTAACAACATGTACACATATGTTCTAATAAAAAAATTATAATGTACATTCAACTAGTTAATAAATAAAAATTTAACAATAATACATCCTTAGAACCTAGAGTGATCATACATCCTTTTGTTGGTTATCTTAAATCACATATATTTTCTCAATTATGCTACTCTATTGTTCAAAATACATAAAATTAAAAAACATTCAATTAAAATTGATAACATAAAGTACAATGTGTAAACCAACAAGTATCATATATATAATGATGGATTAAATATCATGTCAATGAGGGTCATGACCTTTACAATCAAGAATATACATCATCACTATATTTCTCCTCATCCTTAGTATTTGATAAATTTATGGGTAGTTGAGTGAGATCAACACCTCTCTCATATCTTGTCAACCTTGCAATCACGATCATGAACTATTGTGTCGCACCCGATCCCATAATGTGTATATCTCCGACATAGCCTTGATGTAATGTGTTTATATGTTTATCAATCTACTTACTAGATCCAAGGAGAAATCTATCCTAAGAGGAGGATCGGATATCTTTGCTAGCTCTTCTAGGATCTCATCTTGATCAATCGAAAAACTATAATGTCACATCCACTATGAAAATATGATTAAAATATAGGCGTATTAATGTGAAATGTCATGTACATGCTCAAGTATACCTAAAATCACCACATCTATCGAAATGTTCCATGTCAAATTATGGAATGAGACATCAATGATCACAGTCAAAAGGTTTCACCTATAATTACAATCCTTTGTTCACATATTAGCTTGATTTAACAAAAATAAAAAAATCAACCTAATTGTAGAATAACCGATAGAAATAATGAATTATAGCTGCTAGATATACTATGACACAAGAAATAAGCAAATAAAATATGAAACCCTAACTACGAGAGAGAGAGAGGACTTAGCTAATTTACACCTTTCCTATAATTGATTTGGACTAGGAAATTGATGAAAAAAGAGGGCGATTGTCGTCACACTGTGCACTGTAAAATATGGAATTGTAGGATAAGTCCTGGACTAGGGCATCTCAAGAGTCTAATACTAGGAATTTTCACTTGTCACATCCCGCAATTTTAGTCTATTTTGTAGGAAGGATAAGTAGTAAAATGTTGAATGGTTTATAAGGGCATGGCTACAAACATTTTTGCGTAGCTAAGTATGCGCACTACACATGTGTATGTATATCCTAAAAATTATATACATACTTACATGGTGTTGCATGCACAACCACACAAATGATGTTTGTCGCCCAACATTTGTAAAGTACTTAACATTTTACAACTTATTATTATTTAACTTTGTCGTGAGGTTATTTTACTTTGCTGTGAGCAATGGTTCATAATATCAGTGTGTGGTTTGGTTTTTGTACCTGTTTAGGATATTTTCTTATCTTATTGATGGTTCACAAATGAATAGTAAATTTGTATTTGGATGATTATACTTGCTTACTATTCAAGATGTTTACACAATATTGATAAATATGCCTCCTAGTTGGGATTGTATTATTTGGTATAGAGAAATATATATATATATATATATATATATATATATATATATATATATATATATATATATATATATATATATATATATATATTAGGTTGATCTCATCAATTATGATCATAGTGCATTGGAAGGTCTTCATTACCATGTTTGTAATGTTGTAGGACAACGGTTAAGAAAGTAAGGTAAATCTCTTGTTGTTTATCATGGTTAATAACCATAGTTGTTGAGGAAAAGGTAAGTGGATCTAATGACCTCTAGGAACATTTAACTCTAAATGTTTTGAAGGGTCATTTATCGACCCCTACAACAAAGAATTTTTTATAGTGCTTAATTACGATTATTAATTGTCTTGGGGCATATTGAAAGATTAATTCGAATAGCCTCGACCAAATGGCTAATATAAATGTTGATTATTTAAGTTATCCTATAGGCCATTGGTCATGGCAATGGTGACTATTATCTTAAGGTTCAATCGACCATCTTGAGTGGAATTTGATTGTTATTAGTTGTTTAGGATTAAATTAAGGATTGGTAAGAATGTGATCTTTGAACCTACTTGAGTGTATTGGATTAGTTGATTTATTAATAACATGCAAAGTTGTAATTGTTAATATAAGTTGGTCTTGGACCGATTGAGAACACCATGCATCTTCGAATAAGTTTTAATGTTTTAAATTGTTTAAATAATGATGAAGTTTTCATTTATTGACCCATGGAAATCATGGAGATTTGATTATTGTTTAAGTTAAGTCTTGGACTGCTCGATTTAGATCCACCACCATTTTTGGTGGGAAACTAAAAATTTAATAGAACCACAAATGTGGCATCTCTAGACATTAATTTATGTACTACTTTTTTGAGGAACTCGAAGCTTCTCCAACAAGCTACCGTGCATGCAAAAGCTGATTTTTATTTTTATTGTGCAAGTTTATTGGAATTCCATTTTTGGTGAACTATGTATGTTTATAGATCTGCATTACAAATATTTTATGCTACAGCTTAGGTGTGAAATATGTATAAAAATAAGGAGGAATTTTTGGGGGTTTTATTGTGTGAGTTCCTTATTCCTTTTAGGCGAATTCGAAAGGAGAATTTTTTTATTCTGTGTTGCTTGAAAACTTGGGGAAACCTTGTAGGAAGAAATTGGGAAAAAAATTTGCAGGCGTATTACAATTTTGTATGGATTCTTGAATCCTTTTCATACTGATATTTCATAGAATTAATGAATGTAATGTGGATTTCCTATTCTTTTGGGACTTGAATTGATTTATGTGAAAGCCAAAAATAGTAGAGAACTGGAAGGGGTCTTTCTAACTTCGTTGAATCATTATTTCTATGGTTTTTCTGAATTTGTGAAGTAAGGATCTAATTAATAGTTTCTCAAGGTTTCATGGTATTGATGGTTGAATGATTAAAGTTTAAATACCTTGGTTTTCATTAAATATTCCATTCTTTGATACGCATGGGTTCGATTTTATTATTGGTAACCTGGGTTTTTCATTTAAAAGGATTTAATTATTAGAGTAAACCTTAACAAATCCTTACTCAACCAAGCTGTGACTTCGGTCACATCTATGTATTGTCAAAGAACCCATGTGACTTGGTAGTGCTTGATATTTTTAGCTCGGTTGTAGCTCTCTCTTTTTGGACCTTAACTCACCTTGGGTGGTTAGACCACGGGCTTTCTCGTAGGTATCTCACCTTGGTTTAGTGGCTAGGTCTCGGGGTTAAATAAATTAATAGATAACTAATGGCGACTTAAGGGATGAGCTCAACGAGTTAGGAAACCAACTTGATCGAGTTATATAGTAATTCATTTAATGAATGATTTGAATTTTTGTTTATTATTTTGACACTTTTTATCAACTATGTTGGTGAAAGGAATTCTAATTATTTGACTTGTTGTTAAAAGATATGATATGATTGATATCTTATATGTACGGAATTTTCTTTTTCTAGTGCGGTATGATTTTAAAAGGGACTTGTTTTAATAAAACTACCTGTTGTATTAATTGATCTAAATAATTGGGCTTCATCTTACACTTATTATAGTAATGATAAGGTGTGAATTTTACAAGATGTGGGTTTATTGAGATAAAGTATGATAACATTCCACCATGTATCAGGTTGGATTTTGTTAAGCATTACCTTAAGTTAAGAACCATATTTTTCCTCTTTCATATATATTAATGAAGGGAAAGGAAGTTAATAGGGAAAAAAGTATTCTTTTGGGGAAATTATAACGTATCTCTTTGGCCTTAAGGAATTAGAAGTTTAGTTGGGATATTTTTTCTATTATTAGACTATATGAAATTAAGATTAACATGGTAGTAAGGATCTTATTTGATAAATTGAAATGATATTTATTGGAAGCATCATCGTATCATTAGGTTACTCTATTTAAATACCGCACATGAAAATTTAAGAGGGTTTGATTATTCAACAAGGAAAATTCCTTACATTCATTTAGTTTATGATATAGTAGTATGATTTTTTGTTATGAATCCATGCCAGTTCACTCAAGATGACCATGTATTAAAATTATCATTTTCAAGTTGCAGTTTTTGCAAGTAATTACGAAAGTGTAAAGAATGGATTATGACATACTTGTTGAAAATTGTACTGATTTATTTGATGTAATAAATGTACATGTACTTTCTTATAGGTGAATATATTTTACTTTGCATGTTGTAATTGAGGCATTTTAAAACCTGTTGTATTTGTTATTGATTACATTATCTTATGTATTTTAATATTGAGGTTTAACCTCCATCATATGAATATAAGCTATTTTTTCCCAACATACTTGTGTTTTACGACATTTATGTACCAATGTTTTAATAAACTAAGAATTCTTTCGAGAATTGATGTTTAATGAGATAATATTACTGTTTGAGGTGTTTTCATAAGCTAATAATTGTGTAAGGAAAGAAGTAAAATAATCAATGAAATATGGAAGTACACTTATGAGACAATTATAAGTGATGTACTTAAATAAGCAAGATGTTATAAATCAGATTATGTAAGAATCTATGAAAATATTATTTTTTTCCTTTAATGGCTACAAGGTACACTTTAAAAGACTTAAGTATATCTAGTGCAAAAGAAAAATGTTATAAATATGTTTATATGATGGAAACAATACAAAATAAGTTGTTGTCTTCTAACATCAACGACATATAACTACATGATTAAGTATAATCATTGTATGATCAATCTATGTTGATACGAAATGAAGCATGAAGGTACTTTGTGATCACATGAAAAAGGTACATATTTGTCCTAAGTAAACTAATGGGCATTAATGAAGTTTAACTAATGCTACGAAATGGTTTAAAGTTTTGTATTTGACTGAAATAGTATTTTAATTGGAAATTTATGTAGTTGACAATCTCGCAGAAGTGGGTACATACTTATGCAATGACTCATGGAGATCATTGTGTACCTCTAACATGGTTTGGATATTGTCTTGAAACTTAGTTAACCTATCCATAGGATGAAGGCATGTATTGTCATAAATGATTAAAATAAAATGGTTAACTATGAATTTAATACTAAGTAAATAATGGAAAAGAATCTCAATACTATGAATGATATGGTTGTGCGGTGAATGTAGGGACAAGTTTCAAGTGGCTTATGTGCAGCCACGAAACCAGGCTTGCTAGCACAATGCCAAAACTATGCGCATAGTATTGCAAATAACTGATTGCATTTTCTGTCACCATTTCTTATTTTAAACTATGTCATGAGTGGGAAGCTGACACTAAGAAGATACACATGATTCTCTATACCTTTAAAAATGTCTAACCAAATGATATACTGGGTATATTGGCTCATATAAAGCATTGAGGGGATTAAGTAGGATCTGAAACCCTTACAGTTGCACATGGTTATCATAGGTTGTCAAGATGGATTCTGAACATTAATTAATGTTGGATTTTAATCATTGTGTGTTAAAATCATTGAAGGCATCAAGATAATTAAATGGGTAAAAGAAAAAAATCCCTAGTTTTGATGAAGCATAATATGGGTGTTACAGCACCCGTAACTATGTAGGTGATCGAAATCTAATTTTTTTGGTGTCACACAAGTGTCATTGATAGTCATTTTGGTTTCTATATGTCTCACCTTGATCGCCTAATTACCTCAGAATTTGCAAGACAAATATTCACCTACCAAACCCACAATACCACATAAAATCAAAAAGAAGAAAGATGCACATGGGGAGTCGACTAACCTCAGTGGTCACCCGACATAGTGAACTTATGACCGAGTGTTGTATTACATCTCACACTCCATGTAGTTCTTTATATTTTGTTAAATAATCATGACCTAGGATGCCCTTGTACAAGTGCACTTGATAGCGGGCAGTAGCTAAATGTAGCAATGTAAATAGATGTGTGGATGGAATGAAGAAAATTCCCCTTCCTATGTTTTGTATGCATAAATTGTAGTCTTGGGTCCCTTTAATGAATGCTAGCTAGATTCCTTTAGTGCACTTAGATGCCTTTGGAATGAAAGCTTAGGTGATGATAATATATGTTTAAAGCTTGGTCCTTTATTTTGGTCACATAGCTTTGTATTTATATGATTCCCTTGGTTGAATTTCATAATGGACAACTAGAATTTCGACCCATAAGAAAATAAGATGTCCAAAATATTAAAAATCCCAAAAAGAATGAGTAAGGTGGAAAGAGGTCGGAGTGCGCCCGAGAGGGGATGAGCGTGCTGGCGTTGGCGTCCTAGTTAGGCATTGGTGTCTAAAGTCATAAAAGATAAAATCATAAAATTTTGATTGTGTTGTAGAGGGTGTCTAAGACAAAATAGAAAATAAGCAACACTTTAAAAATGCCAAAGATAGTTTTCAATTGTTACTTTTCTCCCTTCGGAATCATGTAAATACAAGTATGTGTTTATGGACCTATAAATGTACCCAAGTGTGTGATTTTTTGTTTACATTTTCTCCCATTTTATGTTGTTGAGTGAATAATTGATAACATAATGTAGATAAGAAATGTGTACTTGATAACCATGTAGAATGTGATGGTGATAGCGTGCCCAAGAGACTAGTGAAAGCATGAATTGATAAAAATGAAGCGTGGAATCTAAAATAGAGGAAGTGGCCCTAGGGGTGAAGTGTATTATGTTGTAACTTGTTGAGCTTGTTTTTGTGCTTGATGTAGGGTTGCTTCTTGTTGCATATTAAGGATAGACCTACAAAAGAAGAGTGAAAGAGTAATCAAAGTCATGTATTATGAAAACTCTATAAAAGTATGTAAAAGTGTGTAAAAAATTAGTAAAAGGAAAGTGTGCACCTAATGTGAAAGAGTGTAAAGGATAGAAAGATGTCCTGAAATTCTATGTAGAGTGATTTTTTTGGGTGATCTCATGCCAAGAGTGAGTTTTTTGGGTGATCTCATGCCAAGAGCAAGTTTTTTGGGAAATCTCACGCCAAAGAGCAAGTTTTGGGGAGAGAGGTCTAGTGTTACTCTCCATCCATGACTCTGCCCAATAAACACCACTGCAAATGGTGTGTCCCTATTTTTGTTCTTGTTGTCCCTGATTTGTTCCAAATGTAATGTTTGTTCTGATTGAAAAGGAGATAGAATTCATTTTTCTTGGTAGAGGATTGTGCCTATATTGTGAAAATGCTCTATAAACTACATGTGAATTTTGTTTATCTGATATGATTACTATGTTTTCCCTAGGATAGTAACACCCGAGGGAGGACACGAGACACTTGAGCACTCTTGTCCGAATCTAGGTGCTAGTGTTTGTGTTGTGTTGAGGACCCAAGTCAGATTCTGGGTTATTTTGTGATTGTTTTACCGCTTTGTTCCTATCTTGTGTAGGCATGTACTTGTAGCTCTCGTATGTTGTATGGGGTGATTGATTCACCTAATTTATGTCCCCCTCGTTTGGAGTGTATGCGATGTCACTAGGAGAATGCGTCCCAAAGAGGGGACTTGATGTTGAACTAAATTGTGTGCTGCATGAGGGGAATGTGCATGGTAGAAACCAAGGCACATGTAAACAAAGTGGCTAGATACATGTGTTAGTAGAAAAAGCTAACAAGCATTTCATAGAAAAATAGTGTAACAAGAAAATGTGCATACAAGATAGACCATGAAAAGTGGGTTTCAAACATGGGACATCACTCACAATGTCACAAGAAAATCAGGGTTGAAGCATCCAAAAGCAAGCAAACAAAGAACAAGAAAACATAGGGAATAACATGCAAACAATGGTATATAGTAGCAAACAATTTCAAGTAAAAAGAAACAAACAACCATGGTGACAAGTAGTTCTTTAAAAGCAAACGTTGCACATGAAGCACTCGTTAACATGTTAGAAATATAAAAAGTATGTCAAAGCATGAATGTATCAATGTAAAGTAGTGTGCTAGTAAGAGTAGGAAGTAGTAAATAATGAAACAACAACCCATGCAATGTGTGAGAAAGTAGATTACCCCAGGAGCCTTGGTGGGAATGGTAAGAGGTACAATGCCAAGCATCATTGCAACATGTAAATATATGTAAGAAGTTTGCATTCAAAACTAGAGAACAATTGAACATGCATGTGTATATGATAAAGATAATGACATATTGGATATCCATCTAACATAGTAAGAAAAGTGTAAATGTAAGTAAAAGCGAGCAAGAATAAGTACAACCTGGATATGCAATAATGTTGGTTGGATATTTTATCAAAGATAAAATATGAGGTTCAACCACAATATGTGAGACAAAGTCACTCCTAAAATAAAAGGGAGGTGCCTAGAAAAAAAGACAGGAGGAATTTCAAAAGGGGTAAAAAGAGAATGAGAAGGAAACGAGATTTATCTTGAGTAGAATGTAGATCAAAAGATAATCACATGTGAATAGATGGTAATAACTATATAAAGATTCAATAAAGTAGATCTTATAAAAAAGAACCATTTGATGCATTGAGCTCAAGAACAATACCTCAAATGAAAGATATAAATCCACAACACAAAGTCTCAACATAACATATATATTTAATGTTCTTTGATGATAAGAAAGAAAAAAAAATTGTCTCTACAATTTCAAGACCCATTTCATACAAAGAATCTCCAACCCTTTCAAATGTTCCCAAGAACTTACATTTATAAATCTTTAGAGAAGATAGATAAAGAGAAGAAGGAACAGAGAGGGAAAGAGATCTGATTTGATCTTGTCATTAATGAAAAATATATATTTTTCCTTCCATCACGACTCACAAGTTCCCACCATTTTCAATCATGCATAAAATCTCTAAAAACATCATGGGCACTATGTTGAACTCGTTCCCCAATGTCCTTTTTCTTCTAGGAGAAGGAAAGTGGCCAAATCAGATCAGATCTGGGTGGTTTAGTGAACTAAAACTGCATGTTAATGGCCAAATTGATGTTTCCCTATTTTCTACCTACCAGTCTTTATGAAAATCTGATTTTGAATGTTCCAAATTGCTGCCTATGTTGGTATCTTTTCAACAAGACCAAAAGCGTATGAATCTATTCATTGCAACATGAGTTATGATGGTTTGAAGATTGCAGCACAAACTGAACATGTAATGACATACGGTGCATTCTCGTTAATCTAAGGATCATTGATTAATGACCTAACTATTTTTTCTCTTTTTTCTCCAACTAAATTTCATCAATTTATGATTTTGATGATGCCAAATTGAAGGGCTCAAGGAGACCTTTCCAATGATATAATTTTTTCCCAATTTGGAGCGGGGGTCAAAAGATATGAGAATTTGAAGTTCTATATGTCTTGAGTCATAGGAATTTGACATGTGGTAGCCTTTGATTGGTTCATGGATCAGCCTCTTCCATGTGTACTACTTTTACTTTTCCATATGTCGGTATTTGGTTGGCTCATGAGGATCGGCTTACTTCTTTTCTTTTCCTGTGGCTTTATGAAATTTTGTCGTATTAAGAAATAAAGACCAATAAGACTTTACCACATTCCTTTATATTGTTAGTCTGTCCTTAGACCTTGTCATTCCTTTAGAAATGTGAGCCAATGAGGAGGCTCCACATTTCTTCACAATTTTCCTTTTAACTAACCCCTAATTGACCACTCAAATTGTGAGCCAATAGAAAATCTCCACACACTTTGCATGTTAGTCCTTTTGATTTTCCCTTCTGACACCTTTGAAGCATCTAGCCAATGAGATCATTCCATGCCCTCGAGTTGCGTTAGACTCTTAATAGCCTCATCTAAAAACTACAAAGTGTGATTCAATGATAAGGCTCCACGCACTTCACATTGTCAGTATTTTCTTTTAACTTCTTCCCGCCCGTTGCCCAACTTTAATCAATGAGGAATCCCCAAACCTTTCAAAATGTTAGAACTTGTTAGACTAATTTTAATCTTTGCATTTTTCAGATCACGAAAGGTTGGCACAATGAAATAGATCCACATAGCTTTGGGTTGTCAAAATTTTTCAGGTTGTTGGATTCGTGTCGCAACTTCTAACTTTTGGGGACTTAGAAAAAAATTCTTCAACAAGTTGCCACATAACCCTTGTTAACCATGATGACTTTGACTTAGCTCCACCGTGACATAGACCCGAAAATTATAAACTTAGGTTTATTCTCAGTGGACTAGAGGTCTCGCAAAATGCATCTACTTGAGGAAATGATGGAATGTTGCCACGTGTTTTCCTTTACCATTGATCATCTTCCACCTATCATTTACTTCACCCACCATGTGTTCTTTGCCTTGTATTGACTTAGTCTACCCCGCCGCAAACTTGAAAAGTAGATAATTCCACGGGCTTGACATCCTCTCAAGTCAAAATATTTGAGATTCGAATCCCTCCACTTGGCTTAATGCTTGATGTTAATCATTGAAATTGACGACCAAACAAATGTCACGTGGTCTTTTAAATATAACCCACAAATTATTTAAGCTTAGTCTCTAGCAAGTTTCCAAATATTTAGCAGATTCACCAAGTTTAGCGCGGCCTTCTATACTATTATGTGTATTTATCAAAAACCCGCATAAGTCCTTGACCAACACTCCTTTATCACGTGGGTTAAGAGAACCCGCGAGAACAACAAGTTTTTTCTCTCCACACTAAACTAAAGTAGTATCTCGCGGCTTTCTTAGAGCAAAATGACTAACTCCATTTGATCGATTATTCAAATTACAAAGGGTGCGAATTTGGGATAACATTGACCCTAAAAATGATTCGAAATCAAGTGAGGCATTTTAAAATCAATTCATGGATGAAGAATGGATCATAAAAAAAACTCATCGTGAAAATTTTGATAGGGTATTCCATTTTTTTGATAAACTCAAAAATGGGATAAGATTTGGCTCCAACTAGGTACTTTCTTTAATACTTTGAAGAAAGAGGAACTCCAAATCCCTAAAGTGCCAATTCATTGGGCTATGGAGTCGAAAAGAATAGAAAACAAACATGAACAAAATAAAGAGAAACCAAAACAAAGAAATGGAAAGCAAATGCACCAGTAGAAAAGGAAACACATGACGAAAAAAACAAACTATGATACAGTGCAAGAATAACTTGCACTACTGATAAAAAATCTTGACATATTACCCATTGTGAGGTGGCTAAAGTTCAGTTCCATCAAGGTATGATGGATAAAATCTATTTTCTCCACATGAATGAGAAATCTTGAAAGGTCCTCTCCATAGGGAATCAAATTTTCCATGCATTCCTTTCGGTTCTCTTCTCTTGTCCCATAACAGTACAAGATCCCCAACCTAAAAACCCCACTGCTTAGCTTTCTTATCAAACACTTTCTTTACTTTTTCCTAACGCTCCATGATCTAATCAACCACTTTGGACCTACTTTCCTCCAACTCTGTCAAGTACATGATTCTCTTTTCAACAGAATCTTGGAAAGTATCATCTTTAATCGAGTTGGACAAATTCAAGTCTGGTGATTCCAAGGAGACAGGAATCTCCGCATCAAATTCATACAACTATTAAAAAGGTGAAATCCCAATATATCTCGTTGGAGTAATATGGTCATCTCACAATACATCATATAATGCCTTGTTCCAGGTTTGTTGATTTTCATCAACCAACTTCCTGATTATAGTTACCAAATTCTTAATACTCAATTCGCATGAACATTTCCTTGAGGATGGTAATCTGATGAATGGGAAAAATTAATCCCATAACCATAGAAAAATCTAGTGAGCTCACAAGAATAAAATTTGGAAGCATTATCAACAACAATCTTATGAGGAACGCCAAACCTGACTATTATATTCTCTTTAATGAAGCTATAGAAAACTTTAGAGGTAGCATGTTTTACTAGGATGGCTTCGACCCACTTTGTGAAATAGTCAGTTTCAGTCAGAACATAACTATTCCCAACACTAGAAGGAGGATTCAAATCTCCAATGAAATCAATTCCCCATTACTGAAAGGGTTCTGCAATTATCACTGGCCTTAGGGGAAGTGCTGCCAATTTTGGATGTCTAACAAATTGTTGACAAGCTTCACATCTTACTACCTGCATGGGTGTGTCTTGAAAGAGAGTAGGCCAATAATATCTTGCACGTAGGATCTTGTGAGCTATAACAGATGATGAGAAATTTCCCCACATGTTAAGTTATGAAATGCTTCAAGAAGCTTACCTTGTTGAATCTTATCCATGCAGTGAAGGAATACTCTATCAATTCCTCTCTTGTACAAGCCATTATCCCATAACACATACTTATTTGATCTTAGCTTGACCATTCACTTTTCCTTATAGTTCAAATGTCTAAGACATTCTCCATAGGTTAGAAAGAAAGAAATATTTGAATACCACTTGTCAGTTGTACTCACAAAAAGCACCCTAGGAATTTCTTCATGATTTTCCTCAGCTGTGTGAGCTTCTTCTTCAGAGTTGTTTTCAAAAATTAATTGACACAAACCTCTTCCACGCACACTATTTTTAGATTTTATCTCTAAATCATATTCCTAAACATTGGAAATCCAATTGCCTCGCTAAGTACCCAACTCTTGTTGAGTGAGAATGGACTTTACTGATATATCAGGGACAAGAACCATTATATGAGAATTCAGGATGTAATACTGAAATGCTTTACTACTTGAACCATGGCATAGACATATTTTTCAATCTGGGACATCTTTAGCTTATGATTCTTCAAAGGGTAGCTCATAAAATCAATTGGAGACTCAACTCCTTTAGCATTATTTTGCATTACTATAGCAAACATTGTATGAGTTGAGGCGTAGCTATACATGATAAAAAAATCAAAAATCTGGGCATACCAGGATAGAAGCTTGAGCTATGGATTCCTTGATTTCATCAAAAGAAATTTTTCCATCAACATTCCATCGAAATGGAACTTTACCTTTCATCATCTCAACAATATGTCAAGTTTTGTCAGCAAAATATGGAACAAACCATCTTAGGAAATTAACCTTCCCAAAGAATGAATGCACACATATTTTACTTGTAGGAAGGGTGGGAATTTTGTATAGATTTAACCCATTCATGATCAATCTTAGTTCCTTCTTTTTTCATAATATGTCCCAAAAATTTCCCTTCTATGACTCCAAACATATATTTCTTGGGATTTAAAGAAATCTCGTGTTGCCGAAACCTTATTAGAACTTTCTCCAAATGATCACAATGATCATGCCTATTCTTAGAGAAGATTGTGAGGTCATCTAGATAAACCACAATGATTTTCCCCATCAAGCCTATGAATGTTAGATCCATAGCCTTTTGGAAGGTAGCTCGGCATTAAGCAAACCAAATGCCAACCTCCAGTAAGAAAACATACCCCATAGGGTAGTGAATGTCGTTTTATGTTAATATTTTGTGCCAACCTCAACTTGATTGTATCCTGAAAATCCATCCATCATAGAAAGCATTTCTAACCCCATCACTATTTGTGGCACTTGATCCATAATATGTAGGGGTAATTATCTTTCAACAAATATTGATTAAGATTTCAAAATCAACATAGATATGGATCTATCCATTCTTCTTGCATAAAGGAACAATGTTTTCCACCCATTTATAATTATGAATGGGAAAAATAATTCTTACGTCCAACATCTTTTAAATTTATGCAAGAATGGTGCCAAAAATCTTCAGGTTGTAATGACGTTGCTTTTTTCTATATGTATGAGCATCTTCCTTGAGAGGGATATTGTGTTGCACATATTTTGGTTTGAAATATTTTAAATCTACATAATACCCTACCAAGACATCCATGTACTTTTTTAATAATTCCACAAATGATCTCTTCTCCTCGAAGGAACAACACTTGCCAATGTTTACAATATGTGGCTACTCATTGGTTTCGATATTAACTTGTTCAATCTCAGCAAAAAAATTAGCTTCAGACTATTACTTTTTTTGAATGAAGAGATCATGTTAGCTGAACAATACTTCCAAGGGCACCAAGCCTTTCTAGATTTTGTTTCCTTTCAGTTGGACAAATTCTTCGTTGGTTTCTTGTTGTGAATCGAAACGGATTTACGGAAATTTGATTTGGAACCCTCAAATTAGAGATCGCTAAGATTATCCGACTTTTCTAAAAAGGTCGGTATTTTTTATTTTCATTGAAGACCTACCAATGCAAATAATTATCGGGAAGTCAACGATAGACTATATCAATGGTATATTTGTCTTTCTTTAACTCGGGATGAGGAAGGAGTAATGAACTAGACACCGCAAGGGAGTCTACCTTGTCATTGTGATCTCTAGGCACTGCTTTGATTAAAAAGGCATTGAAATCTTCAATACAGTCCCAAATTCTATTTCTATAATGCCTCAACCGATCATTCTTCACCTAATAGATGTTCCTAACTTGATTTATAATGAGCTCCATGTCCCCTTGTGCTTTAAGGTTTCTAAGTCCTTTTTCTTTCACCATTATTAGTCCCAATAACAAGGCTTCATATTTAGTAGTGTTATTAGTATTATCAAATTGTAGTTTGAATGAAAAAGGAAAGATATCAAACTCAAGATAAATTAGCACTACACCAACACTGCACCAGAGGAAGTTGAGCAACTACCATCAAACTCTAAATTCCAAATTGTGTTAGCATTTGTCTCTATGATTGAAGTAGAAGTAAAATCCTAATTTGAAGTCATAAAATAATTTCCTAGGCCAACATCTTAAAAATATTTGTGCCTTTGGGTCATCGGATCTTGTGACCAAATATTTATCTTGAGGCTTAGGTTCAAGAACATGCATGGTTCCATTGACTGGAATTCTAGCCTTTTCCAATCCATATGAATTTATCTGCCTACATCTCTACAAAAAAAATTCCCAAACAAGATACCATAATCCGTTGGAATATCTACAACTAGAATAGTCATCAAGACTCTCTTCTCCAGGAACGCGGAAAATGCGAACTATGCTTCCTTGATTTGACCAACCAACAGGACCTACTTGCTTTTCACAAAGTATCAATGTCCAAAATTCTTTGTAAGAGTGAGCCCCAAAGAATGAGATACTTTTGCAGGCATAACATTATCTCGAGTCCCTACAATCAATAATGAAATTTCTCAGTTTAAAACCATTGATAAACAGGGATAAATAAAATGGTTCAATATTCCCAAAGGAGGAGGTTGACTCCATATTATTTTGAGAAGAGATGAGTACATTATTAGGGAGGATTCCTTTAGATATAGCATTAGGTGGTACAATATATTTTCTTCTAATGAATTTAGAAAGCCTTTCAAACTACTTCGGATTAGACTGTAGGTATTATGATTTGGAAATTTGAATCTTAGTTCTTTTATCATGTTCAATGATATCAAATGTGGTGTAAGAGGGAATGATTGAAGGTGTAGACCTTTCAATACGTACTTTTACATTAGGAGGACTAGTCTTTGGAACAACATGAGAGAGAATCATTAGCGAGTGGGATCCTTTGTAACGATAGTTTTCTCCTTTGGTTGAATAGGTAAAGGAGTTCCCCTTTTAGCAATAATTATTGGCTCTTCATTCACTTTAGGTTTGTCTACTTCTTTCCTTAGATTTAGAGATCACGTGAAAATAGTAAAATATTTTCCACTAACCTCATAATCAACTTCTTCATATTCAAGGTACCCAATTTTGGAGTCGTCACCGACTCATCATATGACTCGTCATCATAACCAAAAGATTCAAAGGTATCATCAGCTTCATCGTTTAATTCCTCTTATTCTCCTTCAATCACCTCAATAGTTGCATTGATAGAGGAGCTTCAATGTCAATCTAGGATGTGTGGATGGTAATCAATTCCTATCTCTAGCAAGAGAAACATTGTTCTTGTTAAAGTTACTCCTTGGGATATCCCAATAAGGAGCATTTGATGTGTGATGATACATCTAATTCTTTATATTTATCAAATAATTATACATTCTTTGGATCATAGGATCAGTGGTACCTTGAGAGGTACTATGGTTTTTAGACTTGGAAGAGTCTTTCCTAATCGTCTTCGCCATCAAAATATCATCTTTGATTTCTGTGGTAGTTAAGTGTGTAGCACCAAGTCGGAAATGTTAGATCTTCTCAGTAAGAAACTTACTTTAGGAATTTGTGTGTTGACAAAGAAGCACTTTTGGTTTTCGAAAGTAGGAACTACATGTGTTGGGATTTTACGAATCAGCTTATTGAACTTTAGGAAGTTGTGTGTTGACAAATAATTTCTTGCACTCCGTGGTAAACTGAATTAGTATCTTGTGGATTTCTTAGAGAAAAATGACTAATTTCATTTGATCATTTATCCAAATTGCAAAGGGTGCAAATTTGGGATAACAATGACCCTGAAAAATGATTCAAAAAGCAAGTAAGGCATTTTAAAAGAAATTCATGGATGAAGAATGGATCAAAAAATAAACTCATCATGAAAAATTTGATCGGGTATCCCATTCTCGTAACAAATGTACAATGTTTGAATGATATGGAATGGTATGTAATGTGAATTTTATATGGGTAGCATGCCCCTAGCGAATGTGTATGAGATGAGGTTCATTTATAAAATACCCCTCAACAATCAAGAATGAACCATAGAAAAATAGTGTGTCATTGGGAAATAGTTTGATAATGTGCACTAAAAACACATAAGAATGAAGCATAGACCCTCAATGTCGATTATGAACCGTGGAACTAGATTTCATCATATGGTAAGGAATAGAAGTTATGCATCATGATGTGTGAGAGAGATTAGATATAAAACATAGAGCGTAATGTGTATGTGTTAAGAGTTGGAAGAGTTAGTAATGATTGAAGGGGGAATAAAGTGTGATGCTCCCCAAGTGTGTGATGAAAAGCATGCTATCCAATGAGAGTGAAGGGAGAGGTTCATCCACCTAATGTCCAAGGAGATGAAGGAATGTGGAAATGATTTAAGAGTGGTGGTGTATGAGAAGGACAATGTGCATGTGAAGGAAGCCTATGTGGTGAAAGAGGTGGTAAAAACCTATGTGAAGAAGACCTATGAGGTGAAGGAGGTGATGAGAACCTATGTGAAGAAGACCTATGAGGTGAAGGAGGTGATGAGTATCTATGTGAAGGACTAGTGGACCTATAAGGACGAAAACTTATGAAGTAGGATGTGTGCGAATAGGAGAACTAGGTGTTGAATATGCCTTAGAATTGAGAGGCCTTGAAGGCCTAGATATTGTAGCTGGTGGAGAAATGTAATTAAGATGAGGTAGAGGTAATAGTATGAGTGGTGGAATGCACTTAAGAATGACAACTTGGTTATTGTGTATGAATTTGAGACACATATGACTCATGGATGGAATATCTTGAGAGGTGCAAATCCATTGGAGACCTAGGAGCATGTCACAACCTTTGATTGAGGATGCCACAATCATAGTGAGAGGCCCAACTATAATGGGAAGCCAAATGTAGCCAACAAAGTCAAGAGCGATATATGAAATATTAGAAAGTGAACATTTGATAGTCATAAGAAGTAGAAGAAAGCATACACAAATGGGAGTCTTTGGATTAACCATAGTGTTGTTAACATTATATGAACTGATATAAGCATTGATGTGTAATAAATCACATGTGAAAATGGTGTGATAATCCTAATTTGAAAATTTAATGAGTGGTGGGGATGCATCATCGAAGTGACAAGAAAATCAAGGGGACCTGATGAAGGAGGGGGAACAACATGATATGTATGATTGGCATAATCATCTGAAGCTTGTGTATCATGCTTAGGTAAAGGGTCATTAAATATTTTAAGCTTGTTGATATTATTGACTGGTTAAGAATAAGAAGATGATGGAGGAGGGAGCTCTAGTGAATTATTGTCAATGAGATCTTGTATAAGATGTCTAAGTTTGAAACAATGATAGGCAAAATTCCCAATACATTGATGATAGTCACATTTAGATTTTTTTTCATACTTCGGCCATGAGGGCGATCTAGATCAAGATTAAGAGGTGGTGCAATAGTAATGAGATTGATTTCAAGAAACCGAGGAAGTAGAAATCGAGGTGCGTATGGAAATTTAGTAAATGTATGCTTTGGTAGTTTCCATTAAAGACTTTTGGGAGGAGAGATGACATTAACAGCTTGTCTTTACTTTAGTAGGCTTAATAAAAGGTTTGAATCTTGACTTAAATTGAAACAAGCAATAAGAAAATAAAATAAGAAACCTTAAGTGCAAGAGAGAGAGAGGACTTAGCTAATTTATGCCTTTCCTAGAATTGATTTGGACTAGAGAAACTGATGAATATAGAGGGTAGACTGTCATCACTATGCATTGTAAAATTTGGAACTATCGGATAAGTCCGGACTAGGGAGCTCGGACTAGGTCAAGGGTGCCCGAGTGCTGAGAGTCTGCTCTGGGCACCCGTGAATATGTAGGTGGTCAAAATATGATTTTTTGGTGTCGCACAAGTTTCCCGATGGTCACTTTGTTGTTTTCTTGTATTTCACACGTTGATCAATGAAGTACTGTAACCTCAAGACAAATATTCACCTACAAAACCCACAATACAACATCAAATCCAAAAAATCAATATGGGAGTAAAATTGACCCCGTCGGTCACCCAACAAAGTGAACTTATGACAGAGCATTGTACAACATCTCATACTCTATGTAGTTCTTATGAGTGAGTGAAAGAATCGTGCCCTAGGATTCGTTTATGCAAGTGCACTTGATAGCGGTCGGTAGCTAGATGTTGCAATGTAAATAGATGTGTGGATGGAATGAAGAAACTTCCCCTTCCTATATTGTGTATGCAGAAAATGCATTCCCTTGTCCCTTGAATGAATTTTATATGGATTCCTTTAGTGCTCTTAGTTGCCTTTGGAATGAAATCTTAGGTGATGATAATAGATGTTTAGAGATTGGTCCTTTATTTTGGTCACATAGCTTTGTATTTATATGATTCCCTTGGTTGAATTTCATAAAGGACAACTAGAATTTCGACCCATAAGAAAATAAGATGTCCAAAATATTAAAAAAAATCCCAAAAAGAATGAGTAAGGTGGAAATAGGTCAAATGCGCCCGAGGGGATGAGGATGCCTGGCGTTGGCGTCCTAGTTAGGCATTGTGTCTCAAGTCATAAAAGATAAAATCATAAAATTTTGATTGGGTTGTAAGGTGTGTAAGACCAAATAGAAAATAAGCAACACTTTTAAAAGGCCAAAGATAGTTTTCAATTGTTACTTTTCTCCTTCGAATCATGTAAATACAAGTATGTGTTTATGGACCTATAAATGTACCCAAGTGCGTGATTTTTGTTTACATTTTCCCCCATTTTATGTTGTTGAGTGAATAATCGATAACATAATGTAGATAAGAAATTTGTACTTGATAACCATGTAGAATGTTATGGTGATAGCATGCCCAAGAGACTAGTGAAAGCGTGAATTGATAAAAATGAAGCATGGAATCTAAAATAGAGGAAGTGGCCCTAGGGGTGAAGTGTATTATGTTGTACCATGTTTAGCTTGTTGTTGTGCTTGATGTAGGGTTGATTCTTGTTTCATATTAAGGATAGACCTAAAAAGAAGAGTGAAAGAGTAATCAAAGTCATGTATTATGAAAACTCTATAAAAGTATGTAAAAGTGTGTAAAAAATTAGTAAAAGGAAAGTGTGCACCAAATGTGAAAGAGTGTAAAGGATAGAAAGATGTCCTGAAATTCAATGCAGTGAGTGAGTTTTTGGGTGATGTCTTGCCAAGAGTGAGATTTTGGGCGATCCCATGCCAAGAGTGAGTTTGTTGGGAAATCTCACACCAAAGAGCAAGTTTTGGGGAGAGAGGTCTAGTGTTACTCTCCATGCATGACTCTGCACAATAAACACCACTTCTGCAAATGGTGTGTCCCTCGTTTTTGTTCTTGTTGTCCTTGATTTTGAATGTTATCATCCCTATTCTATACCCCTCTAATCATTGCATGGAGAGAAATTTTCCATGGGTATGGCATTGGGGGAGCATATTGCACAATTCCAAAATATTGCATCACACATTCATACTAATCGAGTTCCCACTATCCAGAGAATTGACCCTTCATCCACATTCTCATCCTCACTCATTTCAGATCCATGACATCCTCTTCCCACCCTAGGTAGTCCTTCTATGGCCTCCAATTAATCCCCTTTAGGTTCAATCTGCCTAACATGGCCCGATATTTCGTAGCCTTGATCCATCACATCTTACATAATACCCATCTCACTACAAATATCTCTAGATGGACCCAATAAGACCATAGTTCTATAATGGGCCACATTACTACTATACGGTCATATGCCCAAACATGTAATAATGTAACTTTTTCCACCACACCACCATGGTTCTCCAAAAAAAATGATACAAATCCCTATATAATTAGGCTATCATGAAACAACCTCGTGCAAATTTAACCCCACACTCTTATATAGCTTGAAAACACTCTCATATTATATATGAAATAAACACACCGCATCCATCAATTGTTATAAAAGAAACCAATAATACACTAATAAACTTCCACACGCATGGAATATTTGTAGTCACTTTCACAATAGTTGTATTTTTACTTTTCCACTTCACCTTGACCCAACCAATATATTTATGTCTACCTCATATAAATTTTACATCAACCAAGAGCACATTTACCCCTTTCCCACTATGGGTAATATCATAATCTTATACACGTCCTCTAAGGTCATTTTCATTTATGTTGTTGGGAGCTATAAAGTACATGTCTTCATTCCACCTCTCACATAGGGTAGTCAAAACATTCATATTAGAGGGCACCTACCCCATCCTAGCTACATGATAGAACCCTACACTATCTATTATATCCTATAAATCATCCTCCAATCCTAACTTGAGAAAGGTCTCCATATGGAGACCCATGTGAAATCATGATCATGAACATCTCATTATAATCATGAACACAAGTAAATAGGAAAATATCATAGTTATTCCAATCAATCACTAGTCAAAATGTGTAAAATCATTGAATTCAATTGTCTAAATAATGAAAAATAGACATTAATATTCATAGACCAAACTATTTAGTTTGGAAGAAATAATCGATGGGACGATATGACAGGGGATGAAATTGATTAAAGTAGGATTAAATTGTCTTAAATCCTATGTGTTCATCCCTTAAGACAAAACTAGACACAATTGTACATTGGTCCTATTCTACTCACAAAACACAAATTTTATAAATTTACAAAAATTCAAATTTTACATAGGTGATATCTTAATCTCTACTCATTAGATTCTCATACCATTTACAATATTTTGATCATTATTTCACCTACTTATGTTCCACAAAGGGGACATAATCCTATTTTACAATATTTACAACTTGGTTGTATCTTTCTAAAATCTTGATTCTCACATTTATGCTATGACACACTCCAATTACTTATCTCTTTCTTTGAGCATGGGCTTTTCGCATTACAAATTACCATTTATCCATATTTTAATTACCACTATCAAATTCTTTTGATTCAAATAATTTCACTTTGTTTCATCTTTTTTACCGAAATAGGGAAAAACATGGTACGGTCCATTACATAAAGGTATGATTTGGTATTTTGTACATATACAAATAGTGAGTTATTGGGCACATTCCATAATCCATACACCTTTTAAATCCACTAACAACATTTCAAAACATCTTTTGAATTAGATAAGTCATCTCTCAAACCCCTAATACACTCTTACTTTATTTTTCAAAAATTGTGTTTGTTATACCTAGTTTCCAACTAGATAAGGTAATGTGTATTATTTAAATTACTTGTTTATATCCTAGTGTAAATACCCCCACTAGTTATCTTAGTGTAAATATTAAACATATTCCTTTATTTATTTTTTTGGTTTTTAATAAAGGGAACCTCCTTGATAATATATGAGGGAATTTCTTCCCTCATTATTGTCGAAATATCCATATTTTCCAAAGTACCAAATATTTTTCCAAGAGAAATGTGATGATCTTTGGTTGGGGCTTATGTATATACCTTATTTTAAATGGTTAGTAATGATTTATCTTTATAGGATGTTGGAACATTAATAGCCTTGATGGTGTGCCTTAAGAGGAATAATTAGGATGGGGTTTGGTTGGTTAGTAGTATATGGAAAAATATTCTTTGTTTGCGCATCACCCTAGCTTTGATTAACATGCCTCCTTACTACCTTCTTACTACTTGTCTACTACCTTCTTACAATCAATTGATATGCTTAGTATCAACACTTTCACACATTTATAACAGCCTCATATCACCTTCATACCTACTCTAAGTTTTCTTTACACCTCCATATTGTCTCCTCTCTTTACCTTTATGTCGTACTATTTTTTTGTTGACAATATTGAATGTGATTGATATCTTTGGCTGAAAGATATTGTGACTTCGGGTTATTTTTTCCTATAGATAGGTATCCTTGAATTCATTTCTCTATATCATCATCACATAATATGTTATGTTTTCTCTTTTCATTTGTTCGTAAAAGGCGTAAGAAGTTTAAGTTTTAATGGAACTTATACTTGGGGTATGCTTTAGAGCATTATGTTACTAAGATCAACAATAATAGGGGCTACACCAATGATGTTTACCAATTATTTGGAGTCCCCAAATTTGGTCTATTTAGGTCTTTTACCTATCCCTCTTGTGATCCAACCATGACAACTCTTTCACTAGTTGCAACTAACCCTATGGGTGTTAATGCACCAACAAGTGTCTTCACAAAGTTAAGTATCCCTAACCTTTTTATTTCCTTCATGTTGTAATGATTAATTATGTATGATGTACCATTTATTAAACTAGGATAGAGTATCACATATTTTTCTATTGTATTATTCCTTACAACCTTGTTTTTCATTTGCCACATGGCATTAGAACCCTTAGCTTAGAAATTTTATAATATGTTCTTATTACCTTTACTCTTACAAATTTAAGAAACTAGTAACCATTTCTTAGCATTCCATATATGTTATCCTCATCTTGTATGTTGGCCCTAGAATGGTATTTAACTTAAATCGTAATTTATATTATAGAGAAGAGAAATAGAATAATCATATTGACCATATTAGCTAACAGATACCCACCTCCCATCATAATAAGGTATATGATTTTCTATTTTTCATATTTTTTTATATTATTATTGAGCTCACCGATGTGTATGTAGAAAAAGAATGATTTTTTCGCACATTTACAAGTATATTAGGTTTCTCTCTTATAGCTTCATATGCACAAATAATTTTATTCATACCATAAATGTTTTTTTACTTTGGGACAAAATGTAGACACATAAAAATGTCTCATAGGCATTTATTAGTCATAAGATTGCATAATTTAAGTAGTTTTATGCACTTTTCGATTGTGGTCCAAATTAGCTATTATTGACAAGTTTTATTGACTTCTCATGGTTCCCAACCCTTATCTCAAATCCCTCAGCCACCATCCATTCCTTCTTTTAAGATCTCCTTGTTTTGATACCTTTGTTTTTTATGGTTGTGTGCTCAAGCGGGCTGTATATAGTTTTTAAATGCTCCTAACATGTGTTTTTGTGGCACCTTTTAGCTAGAGTGCACTCGTTGATTGGTCCTTCCTTTTAAACTTTTTGAGCATTGAAGGTATATTCATGGTTTAATATGGTTCTAATTTGAACTCAATTACCTTCAAGTGTATATACATTGAAGTCATTTGAGAGTAATTAATTATAAACACACTCATACCATAAAGAAATTATTGAATACTAGTAAGTATTCTAGAGGAAATCAAGCAATCATTGGCTCATTCAATGAATCACGTGTATTTATGTCCAAGAACATATTACTACATTTTTGCATGCTATTGGAGATCAAAAAACTCAATTAATTTTTTTCCCAACATTGTTATTGCCTAGGGCATTGTCAAATATAAAAATAGTTATGATATTCTCTAGTTTACTATGAGGCATAAAGCATATTTTATTTTGCTTACAATTTTTGATTTTTTTCCTAATTTGGTCCAAAATCTTACTTCAAATTTACATGTGATTAGATCAAAAGTGGAAGAATTTGAATATACTTTTTGAAGACCAAATACCTACAACAACTAGAAAAACTATATAAAAATACAACAATACATAAACTTTTTTTTATTAATTTTATGTCATTTCTAAATATTGATTATCATTATTAAATCAAGTATACACCTATAAACTTTGAAAATCACTTCTTTTCTCTTATTTTAAAATTAATTAAACTACCCCCTCTCTCTATATATATAGATGGCATCCACCACTTGGTCAAAGAAAAATCTTACATCCTCTCTAACACATGACATGGTATCCCGCTCAAAGCATAGGTCATTATCATTCAAGGTTCAAACTAAATTACTTTTGATTTTTCAAATTTACTATTTATATTAGATTTCCTATTACAATATTATTCACTTAATTTTGAACTAATCAATTAATTCCTCAATGTTTTCAAGGTGATATCTCAATCTATACTCATCAAATTCTTATATCATTTATAATTTTTGGATCATTATTTCACCTACTTATGTTCCATAGTGGGACTTAATCCTATTTTACAATATTTCCAACTTGGTGGTATCTTTTATAAAATCTTGACTCTCACCTTTATGCTACAACATACTACAATTACTTCTCTCTTTCTCTGAGCATGGGGTTTCGCATTACAAATTACCATTTCTCCATAATTCAATTTATACTAGTGGTCACTCCGAGAGGAGCAAGATTACGCCGTGATTGGGACATTTGGGGTTGGGAATGTAATGCTAGGCACTTATTTGGTGTTTTCTACATTTGTTATGGAGGTGCTAACCAAAGAATTTAGAGGTTTTAATTTTGTAAAGGCGAAATGGAGATGGTGTTGGTACTATTTGTTTTTATAATTGTTTAGTTATTTTCTATGCAAACTGGTATAAATTTATGTTGTTTTTTGAATTTAAAACATTACAGTTAAATTGTTGAAGCAAAAAAATTGAAACAGAAAGTTGTTTGGGGTTGGTTTGAAATCGACGGGAAGATGAAAACTATGGCTAAACAGTGCCAGGTGACATGTTAGCATACTATGCAAGGAATTTATAGTGATCAATCTATTATTGTGGTCTCGTATATGGGGTTAGAGGTTACAAGTGCATGATGAATTGGGGCATGCATAAATGGTTCCGTTTTAGACAGAGTAATTAAGACATGGTGGTTAACAAAAAAGATTTTATCAATTTTAATAACAACTTATTAACAATACTTGCCAAAGCTGTAGTTTGTTTTTGTGTTAATGTATTTATATGTAAGGAATCATGTACTTAAAATCAATGTATGTTGTTAAAAGAGTTTTGTATTTTTTTATTTGGTAGTTTTCTTATAAAACATGAAGTAGAAACAAAAAAACTATCCCAAACAGAGGTAATCAAATACAAAATGATTGTTGCTAGTTATTTTATGGACATATGTAAAGAGTTAATCTCTTAGCTAATCACATGAATAATGAAACGAAATTGTGCATTATGTTTTTTACAAAAAGGAAATGAATCTTCTATAAAATTTGGAAGAGCATATCCACATGAAATACAAAATTTAACCATGCTTTAAAGTACATGCAGCATCAGTGATGTCTAACATTTGGCAAGTGTCATTGTTTCACAATGTGTGGGTTTATAAAATTCTATGTAGAATTTTTCTCTAAGGATGTGGATAGTTTCTTCACTGGTAATGACTGCTTGTTGTAATATAGCATGTTCTTGTTCTAATCTTTGTTGTATACACAACATTATGGATATTGCATCATTGTCTATAGTTGTGGCTTTTGTGCATTGTTATTGTACACATTCTAGATAGTAGTTGTTGTATGCGGGTGCAATCAGTTCCAATTCGGGTTGCTTTATGGCGTCGAATGTGGTTGTCATCTTTCGAGTGCCTGCAAGGGGATGTATAAACAATGTATTATGTAGATAGAATTTTAGGGGATAATCATGAATACATTTACAACTGATTGAGATTTAATGCAGTCATTATACTGGATACATAAGAATACATGTTATATTAAGAGTGTGTTTTTAATGGTATTGTTCAGTCAAAACTTTTTTTTAAAAAAATAGTAGGAAAACAACTGTAACTAATAAAAGAAAGGTTTGAAACATGTAGAACAAGAAAACGATTTTTAAACTCAAAACACAAAAATATCGAACTGAGATTTTATAGTTAAACATTGGCAGTAGTAAAATAGTTACAGAGGAATTAAACCCTTGACTAATGAAAATTTTCCAGTGACAACGTCAAAAATTGTCTTCCACTACCTCTGCTTTAAAACAACATAAATACATTCAGAGAGATAAATTTACTGACAATATACTTGCTGGGGAAAAAACACAGCTACATTAAAAAAAATTCCAAAATAAATTTGGAGTGGGTTTGTTTAGGTTGCCTAATCTGTAGATGCAAAGTGATATACCAATTATTCAAATGAGTGGATTCAACTAGCGTAGCCTAGGTTTTTCCACAAATCCTATTCACACGAAACTATTCTCTTGTGTTTCAACCTGGTAGAATCTCCTTTGTGAAAGATCTCCTTTTCAAAAATGTCATTACAAGATCATATCCTCATTGTATTCAGCATTAGGGTGCAATTGGTTATGGCATTCTGCCAAACGTTTGGTAAGCCATAATGCCAAAGCTCTCACGCTGGTTAGGGTTTGATGCCTTCTTTCAAGCCAAGTTCAAATGTTTAGTGGTTTTTGATGGGGCATTTAATTTTAAATCTATGAACATTTTAGAATAAGAAAAGGTAAAATGGGAGAAATACTGAATAAATATATTCGAACAACCGTCGGTCGTTCGTTTTAATTAATAAACAAAGAATCTATAAAAGTCCTCATGAGGTATAAACACTGTTACGAATCACTACAGTGGAACATAATTCCAATATGTACAACAAAAACATAAATAAATGGAAACAGGGTGATCAAATAGGGGAATGACCAAACCTATATCCGCCAGGAACCAAATCAAAATAGACTGACACACCCATATAGGCATTGAGGTACCTATATATGTAGGTGTTGTTACTAAACACAAGCATAACAAACAGAACACCTACCTCTCTCAAAGCATAGAGGCGATGGTTGTTCTCACACCACACCAGTATCATTGTCATCTGTATGAGATAAATTGTTTATTAACAATGACAAATAGTATAGGAAAATGAAAAGAATCAAAAGAACAAATCTCATTAAACAGAGTTTGTTAGTAAACTTTGTAACAATAGATTATTTCAAAGTGGAAATAGAGGTGCTCATAATCGTACAAGTTTCATGCAGATGACTGATTGAGTAGGCCAATCAGCCTTTGTCCCAGAAGGATAGATCAAAGACAATATTACAGTTGTACAGGAGCTATTTCACTCAACCAAATTTCAGCATAGACCATGAGTTTTTTTACCAAATTAGACATCATTTTCATTGTGATGGTGGATCACTGATCCAAGACAATGGTATCAAAAAACCTTTACATCGCTTTTTCCAAAAGTTATTTACATCATAATTATAACTTACACAGTTTTTTCCAGAGACTGGTTACATCATAATTATGGACTGACAACCAAGGCATTTGGTTTTAAAGCAAACAAGAAATCATTAGGATTATCAATTTTACATCCACTGCAGGACAACATGCTCATGGGGTTTTCCCAAATGGAAGAGGAAGAGGGCGGAATCAGACTCTCCTTGCACAATCAGGGAAGTTATGGAAGAGACTGGATACGACACATCCAACCAGTTGAATGTTCATAATCATATTCAAGGATATTGTGGGGAAAAGAGGGTAGTCTTGTTCATTATTGGGGGAGTGAAAGAAGACAGTTCTTTTGCTCCTAGAACAAAAAAGCAAATAAGTGAGATCAGTTGGTTCAACATTAGTGAGCTAAAAAATTCATAAACTGTTCATGGTATGACAAAGGAGTGACAGAGAAGAATGCAGATGAGGTAAGTGAATGGTCTCATGGGTGATGTCACTTATATAAATATTCTACTTCATATGTGGTCCATGGCTGCTCTTAATGCCCTTAGCCCTAATACATTTAGTATGGCTCTTAAATGAAGGGAATATGAGGATTTACTGAAACTGCAAAGTCTACGGAATCTCTGAGAATCTTCATGCAACAATAGAAAATAAAATGCAGCAGATTTAAAGGATCCAGAATAGGGGAAAAATGAGAAGCTACAGAATTTATAACAACAAAATAACATAACACTCTTGGTTGCAAATAACAGAGATTTGGGCAACAAATTGCTTCAGCAATACATATATATTTGTCAATAATGAACAGCAGCTACAACTGCACACAAAACATTCATTCATACATTAACAACATTGAAAATGAAGGAATTCTTTCAACAAAACCAGTCCAGACTTGAGCTGGGACTGCGCATTTTTCTTCTTCTCCCAAATCTGATTTTTCTCCTTCTTCTTCTTCTTCTTTTTTCCTTCTTTCTACTTCTCCCAATAAAACAAGGTGCTATTAATAATAAAACACCTACATAAAAATTTCCTTACAAGTCAACACAAAATCTTTGACAAGAGATAATTAGGGAGAATAATCAACCAAAAATAAATGTGCAGCAGTCATAATTAAATGCAAATCTGATATGTCAAGGAGCTAAATCTGAAAATACAAATATTAGTTGCACAATAAATTCTGACTTGATTTTCCAACACTCCCCCTTAATTATGAACAATGCAGATCATGGAAATATGAATCAAGTTTGTTCAAAACTGTTGTAGCATTTCTGTAGCTAACTAACAGTTTTCCGGAGCTGCTAACTTGTGCAAAGTCACAAACTCCTAAGCCACTTCATAAATACTCAAATGTCTCTTTTTCCAGTGCTTTTGTAAATATGTCACCAACCGATCTTCGACTTGCAAAAATCGAGACAAATTTCTTTGTTGCTTACAAGCTCTCGATAAAATGATACCTCGTATCAATATGCTTAGTTCTCTTGTGAAACACATGATTTTTAGATAATGCTATGGCTGAACTGTTATCACAGAATATTGAAGTGGCTTCCTTTTGATCATGCATCAAATCTTTCAACATCCTTTGCATCCAAACAGCTTGACACACAGCACTAGTGGCTGCCACATACTCAGCTTCAGCTGAAGAAAGAGTCACAATGGGTTGTTTCTTCGATGCCCATGACACAACACCTGTACCAAAGTGAAAAGTATACCCAAAAGTACTTTTCCTATCATCTATGTTGCCTCCACAGTCACTATCAGTGTACCCAACAAGACTGAAATCATCTGAAGTGGAATACAAAATACCAAAATCCTTTGTACCACTTACATACCTCAATATCCTCTTACCGGCTTTCCAATGTGATTCTTTTGAAGGCTCCATAAACCTTGAAATCAGACTCACACCGTAAATAATATCCATCCTTATGGCTGCTAAGTACATAAGGCTTCCAACCAGCCTCTTGAACAATGTAGAATCCACACATGCTCCATCATCTTCCTTGCTTAACTTCATCCCTGTCATAACCGGTGTTGGGGATACCTTGCACCTTGCCATATTAAATCTCTTCAAAACTTCATTTGCATATTTAGATTGAGAAATAAATATACCATCATTGGATTGATGGACTTCAATCCCCAAGAAATACCTCATAAGACCCAAATTAGTCATTTCAAATTCATTCTTCATTACTGATTTGAAAGAATCTATGTTTAGATCACCAGTAAGATTAGATCATCCACATACAAGCAAAAAATAAAAATGTTACCTTGCTTGTTGACCTTGATGTACAATGTCGGTTCACAACCGCTCCTTTGGAAACCATTTTGAATGAGATAGGAGTCAATGTGGCTGTACCAAGCTCTTGGAGCTTGCTTCAATCCATAGAGTGCCTTCTTCAACCGATACACCTTGTCTTCATGACCTGGTAGCTCATAGCCTTGTGGTTGTTCCACATACACTTCCTCCTCTAAATATCCATTTAAGAATGCAGACTTTACATCCATTTGATATACAGGCCACTTGTTGTGGGCAGCAATAGCTAAAACAGTCCTAACTATATCCAACCGAGCAACCGAGCAAATGTCTCATTGAATTCTATACCGGGTTGTTGTGTAAAGCCCCTTGCAACTAGCCTTGCTTTATGCTTTTGCACTTTCCCATCAGCATCTTGTTTAGTCTTATAAATCCATTTGACACTAATTACATCTTTGCCTTCCGGCAAATCAACCAACTCCCATGTTTGGTTCTTTTCAATGGATTCAATCTCCTCATCCATGGCTTGTGCCCATATATCACTACTCACAACCTCTTCAAATGTTAATGGATCATCAATATGAGAAAATAAAGCAAAAGCTGAAAATGAATTAGTTGTGTCAACATTATACAACTCACTCAAACTCCTTGTTTTTCATGGCATCATGCTTGCTAGAGTTGGATCCGGAGATGAAGAACTACTTGGAGTGCTAGATGGTGTTGCTCCAAGGATACCGATTGATGTAGATGCTGGTGTAGATGCTTGTGAAGTTTGTTGTCCTGTTGGTGTGGACAGCAACCTTGAAGATCTCCTTGGTGTGAATGAAGGTGTAGCTTGAGCTGCAACTTGTGGTACCATCCCAGGATTGGAAGGAGCTGTTGTTTGAGTTATATTTGGTGTTGGAAACACTTCATCCACCATATTATCATTTGGGACAGTAGCTGCAATTCTGACAGTCCTCTCTATGCTTCCATCCCATGCTTCATCCTCCACAAACTGAACATCATGGCTGATTATAACTTTCCTATTGATAGGATCAAACAACTTATATGCTTTTGTTTCCTTTAAATAACCAACAAATATACATTTTTTTCCTTTATTATCTAACTTCTTTCTCAACTCATCTGGAACATGTGCATATGCTATGCATCCAAATACCTTCATATGAGAAACACTATGTTTCCTTCTTGTCCAAGCCTCTTGAGGAACTTTGTTCCTTACGCTCTTTGTTGGGCACCTATTCATGATGTAAACAGCAGTTTCCACTACCTCAACTCAATATTCATTTGGTAGATGTTTGATTGCCATCATGCTATGAACCATCTCCATAATTGTTTGGTTCTTCCTCTATGCCACACCATTTTGCTAAGGTGTATGGCGGGTTGTAAATTGCTTGTGTATGCCATGAGATCTGTAAAAATTTATAAATTCATTAAATATAAATTCACCGCCTCTATCCGTCCTTAGAACCTTGATGTAGTGGCCGATTTGCTACTCCACAAGTGCCTTGAACTACTGGAAATAAGCAAATGCATCATATTTGTGTTTCAAGAAATAAACCCAAGTTTTTCTTGTGAAATCATCAATAAAAGTAAGAAAATAAGTGTAGCCTCCTATAGATGGTGTTTGCATTTGCCCACAAATATTTGAATGCACAATCTCAAGTGGAGTTGTAGCTATATTTTCCTTGCCAATTGAAATGACTCTCTATGTTGTTTGCCCATAATACATCCTTCACAAACTCTTTCCAGTTTCTCAATTAATGGCAAACCTTTTACCATATTCTTCATATGTAGTAATTTCAACGCTCCAAAATATAAATGCCCAAATCTAAAATGCCAAAGCCAAGAATCATCCTTTACCACTAATTGAAACGTTGTTTGAGTTTCTATAGAAACATCATTTTCCTCTTTGGAGCTGTTCTAGCCATTTCCGTAGCTGTCTTGGACATTTCCGTAGCTGTCTTGGAAATTTCCGTAGTTGTCTTGAACATTTCCATAGCTGTCTTGAACCTTTTTGTGGCTGTTTTAAACATTTCCGTAGTTGTGTTGAACTTTTCCGTAGTTGTCTTTGGCTACTGTTGGTTTTGTATCTTCTACCTTAAATGTTGCTCCATAATTTACAATATTTATCTCATGAACAACTTTTGTTGTTTTTCCTTTCATAAATGGCCTTATTTTTAATGGAAACATGCGGTTTGTAGTCATTTGTACCTTGGCAATAAGCATATTGCTTGAAACTTGTCCAAAATAACACATTCATTATTTTCCATATACACTCTATATCCCTTTTGTGTCGCCATTATATCTAATGTTCATCAAGTTGTGTTTTAGACCAGCAACATAATATACATCGGCATAAATTTCGCTCCCCCTTTTTGTTAGAATATTAACCGTACCTTTACCCAAAATAATGACTTTGTTGTTATTACCAAGTGTAACATCGTTTGAACCGATTCTTCCAAGCTAGAAAACAAATCTTTATTACATGTCATGTGATTACTGCAAATTTGAATCTAAATACCATATGTCACATGGGCTTTCTTGAACAACATTGCACTCAACTCGGAGAGTTTGTAGGGATTGCTTCAAAGCAATCTTCATGCATGCAATGAACATGTTTCCCGAGGGAGTGCTACTTGACTAGTTTTGACCTTGCTTCCCACTGCAGATCATATTGTTTTTCTTGCATTCATGAGCATAATGCCCAAACTTCTTACAATAGTGACATTGAATGTGTGACTTGTCAAATATTTGGCCACTTGGGTGACTCGAATTTCTAATTTTGACCTCTACCACCAAAGCATTTGCAGGATCAAGCACTATGTCCACTTCTAGGAGAACTTCTCCCTCTTCCTCTAGGACTGAAACTCCTCCTTCCTCTTCCATGATTTACAGAAATCTGAGATGAAAATGCATTTTCAACTGAACTATTTGATCTATTCAGTCTATATTCATGATTGATAAGAGAGGCATGTAGTTCATCAACACTAAACTGGCTCAAATCTTTGGTTTCCTCTAGAGCCACAACTACAACATCAAATTTAGAAGGGAGACTTCTAAGTACCTTTTCAACAACCTTCCTATCCTCTATGACCTCTCCATGGGACTTCATTTGATTTATCAAACCAACAACATGAGTAAAGAAAGATTCTACTGAATTTGAGTTTCTCATTGATAAATTTTCAAATTCTCTTCTAAGGAGCTATAATTTAGTAGTTTTAACCTTGTCCATACCTTGATACGCAATCTGAGAGTGTGTCCCATGCTTCCTTGGCTTGCTTTGCTATTGCAACTCTTGGGAGTATGCTCCCATGCATTACTTGATGGATATAAAATAATGTTTTCCCATCCTTCTTTCGTTGTTCCTTCAAGACATCCTTTTGAGCTTGTGTAAGAGCATTGTATGTTGCCTAGTCTGTTGGTTCTTGGTACCCGTTTTCAACCATTTCCCAAATGTCTTGAGACCAAAAAAAAGCTTTCATGGTCAAAGACCAATACTCATAGTTCTTTCCTATGAAAATCGAGTTTGCACACTAGCCAACAATGTGCCCGATGTAGAAGCCATGTTAGGAAATAAGGGATAAAATATGCGAGAATAATCCCTCATAGAATCACAACAAGAGAAAACTAATATGCAAAAATTATTATAGATCTCAAATAAAATTACGAATAAAATAACACAACACAAAGAGACAAGATATTTAATGTGGTTCACCCAATTTTGGCTACGTCCACCAAGAATCACTTGCTCGATTTTATTACAAGCCACCGCTCTCTCAATACAATACCTGATCCGTTTGGAGCTATGCTCAACAAACTCAACGAAATTCACAACCAAATTCAAAACACATCTGCAATACATTTTCTTGTCTATATATCATATGCGAAGACCATATAAATAGACAACTACTTAAGCGTTTTACAAAACCATGGGTATCAAACAATGGGCAAAAACAAAAGCTCCCCATAAATCTATGGGTAGGAAAAGGTGGTTTTACAAAACAATGGGTACCGAAAAACCATGAGCACAAAAACAGCCCATAACAAGCATCCCATTACCCATGGGTTAATAAACCACCCATGAAAATTTGCTTCGGGCTTCGCCCAAACCCTCTGACCCGCTCACCAAATGCGAGCGGGACCGTTGTAAAAATACCCGAGTGTAACACATAGAAGGTGTACCACACTCTAACATGAAAATAGGCTCCACAAACATAACAATCTCCCACTTGGAGACTGATTTCCACTGAGCAAAGCTTCTCAACCCTTCACTATCATCCGCGAAGGCCAACCAAAGCTGAACATATCTTTAGTTTATCCCTTGTGACCACCTTGGTCATCATGTCTATAGGATTCTGACTAGTATGAATCTTCTCCAACTTCAACTTATCTTCCTCCAAAGTTGTCCTGATGAAGTGATATCTTAACTGTATATGCTTCGTCCTAGAGTGGAAAGTAGAGTTCTTAGCTAGGTGTATAGCACTCTGACTATCACTATGTAGCTTACATTCCTCCTGCTTATGCCCCAACTCTTCAAGAAATTGTTGTAACCAAATCATCTCTTTGCTTGCCTCTGTGGCAGCAACATACTCAGCCTCCGTGGTTGATAAAGCCACCAGCTTCTGTAGTCGTGAAATCCAGCTCACTATTGTCCCACCTACAGTGTAAATATAACCTATCGTGCTCCTCCTACTGTCAACATCTCCAACCATGTCTGAATCTACATAACCACATAAAGTGGTGTTTGATCCACTATAGCACAAAACTGTCCCCATGGTTCCTCTCAAATATCAAGGATCCACTTTACTACTTGCCAATTCTCTTTACCTGGATCACTCATAAATCTACTCACAGCTCCCACCGCATGGGCAATATCGTCGCCTAGTGCACACCATAGCATATATCAAATTGCCAACCGCTGATGAGTAAGGTACCATGGACATCTGGTTTCTTTCCTGCTGTCTTGGGACACTGCTCCTTTGATAACTTAAAATGGCTTGCCAAAGGAGTCCCAACCGGTTTAGCATCCTACATGTTAAACCTATCCAATACCTTCTTAATGTACTCTTCCTGAGATAAAGTCATCTTCCGTTCCTTCCTATCCCGAGTTATCCTCATACTAAGGATTTTTCTAGCTACCCCCAAATCCTTCATATCAAAGGATTCACTTAGTTGTTTCTTGAGTACTTTTATTTCCTGCATGTTTTTACCTACAACCAACATGTCATCAACATACAAACATAGGATAATATAACTTCCATCCTCAAATTTCTTTGTATACACGCAATGGTCATAATGACATCTAATATAACCTTGCTCCATCATGAAGCTATCAAAATTCTTATACCATTGACATGGAGCTTGTTTTAGGCCATACAAGCTCTTCTTCAGTTTGCACACCATCTCCTCTTTACCTTTGACTTCATATCCTTCTGGATGTTGCATATATAGCTCCTCCTCCAAATCACCATGGAGAAATGCAGTCTTTACATCTAACTGTTCTAAGTGCAAGTCTTTTTCTTTGCCCGATTCCAAGAACAGCTTCGATAGAAGTCATTTTTACTACAGGAGAAAAACCTCATCAAAATCTATACCTTGTTTCTCATGCAAACCCCTTGACCACCAATCGAGCCTTATATCTTTTCTTTCCTCCTTCTTCGTCTTTAACTATGTACACCCACTTGTTCTGCAATGCCCTTTTACCTTCCGGTAGCTTCACCAAATCCCAAGTCTGGTTCTCCATGAGAGACTTATGCTCCTCATCCATGGCTTACTCCCACTTCTTACTGGCATCTACCTGTATTGCTTCATCAAAGCTCTCTGACTCTCCACTATCAGTGAGTAATAAATAATAAAGAGAAGGAGAAAAATGTTCAGGTTCTTTTCTTACCCTAGAAGACCTCCTCACTGTAGGAGTTTGGGGTTCCTGTTGAGTAGGTTCCTAAACTGATTCATGGGTCACTTTCCCATCCGGAAGATCCTCTACCACTACATATTCTTTCTTGGATTCTTCCCTGTTTTCCTGTAACTATTGCTTATACATGACTTTCTCATTAAAGACCACATCCCTAGACCGAATGATTTTCTTGTCCTTAATACTCCAACATTTAAACCCAAAGTCATCACCACCATAACCAATGAAAGTACATTTTTCTGATTTAGCCTCTAGCTTGGTCCTATCATCCTTGTCTATATGAACAAACACCTCACATCCAAAGACTCTAAGAAATGAATAATCAACTTTCTTACCATACCATGCCTCCTCAGGTATGCCTCCATCTAAGGCACTTGAGGGTCCTCTGCTTTATCAAGTACAACCAGCTCACCGCTCGCCCAAAAAGAAAGAGGTAGTCCTGCATGTAACCTCATGCTCCTAGCACGTTCCATTATTGTTCTGTTCATCCTTTCTGATACCCCATTCTGCTGTGGAGTTCCTGGAACCGTCTTTTGCCTGCAGATTCCATTCTTAGAATAGTAATCATTAAATTCATTGCTGCAATGCTCCTCCATTATATTACTCCGAGACATTTTATCTTAAGACTGTTTCATTCTCTACCAAGGCTTTCCATTTAACAAAAGTGTCAAATACATCAAATTTGTTTCTAATACAATAAACTCAAACTTTCCTTGTTGCATCATCAATAAAGGTAACATAATAACTTGAACCCCTAAGAGATGATACCTGAGCCGGCCCCCACACATCAGAATGTACCAGCTCTAACTTACTCTCTTTCTTCGTAGGTCCAATCTTGAGAAACCTTACTTGCTTCTATTTCCCATATATGCAGTTCTCACATAAATCCAAACCTGTTTCTGTATATCCAGAAAAAAATTTCTTTATGATGTTCATGCCCTTATGGCTCATATGACCGAGCCTATAGTGCCATAATGTTGTATCTGCATCTAAAGCCACAAGATTACAATCATTAGTACTATCAGTGGTTAAATACAAGGTTCCAACCTTCTTACCTCTTGCCACCACAAGAGCACCCTTGGTAACCTTCCAAGAGTTAGTCAAATATCACAGTACAACCATCACTTCCCAATTGCCCCGCCGATATCAAATTTCTCCTTAATGTAGGCACATGTATGACATCCTTCAATAGCCATGTATTCTCATTCTGTATCTTAACCTGAACTTAACCTTTTCCAACTATACTGCAAGGCTCATCATCACCAAGAAAAACATGCCCAAAATCCCCTAAACATAATCAACAAAATAATGCCTATGTGGAGTAGCATGAAAAGAAGCCCCCGAATCTAAAACCCAAGATTCAATAATATTATGCAAAGAAAGAATCAAAGCATCCTGACATACATTACCCGATGCCACATTTGCCTCCTTGTTTTCTTCCTGTTGTTTCTTCTTATCTCGAAGCTCCCAACAATCCTTCTTTACATGCCCAGACTTTCCACAGTTCCAACATACAATCTTGCTCTTAGATTTTGACCTTGCCCGATCTTTCAATTTTCCATGGTTTCCTCTATTCTTCTGTCTCCCTCTAGTTTCCACTGTCAAAGCATTCCCTGAAGTAGAAGATTCCCTAGAGCTTTTTCTTCACATTTCCTCACTTAGAATCACCCCTACAACATCCTCAAACTTCAACTTCGAGTTAGCTGGAACTCGAGTTGCTTACCGCCATTACCAAGCTATTCCAACTTTCAGGTAAAGAGCACAGAATTAATAAATCCCTAACTTCTTCATCAAATTCTATTGTAACCAAAGCTAGCATATTCACAACCGTATTGAAATCATTTAAATGATCTACTACTGAACTATTCTCATACATCTTCATATTAAACAACTTTTTCATTAAAAATATCTTGTTAGAGGCAGAGGGTTTTTCATACAACTTCCCTAATGCATCCATTAGATATTTTGTAGTCTTTTCCTTTGAAACATTAAATAATACCGAAGATGCAAGACACAACCGGATCATTCCAAGTGCCTTCCGATCCAACAAATCCCATTCCGCATCTTTCATACTCGAGGGTTTGTTCACCTTATCAGACAACAGAGTATAAAGATCCTTCTGATAAAGGTAATCTTCCATCTGCATCTTCCAAAGACTAAAATTCACTGCCCGTTGAATTTATCAACCCTAGATCTTCCATCATCTTCCATAGCTCCCACTCAAAGCTAAAAACTTTCCCTGCGATTCAACACTTCAAGAAACCAAACCAGCTCGATACCAATTGTTAGGAAATAAGGGATAAAATATGCGGAATAATCCCTCACGAATCACAAATAATAGAAACTAATATGCGAAATTATTACGAGATCTCAAATAAAATTACAGAATAAAATAACACAACACAAAAAGACAATATTTAATGTGATTCACCCAATTTGGGCTACGTCCACCAAGAATCACTTGCTCGATTTTTTATTACAAGCCACCACTCTCTCAATACAATACCTAGATCCATTTGGAGCTATGCTCAACAAACTCTACGAATTCATAGCCGAATTCAAAACACATTTGCAATACATTTGTTTGTCTATCTATCATATGCATAAGACCATATAAATAGACAATCTTAAAGTATTTTTACAAAACCATGGGTATCAAACAATGGGCAAAAAAAAACTATCCCATAAACCTATGGGTAGCCAAGAGGTGGTTTTACAAAACAATGGGTACCAAAACCATGGGCACAAAAACAGCCCATAATGGTTACCCATTACCCGTGGGTTAATAAACCACCCATGAAAATTTGCTTCAGGGGCTTCGCCCCAGAACCCCTTCGATTGGGGGGGCTTCAACCCCCTGACCCGCTCACCAACGAGCGGGACCGCCTAAAAATACCCGAGTAAACACATGGAAGGTGTACCACACTCTAACATGAAAATAGGCTCCACAAATATAACATAAGCCATTAATGGCTACCCAAACAAAAACCTAGAAAAAGAATAGAAGTAGGGTTTAGCCTGGCTCGATACTGATGAAGGGAATACGAGGATCTACTCCTACAAAGTCTACGAAATCTACAGAATCTTCATGCAGCAATAGAAAATAAAACGCAGTGGATTTAAAGGATCTAGAACAGGGAAAAATGAGAAGCTACAGGAATTTATAACAGCAAAATAACATAACACTCTTGGTTGCAAATAACAGAGATTTGGGCAACAAATTGCTTCAGCAATACATATATATTTGTCAATAATGAACAGCAGCTACAGCTGCACACAAAACATTCATTCATACATTAACAACATTGAAAATGAAGGAATTCTTTCAACAAAACCAGTATGCTCTGACTGAGCTAGGACTACGCATTTTTTCTTCTTCTCCCAAATCTGATTTTTCTCCTTCTTCTTCTTCTTTTTCCTTCTTTCTACTTCTCCCAATAAAACAAGGTGCTATTAATAATAAAACACCTACATAAAACTTGCCTTACAAGTCAACACAAAATCTCTGACAAGAGATAATTAGGGAGAATAATCAACCAAAAATAAATGTGCAACAGTCATAATTAAATGCAAATCTGATATGTCAAGGAGCTAAATCTGGAAAAGACAAATATTAGTTGCACAATAAATTCTGACTTGATTTTCCAACATTAAACAAGTTTGAAAAATCCATCAATGGAAGCTTTCGATGTTTTTTCTCAACAAAGTCTGATCTGGTTCACCAAATCCAATGACATTCTATTTTAAATCCTATTTAGACTTGTGGGTATGCGTCACGCTTAATATGTATTCAGATTACAGTAAATTTGAGGACAATGGGTAGCCCTGCAAATGGTATGGGCACTGTTCTCTCTACCAGGATAGATGGTCTTTTTTTTTGCCATTAATTATTTGATTTGTCATTTCATGTAAGCCCAAAGGGGGGAGACTTAGGACCTTGTCAAGATAATTCATGGCTCTACACAAATATAAATAAATCTATATGCCTCTCTTCATTTCACTATGATTGTATATATTTCATTGCTATTATTTTTTATTACGTAATTGAATGTGTGTTTTCCAAATTAGAGAGGGTAGATTTTTTAAATATTTAACTTGGGATAATTCACAAGTTCTCAGCAATTGCATCCAACCTGGTAAAGTAAAATTAATAATAAATCTAGCTCAACATCCTCTTCTTGGGGTATAGACTTTCAGAAAGGTCATGTTCAACCAAGTGTACAGATCTTATCCTTATATGGGGATTATTTTTTTTTGTATGAAAGAGAGTGACATTTCTTTGAATCTATCTAATCTGTTCAATTATACGTAGTTTGCATTTTAAATTTATATGAAGATGAACGTTCCTTATTCGATTACCCACATGGAGAAGGAACCGTTGTGGCGGAGTTGTTTATCGGAGATGTTGGCATTTCTTGTATCTTTGAGTGGATTTTATCATCATGAAATTGAGATGCAAGAGCTTCAATAACATTCTACATACAAGATGCGAGGAAGGTCGGCGGAAGGTGGGAGGGAAGGTGGCAGGTGGGAGGGTGATATTAGACCACAACCCATTTGATTTGTTTTTGGCAATTTTGTGTGCGTTACCTTCATAAAAAATCCTTGTATATTTTTTTAGCTGAAAAGTATGGATTTTTTTTGCAAAACCCATTATACAGATTATTACTATGGGCGGCGACTGCCTATTACATAAGAAAATCATGAAGTTTCTACACATCCTCGGGTAAAGATATCCTCTTTACGCACATCCAAATTGTACGCAGATGCAAAAATCATCTCTGGGCCATCTTTTGTTAAGCCAAAGTGTAACCATTCAATTTTCGGTGTGAAGCTGAAGGAAACTGTTTTTCAAATGAATTCCATATTCCTAAAATTGTGAATGCATGAATGTTTTGTTAGTAGCTTTGAAAGTTGTGAATACAAAAAAATTGTTAATCTATTTGAAAGTGTAATCCTTTGGCATGGCTTTTCTATTTTTGATATATGATGGCATTAATATAGTTATGTCAACTACAAAAATATGGATCTGTTAGGTTTTCAAATGTTGTGTGTTGGACCAGAAAATAATTTTCTAAAGAATTGTTCGTATTTTAGACTTTAGATTATTTCATTTCTATTTCATTGATTGTATTTGTTATGTTAATAAAGAAATCAATAGATACTAGTTATAAGAAAATGAGGGACATTGTCGTGGTAAATCTGCGAAATCTTAGCTTCAAAACTGGTTTTCACCTTGGTAGATCCGCCCGCTTCAACACTCTCTCTATTAGTCTCCTTTCTTCAATGATTCCTCACTTTTTTTTTTTGAGTTTGTTGTACAAATCTGCTTCCCCTTCAATCTAATCAAGTTTTTCATGGATCCCATCACAAACTCAAAATGCTTTTTCTTGTTATTTTTCTGTTGCCGTGAATTGTATGGAGATGATCTGGTTATATACAGTTGATAATCATGCAGAAACAGATAGAGGGGGTGACAATGCAGCCAAAAACAAGCACCATTAGCACAGACCGGGACACATGGTCACACAAAGATAGGAATTTTAATAATGATAAGCACCTTAACCTCCACACCATCATCATTGAGATCAAGTCCGGTAGAAACACGCCTTCGATGTAATTGTCAAATCATTTTGAGTCAAAAAATTTCACTTTGTTTCATATCTTTTATCAAATAAGGGAAATGTAGTCACTTGTTTACACCACTCAAATGCCTAGGTGTGCTGACACTTCACTCAAATAGATCTAAAAGCTCACCCAAAGCATGTGAAGCTACCAGGTCTCTCCATTGTTCTGGCTTGTCAAGATGTTAACATGCATTTTCATGATTACCATTATCAAAGCATACATTTAGATGTAGATCATTACGAAATCATAAGGAAACACATGTAATAAGGAAACATAACAAATCAAATAAACACTAAGATCAATTGCACTATGTGATCACCATACTCAAATACATTAATCAATAGAATCCATCCACAATGATCCATTAATAACCAAAGTATTACATATCAGAAGTTGAATACATAACAATAATCACCAGAGAGTCATGCATGCCAAAATACCAAAGCAACATAACCCTTTCATATCAACCACTTCTAATACAATGGAGTTTAACAAATTTATAGTAGTGGGGAATTTCCCTTTATTGCCCATGCGTTCTAAAAATAGGTTACATGCTTAAAATATACATGTGCATATACAAAAGAAATTATAAAGCATACATATTTTCCTAATAATAGATTAAATATATAAATAAACCCTGATTTAATCCTATTATTATCATGATCCATGCATGACCGTTCATCTTCATTTTATTCCAAAATAGACATTCCTTGATCCTCAAGTCTCCTTTCTTTTCTCTTTGGTGTGATCCGCACTTCATCTCTCTTTTTCTATTTTTATCTTGTATATCCAAAATCGGCTAAGTCCTAGAGCTTGTCTTTCTCAAGCACAAGCCTTTTGCATGCCACTTTCCTGGACCTTGTACGCATTCATGTGCCCCACTTGCGTGCCTCACTACTCCATGTGCTTTTCTAATACTTAGTCAATTTTTCCAACCTAACATTACCCCACACTAATTACATTCCCGCCCTCCATAATGGGGTTGCATGCAATTTGTCTCTCCAAAGAATAGAAGAACAAAAAAGTTATACCATAATGAAATAATGAATCAAATGAAGGAATTACTAGCACACCTCAATCCCTAGTTGGTAGAAGGAGTTCGTGATACTCCTTAATTATGTCACCTCCAATTTATTCCATTCTCCTAGCCCTTCTTTGCTTTATTAGGGACATCTCCAAGTATTTTCTCCATTTCATCCAAAGTCATGTCCTCGACCCTTATGTTTCAACTCATGTATGACTCTTGCCACCCAAATACCATGTCTTGCATGAAATCCATGCTATGTGCTACCATCACCCCTAGCTCCATTATTTTGGTCTCATGTGGCTCCCCGACTATCTTAAGCGCGTCGCATTTCTTTACCACCACCACTAATTTTTCTTCTCTTCTCAAAGACTCGTCCTTTTTGTTGTTAGGACTTTATTTTCCTCCCGCATTGTGTAATTCTTAAGGATCTCTTCAAGATCCTCACAAATGCCTAAAGCATCCAACCTACCTTCTTCAATTCATCCTTCAAGTCCAGTAGACGGCATCATATTTTTTATCTGACACATTATGATCTTCTTAGTCTTTTATTTCTCAACCTTCACTTCTTCTTCGATATTCCCTTGTTCGGATGGATTTTCCTAGAGCACCAAATGTACACAATCTTGCAAAAAAATGCAATGTTGATGGATAGGTCTTTTCAAATGCGTCGCTCATCAAATTCTAGATGTGCCTCTAAAATTTCACCCCTAATCTCAGAACAAAATCCAGAATCTCCTTCTTCCATTTCTCATGCCTTCTACACACCTTAGTTAGTTGCTCAAATTAGTTTGTCTTATTCTTATTATCTTTCAACAATGTCTTGAGCGCGACCGCCTTATCCAAGTTTCTTCTAGCCACCTCTACCACGATTTTTTCAAGGCATTTCTAGCCTTTTCATCAATGAACTCGGTCAATTTTATTGTCATATGGAGTGTCCGAGGTGGTTTCTTAATCCTACACTTGATGTAATATTCATATTTAATGTCAAACTTAGGTTCCTCTATGTGTATTTGCATACTCCAAGAAAGCTACTTTCTAGTGCGCATATTTACACCCTTGGGATCTATCAACTCCCAACCATATAACTTCTCATGTGCAAGGGTGCTCTGAAACCTTGCGTGGATGATCTTTGAAGGGTCACACACATACCCTAGGTCCGGTGCCTTAAAAATTTATTCTCCCTTTTTCCTACTAAACCATTTTCCCTTTGGAATATGTGTCTTTGCGCCTAGAATTGGGCCTTCACCCGACATGCCCTTATGCTCTCTTGATACCTCACCCGATGGCTCATCAACACTATGTTCTCTTTCTTCATTACCTTTATTAGCATATTCCTCCTCACACTCACCATGCACCTTGTGTTGTTATAGGATTATTCTTCTATAAGCTCCTCTCCTCCTTCCACTTCAATAATCGGTGTTTCCTATATGGTGTGTGCAGCTTCATGTGATAACTCTTCCTCACTATCACCCCTCGAAAATACTTATGCCTTCTCTTTGTTTTCTTTTGTGGGCCTGGTTTGATAGGGGATATCCTTGGTGACATTCTCAATGGCTCGAGGGTCCCACACCTATGCTTTGTGTCCTATATGTTCTTCTTAACACTCTCCAAAGCCCTTGTCAACCGCGTCACCTTCCTCTTTTTTTTTCTCCTCAAAGCATCGCCCCAATTCTCACTTCTTCTTCTTCTTCCGCCTAGGGTGAGTATCTCGTGTAGCCTCTTGTTACCCGTAGTTGGTTTCCTTCTTGTGCTATGATCTAGGGTACCAAATCTTCCATCTACTCCTCCTCCTCATCCTCGGGTTCTTCTTCTTCTATTTTAGGAGGAGTAGGGTTACACTCATGTATTTTTCGACTCTATGTTTCCCCTTTGGCATCTCTAGGAGCTTGAATTCATTCTCAATATACTTCCCATTAACTAATTCAGGCTTAAGTTTATGTACACCTTATCCACACCCACTTTTCTAATCGCTAAAGTCATAAAATTAATAATGATATAATTGTTAATGTGTAATCACAACACCCCAATGTCTACAACGCAATGGGTTGAGACTCTCAGTGTGATTGCATAACATGGAGCTTTTCCCAAAGTGTGGGACATAGCAATCAGGAAAGCTCTCCGAATGAAGTCTAGTTCCTAGTCCTCTGTTTAGGTGCACACATTCATATTGCAGAGGACCTACTCTAAACCTACTCTAACTTTCCAAGGAGACAGGGTTAAGGAGATGTAAGAAATAAAACCTAAACTAACAAGGGTGATGCACCAAAGGAATGTTGAACACCTATTTTTCCATTAAACACAAACCATAGAAATGCAATACAACCACCATGCATAGATAACCAAACTGCAATGAGAGATCAAGAGGATGCAATGAACACAAGAGAGGGTTGAAATCATCCACAAACTTATCTTATTGCTCCAAAATTGATACAATGCATTACAATAGCCAAGAGGAAAGAATTACATTACAACTTGAATGGGAGGTTTGAAAACTCCACAAATTCACTTGCAGATAAGGGAAGAAGGGAGGGTGCAAATAAAAAATGTCCAACCTTTTGAAAAATGACCCTCCTTACAATATATATCAAGAATATGAGAGAGAAAGGAGAGAAGAAATCAAATCCTGCCTCAACCACCCCAAAAGAGCATTGAATTCACCTACAACAATGATGGGTTCCACTACAAAACCCATGCCTCCATGTGTTGTTCCTTGTTGGGCAAGAAAGGAAGCCCATACTTCATTATGGTGGTAGGTGAGAAGCCTGACAGCCTCAAAAATGGCAGACTGTATTTTTCATTTTTAATAACTTAGTCCCACTAATTTAAAGATATCGTAGTTGAGTAGAAGACGTCGAGAGCTTTCCAAAAATTCCTCTCTTTCTCAAATCTGAGCTTCCATTCGAAAGTTATGATCATCTAAAGGTCAGGGTTTCTATTGTGTTCTGCCTTTTCTCTATTTAGGAGCAACTTTGTTGGACCCTAGACATGTGGAGGGTCTTGCGCTTGTTTGGGGACCTTCCTTTGGATTTTACCTTTGAATTTGCACCGATGAGGCACATGGAGGCTTCCACTGGCTCTTCCCATGCTTAGAATTTTCAACGGCTAGTGCAACTTTCTCGGGCTCTAACCACATGGAGAGCTTGCGCTCGTTTGGGGACCTTCCTTTTAAGCATCATACCAAAAGTGCACCGAAGAGACACGTGGAGGATTCTACTATCCTTTTAGGGTCTTGGGAATGCGACATGCCGACACTTGGCACCGTCTGCGAACATGCTACTTCATTCCTTTAGGTGAGTAAAGGGCCCCACCATATATAATTTCAAAATCCCTTTTCGGGTGGGACCTTTGTAGTTAGCTCCACGTGGAAACCCTGCGGATTCCAAGACTTTACCCCCTCCTTTCACTCTTGAAGTTATGATGGTTGGACACTTGGCATCATCCGCAGCCTACTCTACTTTCTTTGTGTTTTGGCTTTTCCACCTATTTAGGAGCAACTATGTTAGACCCTAGACACATGGAGGGCCTGCGCTCATTTGGGGACCTACCTTTGGATTTTACCTTTGAAGTTGCACTGATGAGGCATGTGGAGGCTTCCGTTGGCTCTTCCCATGCTTAGACTTTTCAATGGCTAGTGCAAATTTCTTGGGCTCTAACCACGTGGAGAGCTTACGCTCGTTTGGGGACCCGCCTTTTAAACATCATACCAAAATTGTGCCAAAGAGACATGTGGAGGCTTTCTCTGGCCTTTTAGGGTCCTGGGAATGCAATGTGATGACACTTGGCACTTTTCATGATCACGTTGCTTTGCTTCGATTCGACTCGCTTTGGGCTCGATTTTGACTTACCGAGTTAGCTTTCTTCGTTTTTTTAACCGTTTGTTTCCAAGATCCCCAAAAATGTGAAGTCCAAAACTTTGAGCCTTTCTCCATTTTTTCACTTGAGCTTTGATCTTCTTCAACATTTCCATTGGCCATTCATTTTCCCATCTTCCATTGCCATTGTCAAGCCTTCCTGTAACTTGATTGTTAGATTTGAAATGTGGGCTCACATGACTGAACTGACCTCTTCATTTCTCTAGTGTGGAAGGTCATGTTTGATAAAACTTTTCCCGAGGGGAAAAATTAGATGAAAATAATTTGATATCATGGTCTAAATATATGCAGACTTACCCGGATATACATAAGTCTTCTCGAGCGTGTGGTACTCGTAATCAACTTTATCTACATGAAAATGGAGCCTTCATGCATCTGAAAATCTATTGATAGGGGCCTAGAAATAATGCATTGTAAATATATAAGGAGCTTACACCAAGGGCTCCACTTACTAGTCTTCATGCGAAATCTGCCAATACAATAATTTTGGTAAACATCAAGCTTTGCCTCATCATCCACCATCACAAACAAGTCCTTTGGTATACGTCACTCATGTTCAAAGGCTTCATGCATTCTCTTGTACCATAACTCCATCCTTTAATTGTAGGTACCACCCGAGGCTCCATCACAAATATATTTCTCAAACCTCTCTGCCAAGGAATTCTTCTCTTGCGGGTACTACCATATTTTGTCCTTAAGGCCATCTGGTACTCTAATCTTAACAAATAAATTTGATAGAAGGATAGTGCCCTAGCTGATTTTATCTCCTTTGTGCTTCCTCAATAATCCCTTCGTGATGAAAGTATTTAGATTGTATAAAACCCCCTTAGACATCGTTTTCGCAATGTGGATCCATTTCTTATTTACTTGGCCCCATCTTTCCTGATTGTTAAATTTTGTCAAGAGGTGGACGGAAATTTTCACAACAAGATCTATTACCTTGGATATATCCATTATGTGCCCTCCTTTCGGTACACTAACTAAACAAGATGGCCTCTACCTCCACTTCATCATCAATTTCACTGGTAATTTAAATGCCCGAGATCCTTAGTCCTATGAGTTTACGAGTAATGGCGTGATGATGGGCACTCACCTCCTGCAAAATAAAATAAGTCCTCGTGGACTTTGGACATCAACCACCGCTATAGTATTTTTGGTTTTCTGAAGTATGACAACTCATATATCTATAAGACTCCATATTTCTCCAAAGTTTTTATCTAGCATTGTCATAAATCGGTTTGTCATCCTCACTCCTCAAATCTATCTTTTCACCAACTCCTTTTCTATTTCATTTTTATTTGCTTTGGTGTGGTGATTATAATCACTTACCTTACTTTTATGAACATGGAACTCCAATACATGCCCTATTATGACGCCCTTGAGATATTGCATTTCTAGAAAATATCTCCTTAGGCACGTCTTATACCTCCACCTTTGGTTCATTCTTCTTCTTTCCCCTTGTGGTTGCTCCAGTGTTGTTTTGGTGCCATTTCAACCTTTCACAAGTTTTCCTTGCACTTTTCTACCTTCTACTACCTCGAAATCATGTGCCCTAGCTACGCTTTGTTTCCTCAAACTCGACTCCTCGAACCCAATCCTTTGCACACCTTCCACTCACTTAAACACTTTCTCAATAGAGCTCCACCTCGGACATGTCGAAAATCAACTGGTTCGATGTTCTCTCGCATCTTCACTTGCACTTTGAGCTCGTTCGCTCTTCAATTTTCTCTTCTAAGGCTCAAAAACTCAAACATACAAGGTAAAAATAGAGTCATCCGAACTCCTTTTATATATTTTTCTAATTTTTCCACATTAATTTCTCCTCACTTACCACCGTAGCCATCTTTAATTACTTTCTTCTACTTTTTCTCGCACTTTTTTTTTGCTTTCTTTCGTACCCCATTTATAACCTTCTAGCATGCCTACTACTTCTCGGCCATAAACCTCCTTACGCGTGCCTCCATGCATCAAAGTACCTAGCCCTTTGTGGCTCATACTGTGCAGCTTTACCATGTTGTTTCCTACATCTTGTTATACTATGTGAACCTTTCCTCATGCATTGTCTTTAATCTCGATAAAATTTCCTTAAGAGGACCTTTATTCCTAGAACCTATAACACCTTTCTCCTGTATGCACCAATATTTTAGAGGACATTTATATTCCATCCCATATATACTGTGTGACAATTTGTACTTGAATCTTAGCACCAAAAGATTCCTTAATCTTGTACTGCTCCACCCCACACTAAAAGTGTAGTCCTCTATGTATAAACTTAATTGATAGTAATCGACTTCTTGTATGCAAGCACACTTATTACAATAAAACAAAGAAGTAAATTGAAAAATCATAAAGCAACAATTGAAAAGAAACACATAAAAGATAAATCTAATCTAAATGGAAATGATGCCTTATTACAAACACCAAGAAGCCTTATTTATAGTAGGGCTTTAGCCTAATCCCATTGAAGTAACCGAAACATGGTGTCATCCAGCCTCAGAATCGACAAGTGCCTAATTCAAGTATCTTGGTTACTACAAAAGGTACTAACTAATGCACTTTCAATTTCCCTGGGTGACGCACAAACTTGAAGTCGTAGAGAAGGACCAACTTTCCAACCTCAAATTTCTTGTTCTTAATGTGTCTATCATGTCATGCCTTCTGTCTCACCTTCTTAGTCTTCTAGATCCAACACACAATGGCATGCCGCTCATCTAATTGCATCAGTTTATCAATGCACTCTTCAACATCTTGCTCATTAGCTAGTCCACATGTGTGCACAATATGCAAGGATGGTAACATAAATTCAACAAGCAATACAACCTCCACGCCAAACACCAACTAAAAGGGTGTGGCCTTATTCAATCTTTTATAAGTTGTCCTATATGCCCAAAGTATAGCTAACACTTTATCATCCCAATCTTTTCTTCCAACATCACAATTTTTTTCAATGTTTGTCCCAAGATCTTATTGAAAGCTTCTACAGTACCATTATCTTGTGGGTGATAAGGAGTAGTCTTATGGTGTACCACCATAAAATCTACCAAAATAATTCTAATTGTCTCATTAAAGAAATGAGTTCCTCTATCACTTGTCAAGCTTAATGGGCAGCCATACCTGCTAATAATATTCTCCCATAAGAATCTTGTTGTTGTGGTTGTTGTATAATCCTTTGTAGGTGTTGCCTCTTCCCACCTTATCAGATAGTTTATACAAGTAATAATGTAGCACGTGCATGTCCTACATGTAGGTGGTGAAATAGGACCTACAAAGTCAATATCCCACTTCTCAAAAGGCTCAGTGCTTGCAATAGGCCACAACAACATCTCATATTTGTGTCCAAGTTTCCCAAGGCATTGACAATGATCACATGCCTTGACATATTCCTTAGTATCCTTGTACAAAGTTTCCCACCAAATTCCAACCATCAAAATCTTGCATGTAATGTAGCATCACCAATGATAATGTCCTCTTGTTATTCCACCATGAGCTTCTTCCATAATATCCTCGTGTTCATTCTCCAGAAGACACCGATGCAAAAATTCATCACGACCCAACTTGTACAAATCTCCACCAATCAAATGATAAGGTTCCACTCGTATTGCAAACTACTTACTCTCCAATATCTTCATTCCTTCAAGTGTCATACCAAAGGTGTGTAAGAACAACATTATACCCTCCAAATCTACAAGAGTTTGGTTTAACCTAAAAAGTTGGGCATATGACATTGTGTTCTCAATGTTTTGTGCATTCGTGCCAGAATTGATTCTTGATAAATGATTTGGTCCTGAATTGATTTTACTAGGCTTGTGCCATCTTGTAAATAAAAATCCTGAAATAGGAGTATCCAACTGCATATGCTCCCTTAAAAAACATGATTTTTGACCAAGTACTTGAGTGCCATATGATCTGTATAGAAAATAAATGGTGTTGCTAACAAGTACTATCTGAGCTTGTGCAGCGCATAGATCATAGATAAAGCCTCGCATTCGATGGTTTTGTAGTTCTATTTTCCGGGTGTGAACTTCCTACTTACAAAGTAAATGGGATGATCCATAATTTCTTCTCCTGGTTTTGCCAATACTGTGCCAATTTCCATGCCATATGCATCAACATGAACATGAAAATGTTTGTCCTATGAAGGAAAGTGTGAAATTGGTGCATTTGTCAGCCTTTTCTTCAATGTTTCAAACATGTGATGTTGTGTGTCACCCCAATATAATTTCCCTTTATCCTTTAATAGTTCTTCCAAGGGCGCGGAAATCTTTGCATAGCCTTTAATGAATTTCCTATAATAACTAGTATGTCCAAGAAATCTATGTACTTCACTCTGATTGTTGGGTTCTTCTAAACCCAAGATCACAACTATCTTGTCTGGGTCTACCAACAATCCTTCCTTGCAGATTATGTACCCAAGAAAAGTGCCAAAAGGTGTAGAAAAGATGCACTTCTTAATATTGAGAGATATGTTCAATTACCTCCACCTTTCAAACATGATCCTCAAATTATCACAATGATCCTTAACTAAGCCATATATTGTCCAGTCATCCATATATACCTGCAAAAATTTATGAATAAAATCATAGATGGCATGTACAAAAATGTATGAGAATATTGTCAGTGTGTTCTTCAATACAAAGGGTTTGACTATATATGAAAAACTTCCCCACTCGGTGGTGAAATTTGTCTTCTCATGATCTTCCTTCGCGATGCACACCTGATGATAACCTAAAAATCCATTTGTGAAAGAATATATCTTGTATTCAACAACTCCCTCAAGAATTTCTTATGTAAATGGGGTGGGAAAAGGATCAATCACACATGCAACATTAATTTCTCTATAGTCCACACAAATCCTTATCCTCTCATCCTTCTTAATGCTTATGACAATGGGGCTAACCCATTCAGATTATTTAATAGGCTTAATTATACTAGACTTGATCATCTTATCAATTTCCTCCTTTACCTTCACATGTGAATTAGGATTCATCCTATAAGGCCTCTTCCTAACCAAGCACACACCTTCTTTCAACTTGATTTTCATCTCACCTAAATAAGGGTGTACCCCCTTCAACTCATGATAGCCCCTCAAGAATAAGTCTTGGAATTCATGTAAGAGCTCAATAATCATAGCCACTTCTTTATTTGACTAGTAATCACCAATAATGGCCTCTTTAGGCTCTACCTATTGGCATAGCAATCGATTAACATGATGAGATCCCTCTCCACCATCATTTTGAGCTTTTGGTGTGACGGCAAGTCGTGTAGCTTCTAATACCAAGCGATTTGCCGTCACACCAAAAGTTCGAGCTTTGGTGTGACGGCAAGTCGTGTAGCTCGATACTGTGCAATTAAGTGTGCTAGCCCTAGAGTAATTCTGGGATTGGTGACCTCCTAGGAAATTCCCCGTGTCACTTCCTCTTAATATGCCATTGGGCACGATTGGGTGTATACCCGGCTACCATCATGCGGTAGGGTATTGGCGTAGCAGGTGATTAACACTATAAGATCCTCTTCACCATAAGTTTGAGCTTTTGGTGTGACATAAATTCATGCATCTCGATACTGTAGTTAAACATGCGCCCCCGGAGTAGTTCTAGTATGGGTGACCTCCCGGGAAATTTCTGTCACCGCCTCCTAATGTCTTTATGGGCCGATTGGGTGTATACCTAGCTCCATCGTGCAGGGAGGGTGTTGGCGTAGCAGAATAATAACATGATGAGATCCTCTCCACCATAAGTTTGAGCTTTTAGTGTCACGACAAGTCGTGGCACTCGATACCATGAAAAGAGTTTGCGAGAATCGAATCGGAAATGAGGCACCACAAAGTAGTTGCACTCCAACGGAATCATGATAGCTCCAATGATTACAAGAAAGAATTGATCAGTAATGGAAGAAATTTCTCAACAGAAACAAAGCTTGCATAGAGGAAAGACAGTGGAGTGTCTTGGCATGCTCATAAATGAATAGTAAAGGGGTACATATAGGGTGCTGAGTAACCCTAGTGTATGACACACATGAAACCCTAAACCTAACTCATGTGAGATGACCCTCCAACATGAGAGGAGGACACATAGGATAACTCACACTAACACTACCTCTGTACAAATGTTGACCTTTTTTGACTTCATAGGAGCATGATACATGTGCACCTTCGTATCTGTAGTGTCCATAACTTTACGCGTACCTTCACCGTGGTCAACATCCAGGTTATCAACTTCCTCATCATCTATCATATAGATTAGTTTTCCTTTTCTTTTTCCTTCCAGTGCAAACCATCTCTTCTTCATTTGTTTCCTCAAGATCAAGGTGCGCCTCAAGATCAAGTTACCCAAATAACTCTAGCATAAGTTCTTTAGCCTTCGCACTATCTCCTAAATTAAGGTGTTTCATAATCTACAGTGCTTCATGGACTAGAGGCTTAGTAGAAAAATAATCAAAAGTTTGGATCATATATGTAGTCATCTCATGCCATTTTTTTGTCTCTTTTCAACTCAGCATGGACATACCATGCATGTGCAAAACCATGTAATGTGGATTATAAATTATGTGCCCAAAGTGATGGTGGTAATGCCTCTTTCCCTATGCCCATGATCTCTCACACTCATAGACGTGATGAGAGGCATGAGACTTCCCATGAAATTCACATGTTTGAGTAGGTACATTGCTCCGAGTAAACCTAGTAGAAAAGGTGATTCTCACTTATCGCCATTCCAAAATGCTATATCTATGTGTTTCCCACCAACGCACTATTGTCCCATGCAGAGTATAGAGCATCATATTTATTCTACCCTTCATTCTGCCACTGAGTCTCCATGGCGTGCAAAAATACATCGGGGTTCCCTTTACCAATGTACCTTAGTACATGGTTACATCCTCTTTACCTCACCATGAGCAACCTAATCATTCCGGTGACTCTTCCTTTGACCTTGCACCCAACCATCTCATACGTTCCATGAGCCTAATTATCACAAGCAACACTAGTAATGTCACTTACCAACTGCACATCTTCCCACCGAATCAAACCTTCCTTTGATGGATCTAGATTCTCTAGATCATGCACTAGATGAGCATAGATTATATTAATTTTCTCTTCACTCAAGGGCTCGACATAAGGCTTTTCCTTCTTATCCTGCAGGGGTATAATCATGTGCTCCTCAGCATTCTCAAAATTGATGTACCTTTTGTTAAAGGACATATCGAATTTTCACATAACACCAAGGTCATCCGAGTAATGATAGAAAAGTGTATTCTTCGATAATCTCCAATACCTAAAATTTCCCTAAACTTGGCTCCCTGAATGGTAATATCTAAATCCTTCAATACCCCAATAGGCATCGCCCTAGTCATGTTCGCCATATACAATACATTTGAAGATGGATGTAATGTTGATCTACCCATCTGATTCCATGTATCTAGAGTCAACATATTTACTTCCGTGCTATGTCAATTAGTAAGTTGTGCAACAACCACACATTAACCATCGCATCCAAGTGTAATCTCGTTGTCAAACTCATGATTCTGAGTTGGTATATTTGCATGAAGTATCTATCTCTCACATTCAAACCCAAAGCAGTGCCTTTTTTTTGGCAGTCATTCCCTAACAAAGGAATGATGTACTCCTAACGCAACATCCTCCACACCTCCTTCAATTCATCCACGCTCTTCGTGGGATCAAAACCTTCTTTTCTCATTCCCTCTTGCATGCTTACTCTTTCAAGCATTGTATCTCTCCCTGTAATTCTTTGATGACTCTCATGGTTTCCTGATAAACTTCCTTCTTGTGCGCAACATCTGAATACTTATCATGTATCACTTACTCCCTCATAATGAGTGGTTTATCCTTCACAGTCTTGCACATGCATGTAGCCTTAGCACGTGTTTTAACCATCACAATCGGTAACTCAGGATTATGTGTCTTCTTAAGCATTCACTAATAAAAAATTGCGTGTTGTACCTTGATCATCCATGTGTCCTTATCTTGCTTCTTGTTCTTACTCCTATGCTTATATAAATCCAGGAATTCCTCCAACTTGTATTACTTCCCACACCATGAGCAAGCGTTATTCTCGAGGGCACTCACTTTGATAATGATCGAGATCCACAAATATAGTAGGTTCCTCTAGAAAATCCTCCTTTGCCACCGCCGTGACCTCACCTTTGATCCTCCACAAAATCCTCTATTTTAATTATCTCCATTATTGTGCCCTTTATTATTTTGTCCTTCCTGCTCCTTAGAGCCACTCGCCATACTAGTCTGGGTGCACTCCTATCTCAATGGCTTCATGGATATGATCAATCAATCTTCAGTCAGTGGTGTCATGAGTATGGGACTTGCAAATCTTACAATACATGGATACCTTCTTCTGAATAAGACGCTGCAACATAGGAAAATGTTGAACATTATGGTTCGGTGACATACCTCACAATCCAATAGTAACATGCACATGGAATTACGTAGGCAATTGTCCTTATTGTTTCTTTCAACCTCACAGTTTGTGCACCAAATACCACTGCATATCTCATGAGATGAATTAGCAGAAAGCTTCTCCAACTGCTTTTCCATGGCTGCAATATGTGCTTCCAAAAATGGGCTCACTCTAGTATCAACACTTTCAACCACCTTAGCGTGTAGATTTTCCTCCAAGGCCTCATGTGGATCCAAAAAAGTCTTATGAGATAATTTCCATCTAAAAAGAGTTAATAATCCACCAAAAAACCATTGTGCATGTTAAATGAGATGGAATCATAAGACAACTTTGACAAAAAGGTTTTAAAACATGTGTCATAATCCCTTACGCTCTCAGATAATCCATGTTTAATGTATTTGAGGCGTTGATGCTCTTCCACTCAAACTCTGGAATATGAAACTCAACTAGAAACGTAGAATGCAAAGCATCATAATCCACTATAGTTTGATGTGGGTCATAATTTATGTACCAAATGTATGTGCGCTCCCTTAAAGAGTATTAGCAAATTGACTTATTTTTCTATCTAAATCGATAATTCCTTTAGCACAACATAATATTTCACACTTGTACACATGTTCTACTACATCGTCAATACCTTTGTACTCTAGCAAGTGGAGAGACATCTCATAGAAAATGTGAGGTGTTTGATGTGGTTGTAAATTTTTCGAGGTGGTTGTTGTGGGTGTGGACCTTGCCCACCAGATCCAAAACCAGAGCCTCCACTAATATTTCCTCCACTCCCTAATCCATCCGATCTTCTAGATCCGCATCCTCCAGACCCTCATTATCCTTCTCGATCCTCTCGCACCCCCTACCGTGGGTAATGGACCGATGATGTACTTCCTCGCATCCCAACCGTAGTGTTGAAATGAACTCCTATGGTCCGTGAATTCGCAGCACATCTTGTATTTAATCAGCACGAATCAAATACCGATCGGTTTATGCTAAAAAGGACATCTTGTTAATTAAATAATCTATACACGAATACGTTAGAATGATATCAAAAATAAAATGAAATGTAATTGAAAAAAATAGTTTTCTAACAAAATGACAACGATAAAAAAATTTGTCGTATCGTAAGAATATATTATTTTACTATTTTTCACAAAAATTATCTTTATAGTTTGTTTAGATTTTTTGAAAAAAAAAAAAAATCACGTATATTTTTGAAACAATGATATATATACAAAAAAATTTGAGCTCTTGCTCCTTATTAGGTAAGAATTTCTATCAACTCGACCGAGTTGATAACCAACTCAAGCGAGCTATTCACCAAGTTACCATTTCCATATTAACTCGAATATAATTTCCAAATTATAACTATGCAATTTAACCAACCATGCCTTTCCAAACTATCATATTCAATATGCAATGTAAACCAAATTATATCAATCACATGAGCCACATATACCGAATTAAAAAAGCAAACCGAACCGACTCAACGAGCCGAACACACACCCGTAACCGAGCCACTTCATAGAACCATAAATTCACAACATCGAGCCGCTCGGGTGAGCTATTCCTGAGAGGGATCTAAAAAAATCAGTTGGTGTGACCGTAGTCACACCACCATTCCCGATGAGTAGGCTTTAAAAGCCTTAAATAAGACACTGTCGTCCCCATGTGGGACAACGATTTGCACATACAAGTCGGGGGATAACTGTGGTCAGTGGAGTGGAGGGTCCATGCGGGACACGTGTCACACAGTGGGAAGAAAGCGTAGAGTAGCACATGTCACACCAAATGGCATGTAAATTGATGGGCGCGTTTGGAGGGGGCCACCCCCCAATATAAATTTTGATATGTATTTTTTTATGTATGTTTTTTAATTCAACATAGTTTTAGGATGTGATTTATATGGTTTAGGTTTATATAGTTTACAGGGTTAGATTTATATATATATATATATATAGTTTATATATATTATTTTTAAAAAACCCAAAGAATTTTATAAAAACTATAAAAAATAAAGATATAGTTTATATTGATTATAAACTATAGGTGCAATAATTTTTATGGGGGTCCATCCAGACATGAGATAGGGTTTGAAATTCAAAGTGAAAGTAAATTTTTACATTACCAGGGGACAAGATGTTTTACCCGACCAATAAGAAAATTCAAAAGACCTATTTTCTTGATTCTTGTCTCCCCATGTAAACTTGAATTTCACTTGAATTTTTTACTTTCTCGTTTTGAATTCTTGAATTAACCTACACACATTTATAAACTATAGAAAATATTTCATAAAATTTATTAACCCTTACCTTAATTTCAAGGCCTTGGTAATTCCCGAATTTAAAATTTTCACACGCGGTTGAATTCTCCAAGGAATTTCCACCTGTGCACACACCATTCATTCCATCCATATGGAGAGGGAAGGGGGGGTTAAATAGAATTTCAACCAACTAACCACCTAACTTCCCAACCATTGCAACCTTAGGACATTAGAATTAAATTAGATTATTAATCCCGCTCTGGTACCATGTCAGGACAAGGGGTGGAATAAACATTAATTAACCTTATTAAATGTTAGGTTACATTAATTAATATATATAAATATAAATGTGCACATCTAAATAAAATAAATAACAACATAAAGTAAATTACATAATGACACAACATGTAACGTGGAAAACCCCTAAATGGGTAAAAACCATGGAAGAATTAATCCACTATTTGAAAAAAATTTACAACCAGTCTCAATAACTCCTCCTCACTTCTACTCCATGTTTTTACCAAGATCAACCTTCATATTTGATATTTGAATATTATATTTTATGTTTTTCATATTAATATCTTGAATATGACCTATGGTCATATTTAAATAACCCAAAGGGTTATGACCTTCTTAAGTGACAGGGCACACCTCCCGATTTAATTGTTAGTTAATTAAATTAACCAACCACCTAATATAAAGTTTATATTTAAATAATAAGAATATAAGTTATTCTATATTATTTAAATATAAACTAAATATTATGATACACTTAATATTATATTTCTAACATCACCCAATGTGGGAGTACCTTCGATGTCATGCGCTCCTCGTCTTCCATAGGAGCTTCAAAACCTTCATGAGCCATCATTCTCCTCAACTCCATCCTCCACAACTTCCCTCGCTTGTTTCATTTCCTCTCTCGAGCTTCATTATACTTTAGTCGCTTTCCTCTCTTTGTCTTTCTACCGCTAGGTCCGCCATATTTCACCACATCTACTCCTGCCCCTACACACGGTGAGGATTTAGCTAGCCATAGGGAGGCACTCTAAATCTAGCTCTATCATCAAGATCTTACTCATCAAGGGTATAGTGCGAAAATAAGATCCTTTGGGCTCATGCAAAACTTGAACTCGGCTACTGATCTCGGACATAAATAAGTAGAAATAGCACACTCCAATGTATAATTGTACAACACACCACCCCACCAGTGATCGATATCTCTAGTCCAATCCACACCAACATCAAATAACGTCTAGTAATATTCCTGTGTCCAAATCTTCGGCCTATAACTCTAACTATTTCCTCAGGCATACATTGTCACCATTCATATAATTCTACTGAAATATGCAAAATAAAGTCTCATAAAGTGTGTCATAAAGGTTGTCTTCCACCCATCGTCGCTCATTGAAATTGGGTCAAGTGTTATATTTCTGAGAAAAATTATCTTGTTTTTCTTCAACCCAACTTTCAATGCTCTCAAGAGTCAATCAATACGCCATCTGCATGCAACATCCTAGCAGACAATTTGAAAAGAAGTCTCACTAATAGAGCCAAAATGTAGTCACTTATTTCCACCACTCAAATGCCTAGCACACTGGGCACTTCATCTAGACAAATCAACACTCATCCGAAGCATGCAAAGCTACGAACTCACTCCTTTGTTCCGCTTGTTAAGATGTTAGCATGCATGTTCATGATTACCATTATCAAAGCATACATTTAGATGTAGATCATTATAGAAATCATAAGGAAACACATATAATAAGGAAACATAACAGATCATACCAATACTAAGATCAATTACACTATGTGATCACCATGCTCAGATACATTAATCACCAATCCATCCAAAATGATCCATTAATAACCAAAGTATTACATATCATAAGTTGAATACATAACAATAATCACCAAAGAGTCATGTGCGCTAAAATACTGAGCAACATAACCCTATTATATCAACCGTGTCTAATACAATGGATTACAATAAATATATATAGTAGTGGGGACCTTCCCTTCACCACCCATTCATTATCAAAATATGTTGCATGCTCAAAATAGCCATGCGCATATACAAAAGCAATTGTAAAAGCATGCATGATTTCCTAATAATAGATTAAATCTATAAATAAACCCTACTTTAATCATATTATTATCCTAATCCATGCATGACCGTTCATCTTCACTTTATCCCAAAAATAGACATTCCTTGATCCTCAAGTCTCCTTTCTTTTCTCTTTGGTGTGATCCGCACTCCATCTCAATTTTTCTATTTTTAGCCTTTATATACAAATTCAGCTAAGTCCTGGAACTTTTCTTTCTCAAGCAAAATCCTTCCACACACCACTTTCCTAGACCTTGCGTGCATTTACGCGTCCCACTTGTGCGCCTCACCGCTCCGCACGTTTTTCTAATACTCACCAATTTTTCCAATCCAATAGGAAAACATGGTATAGTCCATTACATAGTTGTATGATTTGGAATCTTTGTACATATACAAATAGTGAGTTATTAGGCACATTCCATAATCCGTAAACCTCTTAGATCCAATAACAACATTGTTAAAAAAATCTTTTTAATTAGATAATTCATCTCTAGAACCCCTAATACAATCTTATTTTATTTATCAAAAATTGTGTTTATTATATCCTAGTTTCCAACTAGATAATGTAATGTATATTATTTGAAATACTTGTTTATATTCTATAACAATAATATTATGATTTAATATAATGTACATATTATTAATTTTATGGTGTAATTACTATCTTATTCCATTTATGTGTTGCAAAAAATTATATTATCAATGGTTATTCTATGTTAATGGATTGTATTTACATATTAAAACAAGATATGTGTTTCTTATTTGTATGTGTATCTCTCTCATACACACTTATCCACTTCTTTCACTCGCTTTCTATATTCCTACATTTGGTGCAAGACCACCACCATGAGTTACCTTAATGTAAATATTATACGTATTCTTTTATTTTTTGTTTGGTTATTTAATAAAGGAACCTTCCCGATAAAAGATGAGGAAATTTTCACCTCATTCTTGTCAAAATCTCCATATTTTTCTAAAGTACCAAATATGTTTCCACCGATACGTGATGATCTTTGGATGGGGCTTATGTATATACTTTATTTTCAACACTTAGTAATGATTTCGCTTTGTAGGATGTTGGAACATTAATATCCTTGAGTTTGTGCCTTAAGAGGAATCATTAGGAGGGGGCTTTGGTTAGTTAGTAGTATCTGGTAAAATATTCTTTGTGTGTGGCATCACCCTGACTTTCCTTAACATGTCTCCTTACTACTCATCTACTACCTTCTTACGACCAATTGATTTGCTTAGTATTAACACTTTCACACATCTATATCACCTGCATACCTACTCTTAAGTGTTCGTTATACCTTCATATTGTCTCCTCTCTTTACCTTTATGTCGAAATATTTTTGGTCGACAACCTCAACATGGTTGATGTCTTTGGTTAAAATATATCGACTTCAGTGTTATGATTTCCTATAGATAGGCATCAATTCATTTCTATATATCATCATCACATAATATGTTATGTTTTCTCTTGTGAATTTGTCCTTCAAGGCTTAATAAGTTTAGGGTTTAGTGGAACTTATACTTAGAGGTCTCGCTTTGAGATTGTATTACTAGGATCAACAATAATATGGGCTACACCAATGTGGTCTACCAAGTTTTTGGAGTCCCCAACTTTGGTCTATTTAGGTCTTCTACCTATCCCTCTTGTGATCCAACCATGACAACTCTTTCACTAGTTATTCGACCCTATGGGTGTTAATGCACCAATAGTGCCTTCACAAAGGTAATTATCCATAACCTATCTTTTTCCTTCATGTTTTAATTATTAATGATGTATCATGTATCATGTATTAAACTAGGATAGAGTAACACATCTTTTTCTATTATATTATTCCTTACAACCTTGTTTATCATTTTCCACATGGCATTAAAACCCTTAATTTAGTCATCTTATAACATGTTCTTATTACCTTTACTCTTACAACCTTAAGAAACTAGTAACAATTTCTTAGATCTCGCACTTTGAAACCATACACCTTTGATACGGTGTGAATTATTGTCTTCTAGATTCATGACTATTGTGTCCCTTTAGGTTATCCTAAACTTGTATGTTGGCCCTAGAATGATCTTTAACTTAAATCCTAATTTATAGAGAAGAGAAATAGAATAATCATATTGACCATCTTAGCTAACAGATACCCACCTCCCAACATAATAAGGTATATGATTTTCTTATTTTTCATATTTTGTAAGATTATTATTATTAGATCTCACACGTGTGTATGTAAAAAAGAAGGAATGTTTTTGCAAATTTGCAAGTATATTGGGTTTTGCTTTTAAATCTTCATATGCCCAAAATTTTGTATTCATACCATGAATGTTTTTTTATTTTGGATATGTACACACACATCAAAGTGGGAAAACATGTAGACAATTAAAAACATCACTTAGGCATTTATTAGTCGTTAAATTGCATAAGTTAAGCGATTTTATGCACTTTTCAATTTGTGGTCCAAATCAACCGTTATTGGTATGTTTTATCGACTTCTCATGGTTCTTAACCCTTATCTCAACTCCCTCTAGCCATCATCCATTCATTTTTTTTTTAGATCCCCTTGTTTTTATACCTTTGTTTGTGATGGTCAGTGTGCTCAAGCAGGTATATATAGTTTTTAAATGCTCCTAACATGTGTTTTTGTGACACATTTTAGCTAGAGTGCACTCGTTGATCGGGTTCTACCTTTTTAACTTTTTGAGCATCAAGGTCTATTCATGTCTTGATATGGTTCTAATTTGAACTCAATTACCTTTAAACACACATGCATTCAAGTCATTTAAGAGTAATCAATTATAAACACAATCATACTATAAAGAAATTATTGAGTACTTGTAAGCATTCTAGAGGAAATCAAACAATCATTGGATCATTCAATGAAGCACACGTATTTATGTTTAGGAACATATTATTACATTTTTTTGCATGTTATTGGAGCTACAAAAATCATTTAGTTTTTTTTCCAACATTGTTATTCTCTAAGACATTGCCAAATATAAAAACTATGATATTATATAGTTTATTACGAGGCCTAAAGCATATTTATTTTACTTACAATTTTTAATATTGTTGCCTAATTTGGTCCAAAATCTTCCTTCAATTTTACATGTGATTAGATCAAAAGTGGAGGAATTTGAATATGGTTTTTGAAAGCCAAATCTAGAGCAACTAGACATTGTATATAGAAATGCAACCATACCTAGACTCTTTTATTGAATTAATCTGTGTCATTTCTGAATATTGATTATCATTGTGAGATCAAGATTCACTTATAAAATTTGCATATTATTTTGTTTCTTTTTTTAAACTAAATTAATTAAACTACTTTATATACATACATACATACATTCATTGGACGTTACATGTGTTTGTGTTGTTAGCCATTTATTTGAAATCTAATTGTCCATATTTTGCTAAAGAATAAAAGAAAGACACACCAACATGAGATGAGATGACACATGTTGATGTCCTCGGAATTAACAATATAGAAACACTTGTGTCTAGGTAATGGACAACCGACATGAAAAATGGATGTTGAATAATTCATCATGGATGACATCATATGCCAACATTTGGTTGGTTCATAATCTAACCAAAGCACTCTTTTATAATAATTTAGTGGGTGCCTTTTCAAGAGTTGTAGATTTTCCAAAAAGTTCTGAAAGTTGTGTAGAATGTTACTTATTGACATGATGGGCACTTAGAAAAGTAACTCCTCATTGGTCAGAAATATTTTTAAAAACTAAAAATCACCGACAAAATTGAGACATGTTGGGGACCATTCAGTGACTCTTAACTAAAATTTGACTATACACAACTTTAATAATTCTCCATAACCGAATTTGATTGGCTAATTGTGAGCATTAACAAGTTATAATGAAGATGCCACAAAAAAAAAAATTGAAGGTGGAGAATAAGAGGGGCAGTCCACATGGAAATTTGGAATCCATGTTCTCAATTATCATTGAAAAAGTTATTCACCTTACGTCATAAATTAAATCATTGGGAGTTTCTTTTAAATAGTAAAGTCTCCACTATTTTATTGAGATGGAACAATTCTCATGAAAGATGGATATTCCTCCCACGGAGAGCGAGTCACAAAGAACAAACTAAATATGGATAATAGAAATCTAAAGAAAAAGACAACAAATCCTATACAAAATCAAAAACCATTAAAAATATCTAAAATTTTCAAAACTAGTATAGATATGTTAGATAACGTTGGTAGATATTAATATTAAGTTTTTATTTTTAGATTTATTATACATTGTATTGATTAATAAATTTTTTTTGTCAATTTCTTATTGTTCGAAATAAATAGTATCGGTCTAGTTACATGATTGTATTTATCTTGAAACAATATTTCTACAAAAAAGGGGCCCCCAACTCTATTTACAATCAAGATATTACTAAAATATTACATCGTAAGTATGTGGGTGTATACAATCGTTGAAGCAATTTTAGGATGTATGGAAGAGGTAGGTCCGACATGGGTGGTAAGGTCATAAGGTTTATAGAGTCATTGAAACAATTCTAAGATATACTTGAGTTATAGCTTACTCCGGGTAGCTAGGAAACAAACATATGTATCCCCAACCAATCGACAATTATGGCAATAGGAGGGCCACCTCCAATGTGGCTTGGCCCCTATTGGTATAAGGATCGTAATATACTACCGCGACCATGCCAACAGAAACAATTTCAAGATACACCGACTCGCATCACCAAGCATGTATGTCTCTCGACGACATACACAATGTCGCTCGAACTGAAGACAAAGGAATGGAAGTTGTATGTTCCTATCTTACTCATGAAGAACATAAAATAATAATAATATTTATTAACATCATTATCAATGTATATATTTAAATATAAATATTAAAAAGTGTTGTATTAATATCTATAATTCTTAAAATTGTTATGAACGAGACAATAAATTTCTAAATACATAAAATATTTTAGTATGCAATTAAAATATCATTTGCATATGATTATATTTTTAATAAAACAAAACTAATTTTAAAGATTAAATACCAACATACTTCTCTGCTCTGCTCTTCCTCCGCCTGCGCCTCCTGTCCCGTGCACGCCTATGCACATCTCTGCTTGTGCCCCAGCCCGCGCCATTGTCCTCGCCTCTGTCTGCGCCCCTGCACGCGCCCCCTTCACACGCGCGTCCTCGCGCCCTGCCTTGCCCTAATGGTGTCTACGCGCGCCCTTGCTCTCGCTACACGCAAGCCTGTGAACCCTGTAGATCTGCGAGATCAGACTGGAGCTCTTCAGCCAGACGGTGGGGGCTCGAATCTTGTTTCAGGGGTTTCTCCTTGGTCGTGGATCGACCTCGCCTTTACCAATGCTGTGACTGTTTCGGACGGTTCTGCAAACCCTAGCCATATTCAATCACCATCTGGGGGTGTTCTTGGGAAAGGTGAGGTTCGTGGTGAGCTGAAACAGGAGATCTACCTGTTATTCCATTGCTGGATAAAGAGATTAGGCACGGGTCTCTTGAAACCTCCTTCAAGGATGTCTTAAAAAGCAAGGAATCCTCCATGAAACCTGCAGACATCACCCCATGTATTACTTTTGGGGAGGATGTCATTTCATCTGAGATCTACTATAAAGAGCATGCTCTGATTTGTAGATTCGGGGGTTTATGGCCCAGCCTTCCCGTTCTTCACGCGTGGATCTCCAAGCATTGGACTCCATCTTTAACTGGTAAGATAGACTTATATCCATGTGCTAAAGGCATTTTCATTATGGTTTTCTCTTCAATAGCTGATAAAGACATCATTGCTTCCAAGCTCTGGACCTGCGAGTCAAAATATTTGATCATGAAACCTTGGTTCCCATCCTTTAACCCGCACACAGAGACATTCTCATGGAAACCTATTTGGATCAGGCTGCCCCATTTACCTCTCCAATTCTGGAGTCATGAATGTCTGACAACCATTGGCAATACCTTGGGTACTACACTCCACATAGATTCTCAAACAACTAATTACACCCATACTACTTATGCCCTGGATCCTGGTGGAGCTTGACACTGATAAAAATCTTCCTGCTACCATAGACCTTAGAGTGCAAAATAGAACTTGGTCACAAACTCTTGATTATGAAGGTCTACCTTTCCGATGTAGAAGGTGCTTTGGATTAGGACACACCTCTACTGCTTGTGGGATGGAAAACGTCCAACATGAGAAGCGCAACTGGTGGAAAGACGCACTCCCAGAGCACCTGATTTTTGTGGATAGAAAGGATCTTGAATCTAAAGCAGTAGATGAACCAGAGTCAAGGAAAACCCCTTTATCCGAAACTCAGGTTGTTAGCAACATAAAAATACACAAGCTGTTGAGGGCAGCATGGAAAATGATAAATATCTCTCTCTGGATAACAACGTGGCTGTTCCAAATGGGACAAATGCGACTAAGGAAAATACTCCTCCCTTGTCTTCTTCTCCAACCGCGAAGGCTCCATCAGGGTGGATTACGGTCAACAAAAAGAAAAAATCTACCACTCTGAAGGGTAACACTTCGCCTTGATGATTCTCATCTCTGCTATTGGCTGGCTGGGTTTCATTGGTCTCATTTTTCTTAGCCGGATAGCAGATTGCTTCCAATGGTGTTGATAGGCCATTGTTGTTTGATTGTTGTACATCAGTTGTTTTTTTGTTGTTGTTTTGTCAGTTGTTGGTTTTTGCTTTGCAGTCTATTTTCTGCAGTGGGCTTAATTGTTCTATCGGGATTTTGATCCTTCTCTTGTGCTTTAACTTTCAATTCTGGCTTCTGAGCCTTAGTGTACAAGGGTATAGTCCCTTTCAAAAAACTATTTGCCAATAATTAAAAAAATGCATTGTTGCAATACAACAAAATAATTAATCATCAAAACATGACCAAAAAAATCAAATTACTCATATATTTGCCTTCACTAATTAGGCTCGTCATAAGGAAAACTAAATAAAATATTCAAATAAATGTGTTACTACAATGCTACAACAAGATTAACGAGCATATCTAGAAAAGGAGACCACAAGATTTGAAGGGGAAAACATTATGAAAAATTAAGCCACTTTTACTTTTTTTTAAAGTGAAGTCGATTTAAAAGTGTTTGAGGTTTTTATATTTAGAGTGTTAGTGGGGTTTTTTCCAATCACAAACATTCCAAAGTAAGGATTTCTCTCTAAGGTGTCTTGTGAGAGGCAAACTTTTCTCCACTAATATATCATGTTGTCTAATTATGATTGACTTCTTCAATCCACATAAAAAAGAAGTGGCATTCAAACGAACATCAAATTTAAGGTTAAAATTACCTTCCTCGACAATCAAATGGATGTCAAATTTAAGGTCAAAATAAAGTGAATGTGATCGCTCAATTACATATCACCCCTACCACAATTGTAAATTGCTTATTTACGTAATTAACACTAAAAGGCTACAAGAACATCTAAATTTTAAGAAGCATTTCAAATATAATTAACCTTAAGAGATTCTAAGAACATCTAATCGATTTGTAATTTGACTGCCATTTATAATATCAATGGAAAGTACCCACAAGATAATGAGGTTGTTAGTTCCATTTTTAGTATGGACTATAGGAAGAGAACTGTCACATATAACTTGATCAAGGGCATGAAACATGAAAATGAAATTAAAAAATAAAAGATAAACCGCTTTAAAAGGTTAAGAGAATATCTAATTGATATAGAATTGGGTTGTCGTTGGTAATTTATGGGTGGGAGGCACCTCACAATAATGAGGTTATCGTATCATTTTTAGTATGGACTATTAGAAGAGAACCGTCACATATCGCTTGGTCAAGAACAAAAGGAATGTGAAAAAATCAAAGATAATTAACCTTAAAGGTTAAGAGAATATATAATTAATTTGGAATTGGGTTGCCATTGATAATAGGTGTGGGTGGCACCCTCATAATAATGAGGTTGTTTATTTTATTATATTATATTTGTATATTAATGCCTACAAATGGCTAAGAATGACCTATGGGAATACAAAAGATATATCGTAAAGAAGTAAAGGGAGTGTCATTGAACATACAAAAATATAAAAGTGAGAATAAACCAGAGAAAGAATACGAGCAACAATAAAAACAAATATATTATAAAAAGACTCGTAAAGAGAGGGGTCATGTGTAGTGCGTTGAACCTTGTTGCTCTAAAGAGACACTTTTAATGCTCAAAGTAGTGAAGAAATGTGTAATAAGAGAACCTTGTTACTATTAAAGTAATTACTTGGTAACATTACGAATTCAACAAACAAGATCGTGCAAAGATTGTTTGTGAATAATTTTTTGTTGGTAACCTTTCTTTTTTCATGTATAAATGGCAAGTGTTTGCTTTTACAATGTGCATTTGTTCAACAAAATGGAGCATTTTAGAATTGTGGGTTTGTTTCTATTATTTATGGTGAGCAACAAAGTTATAAACAAACGATTTTCCCTTAGGGTCTTTCCACCCTAAATGCGGGCAACTACATCGATAAATTCCACCTTCCATTAAGCTTCGATGGTTTCCTATGCCCTACTCTAAACTCCCATTTTGTCTCACTGGGAGGATGTTGGTGTAGGTCCGAATAGAGTCTAACATCCACATTCTCCTGACCTCCGAGGCTTTGCAAATCCAATAAAAAATAGGGTATTTCAAGTTGGCGGCTATTAAGACATTTAATGTTGAACAAACATTGCATTAAATAGGTGATGTGGCAAAGGTAAGAAAAAGTGACATGTAGTCCATATGTGACTTGTCAAAAGGAAAAAGAGGATTGTCTATGTTCCCTCTAATAGATTCCCCAACCAAAAAGTCTCCTCCTCAATCCCTTCCTTCTTCTTCATGACTCTTCCACGTCCAATGTTTCACCTTCAATCCTACAACTGTAACTTCTTTGACACCTCCCTATTAATGCTTTTGGGTGTGTAGTTCAACATCAACAATAATGTAGTATAGTGGGAAACAATTTTTGGGCATGATAGATGATGTTTGAACTTACATAACATGAAAGTAGTGTTATTCTAGAAAGATGATAATTAAGTGGTTCATGAGATATCCACATAACACCAAATAAGAAACAATTTCGACAAATTAGGAATATGAGACATTAAACATTAAAAATTCTAAATGTGGGAAATGTATTAATGTTGGGCTTTGCCTTTTTCATCAGAGCCAAAAGGAGTCATACTTTCTTCTCCAAAAGAGGAAAAATGGATAAGCTAGCCTTTGCATGGTTTACTGAGAGGACTAGTTATTTCCACATATGTAGAACCATGACACTTTTTAATATACTAACTTTAATAGGTTGTTTTTTTAGAGAGAGGGTGCCAAATTTGGGAATATTTTTGACATATATTTAGAAGGTCTATTTAAATTTTTTCCATGTCGAGGAGAAAATAAGGAGGGAATCTTTCAAGTGTAGTGTGCGGATATGATGAAATAAGTATTGAGTAACATGAATCTACTCAAAAATAGTATCGAGTTTAAGAATAACGTTGTACAACTTCTCTTATTATGCATATGGAGGGGACGCTTAGTTAATGCCTTTAACTTGTCCATTAGTTCAAGGGCGCCGACAATTGGGCTTTACACAATTTAAAGAAACAACTTTTATGAGAAAATGTGGGGAATGTTATTTTCTAATTTTTTAATTTTGTTAATAAAGTGCAAGGTTTTCAATTGAGCGACATTTAATTTATTAGATACGAAAAAGACATGAATGGAAAGTTGGAAAGAAAATGTGGGAATTAAATACCTACATGTCCCATACCTAATCCATGGTTTATATTGTTCCTACCCGAATAGTATTTGTTATCTCAAGCTCTAGTTTATCATCTTGATCAACCCTAAGGCAGTGAGATCCGCCTATCTTGCCCATGGGAAAATGCTCGTAAACCCTTACCAAAATAGTAAATTGCGAGTAAAATTGTCATGGTTTTACACATCGTAAAACTCGATAAATGCTCACGGCTACAAGACTCAAGCTCGAGCTACAATGAGAAGCCATCAAAGATTTAGCTCGGTTTGCATGTAGATTAGGCTCTATTAAGCGTTGGAGTGAGTCATGAGTTTGAATCCCCGTGAAAATGAAAAAATTGAGTCCCCTTTCGTATTTTGTAATGATTACATTGACGTATGTCAAGAGTGTTGACTTAATAGCTACAAGACTCTATGTCAAGGGCATGCTTTTATGAGGGTCGCAATCTTGCTCACATGAAGGCAAACCAACGATTACGATTATCAAAGACTAAAAATCTAGACCACCCATTCATTACTATGTATCTAACATAAAGTGTATGAATGTAACTTAACAACACCTTCAACATAATTAACTAAGAAAGCGATAGTGATTGAATATTACATGGATTTGTGATATTGCGACTTAATTTAAATCCTTTAGTCCATATTTAGCTAAAGAAGGTAAGAAAGACACACCAACATGAGATGACAAGAGAGAAACAATGTACCTAAGGCTATTGGGCTTGGATTTTACAAGGCGTTTAGAGGTTTTTAGTCATTTTAGATGTCAAAATACAGCCACTTTTAAAATATGACCGTCATGATTGACATGCAAAAATATAATATAAACGACAAAATGACATGTGTATTACAAATTTAACCGTATGTATATATACAAGAAAATTAATAAATTAATTTTTTTAGATTCATGAAAATACAATATAAATAAAAATAGAAATTTTCGATATAAAGAAAATAAAAATAATAAAATCTTAATATCTTATTAATGATTATGAAATAGAAACATCTATTAATTTTGATTTTCAATTAGTTTTGTTTGATTTCTTTTTTAGTTTGATTTGATTTTTTGTTTAGCTTTTTCTATTGATTTTTGATTTGTAATTGTTTGTTTTATTGTTATTTGTTTGATTTTTTACAAATAAAGATTGGAAACTACAATTATTGCAATAAATGTGAAATTTGAGAACTTACACTCATTTTATAATTATTTATTTCAATTTAATTTTAGAAAGTCATATAAATTTATTGTTTCAATCTTGTGGATGTAAAATTTTACTCAATTTTTGTATTTTATAATAGTTATTATAAAAATAAATTTGACGTGCATATTATATTTTGAACGTCAAATGACATCCATATAATTTTTTAGACCGTCAAGAAAAATTATTGTGACATGTAACATTGAACGTCAAAATCCAGCACTGCCTATTGGGAGTTTAACATAACAAGCGGCATGAAAATGGATGTTCAATAACTCATCATGCATGACATCACATGTCAAAGTATTAACCAAAAGCACTATTTTATAATATAGAATGGAAAGAATTTAGTGAGTACCTTTTAAAATTTTAAGGACTGCACAAGAAATGCACCCCCACACCGCCTCCCGAGGCCCTTGATTTTAGATGATGGGCACTTAGAATACTAACCCCTCATTGGTTAGAAATATTCTTAACAACTAAAAAAACATTAGCGACAAAATTGAGACATGTTGGGGACCATGCGCCAACCCTTGACTAACTAATTGTCCATAACTTAATTTGAATGGCTAATTATGAGTATTAATAAATTATAATGAAGATGGCTAAAAACAAAAAAATTGAAGGTGGGGAATAAAGGGGCAGCCCACATGGAATCCATGTTCTCAATTACCATGCAAAAAAATATTCGCCTTAGGTCATAAGGCACTCTAAATTAAATCATTTAGGTTTTTTTTTTCCATGTTGTGGAAAGTGGAAGTTTTTTTCAAATAAAAATCTCAATTATTATATTGAAATAGCACAATATTAATGAAGGATGGATATTCGTCTAAGGGAGACCAACTTAGAAAGAACAAACTAAATAAATATGGGTCATAGAAATCAAATGAAAAAGACAACAAATCCTATAAAAACACATGTCACCACAATTTCACAATTTATATAGATATCTTAAATAAAGATATTTTGATTTTTTACAATAATATTGATTAATAAATTTATTATATTATTTGTCAATTTTTATAGATTAGAGATGAATGGTATCGATTCTATAAATTAAGGCGACCCAACTCTACTATACCACCAAAATATTATTACTATTTTTTAATTGATTTCTCCAAGTTAAAAAAGAGTTAATGTGTCAACCAAATAGACATCAAATTCAAGGTTAAAAGTACCATGTGACACCAAATGAATGTTAAACTTAAAGTCGAAAATAAAAGTGAAGTTACTTGTTCAATTACATTCCACCCCTTACTACCAGTGTACGTCTAACAATATTCTTCACCTTAAAAGGATGAGAGAACATCTAAATATGTAAAAAAATTCACAAATAATTAACCTTCGACTTATTTTTGTTTTTATATAAATCATTTAGATGCTCCATATATTGCTAACACTAGAGTGAAAACACTCCACATTAAGTTATTTATTCGACAAAAAATTATTGGGTTAATTTTGTGTCATTTTTTAGTATGTATTATTATTGTCAAATCAAGATTCGCCTCTAAATCTTGCATATCACTTTTTTCTATGATATTAGAATTAATTAAGCTTGTGACATATCTATTGCACATATTCATTTAAAATGATTGAATGTTTCAAGTATTTATGTTTTTTCCATTTAATTGAAATCATTTTCTCCATATTTAGCAAATACGCTATATTACATGGGAATCGGTCTCCCGTACCCATTTCTCGTGAAAATAGTTTACCACTATTAAGTGTCTCATGGAATGGAAAAAATCACATGGGAAAACTTTTGAAACCAAGAAACGTTGCTTTTACTTTTTGCACCAAAGGTGTAAATTACAATGGACGTTCGATTTGTATGGTAGTGTTGATGGTCCATATTTGTGAAGGGAAATGTGAGACCAAGTATTCATGGACATGTGCAAAAATGGACTTGGACATGTTTGGTTTGATTCGCCGATCTTCATCGAACATGTGCAAGAAAAGGGGGCTCAACAGTGGGGTCCACTTTTGTTTCAGAAGGGGACACAATTGTCGTGGTGTTAGTGTAATTTTATTTTTTTAATTATATTATAGTTTGTACCACATTACTTTTTTGCCCTCTTGTGTTGACACGTGGCGATGAAGAGCTCGTTGATTTGGCATTCAAAGAGAGGTCCATGTGGCATATTACTAAGATAGGTGCATATCCTCCACACTTATGCCACACACCCACAAATGGCTTCCATGTGGAGACTAAGTGCTAACCACTTTGCCATCGAATATAACCGGAAGCTATTCTCCCCAAAAATGCAACTCGTGCCTCGAATGCACCCATAAAAACTGGCCATACACATGTATGCATATGCATTGGTGGGACCCGCACATCAGCAGTCACATCAATGTTTTTCATTTTTTTAACAAAGTGGTTTGAAATCGCATAGGAGCATGTGGTTGGTGGTAGACAAATTGGTGGGAAGTTGTGCTTAGAACCTGCATGTCTCATGTTCAAATCATGTTGGGCGCCTATAGTGTGTTTTTTTTAAAAAGTTGAAAAACACACTGTGATTTTCAACAAAAAAAAACTAAGTCCTAAATTTCGCAACACGTGGCAACGGATGTCATGATGGTCATGATGTGTCATCGCATGGGTAGTGTAATGTATGTGATGCATTTTATGGGAAGGATATCTCTCGCCCGAATATACCCTTAGTGTTATCCATATTTGCCAAGCACTTAACAAACTTAACCATGGTGCATTATAATTGCCAACAAAGTGGCCCCAACGGCCAATACAAAGCATACACACCTTTTAATTTAAAGAAACATACCCACCTTATCTCATTGCATGTGGGATAAACATGTCAAAAATAACATGCAAAGTGCTTGGAAAGGGATGAGGTACTTTCAAAGAGATTTGAACTCCTAATCTCATGCAAGTGCATGCTTGGAAAGGGATGATGTGCTTCCAAGGAGATTTGAACTCCTAATCTCGTGCAAAAATTCAAGCATCCTTACCAATCCACCAACCACTTGCAAGTGGTATAAAAGGAGGCAATTGGTATTTGTAAGGGGTCATATTTTTGACTATGTATTATTTTGTAAAGAGCAGTTTGTAAAGAATGGAAATTTAGGCCATCATAACGACGTTTTGAACTCGAGTGAATCAAGATTTGTCCGTAATTCAAAGATGCTTCGTATGATATATTTTATTTGACATCTTTGTAATAATTTGAAGTGACGCTTTAATGTAGTATGCTTTAGGAAACTGATCATGCACTTGCTACCAGAAGTTGGGACGACATTGTTGAGTATAATCAGAGTCTTCCAGAGGTCTGTGGGTAGATTTTTGCAGGTCTTTTGATTCATTATTGAATTGTAAGTTTTTTTAATTGTACTTACAAATTGTTTTTAATGGATTGATTGCATATAAAGGTAATCTCAAGACGTAGCCAATTGGTGAACTCGCAAAACAACTTCTTTTGCCTATGATTTTTCTAGTTTTACACAATATTATTCAGTTTAACTACGATTTTAATCAGATTATGAGATTTATAATTGCAATTATTAATTTACGAGAAAAACAAAATGAGTTGATTTGATTGTTTTAAAGTGAATAATTGAGAAGTATGGATTTGTTATCATTCTAAATCAGTTTGTATCTCAATTTTTAAACACATTACGATCAATTTTTTGAAATCTGTGTTGAATGGTATTTAACAAGTTTTACTCACTTGCACCATTTACAGATCATATTTTGAGTATCCGATGTTAAACTATTCAAGTAATAGGGGCTTACTACAATTTATGGATCATATTGTTGATGGTCCAGATACGTGAAGGTAAATTGAGACCAAGTCTTCAATCTCACCATTTATTCATAAATGATTTCAACCATACAGTGTGATGATGATCGGCGATGTGAAGTGCTTTTACATACATATTTTTCCATGCCGCTATTTTTGTCTATGTTGACCAATGTTGTCCATTTGAAAACCCGAGCACCATAAAAATTGAAAAAAAAACACAACTAGGCCTTTTCCCCATATTTTCTCAAAATAATCCATTTCTTTCATTGTGTAAGGGCAATTGTCAAAACCCAAGAAGCTGCATGCAAGTTGATAGTGTCCAAAACTAACAAGCAAGTTGACAATGCTTCCTCGGTGGTGCAATGCTACTCTTAAACTCAATACTTTTTCATCAATATCCTCCCTAAAATATTCTCTATTTGTTTTCTCCTCCATGTAGAAAATATTTTGATGAGACCGATATTTTCAAAATATCAATCCGAATTTGCCACCTACCAAAAATAAAAAAGTATATATTTTTATAAAACTAAGTCAACTCATCAAATTTATAACATTAAAAAATGTGGCGGTTCTACCTAAGTTGGATATAACTAACCCTTTCGCAAACTATGGAGAGGCAATCGCGAGTGTGTTTCTTTTTTTGGAAAAGAAGTAGGACTTTTCAAGTTGGCAAGGTAAGCAAGTCAAGTTTAATATTCAAACAACATTGCATTAAAATAGATGATATCGTGATGGTGTGGAGAAGTGATGTGTGGTTTGTATGTGACTTGTTTAAAGGGAAAAGGGGATCCCTTATGTTCCCTCTACTAGATTCCTAAACCTTGAAATTCTCCTCCCTCGATCCTTGTCATCATCATGACTCTTCCTTCCAACTTTAACTTAGTCATGCCTCCTTATCGGCGTATCAAATTTGGACGAATTTCAATGATTTGATAACCATCTTGTTAAATAGTGCTCTACCACATTATTTCAAGAAAGCATGACCAAGAACCCAACCACTAGAAAGTAGAAGACACAACTAGTCGTATCATTGGTCATTGATTTCAACCTTCACATGTTAACACACAAAATAGTCTCTACCATTTGCCCCATTGCATCATTTACCACCAAAGGTTTGTCACATGAAAGTACGACAAGGATATCTCGATGTGTGTCGGCAACTCTTAGGTTCAACTTTGTGTTGAGTCATTTCCTTGATGACGATTTTAATGCGAAATGCGTAGGCAATTTTTATGGGATCCTTATAATACGTGTCAAATTTTAATATTAATATATCATGTTTTTCGTTTGTGTTTATCGCTCTATTTTTTCTTTACCTTCCACACTTACATTATTAAACTATATAACAATTATCTTTATGCTAATGGGGGCGACGTCACACTAGAGGTGAAACTCTCACCAACATAATAGTTAATTGATTATATGGTATGTATGTTTATCATGTTAATAGTGAGATCTAATATACCTCTTCAATGAATCTTAAAGTTACTTGGATGACTCTAAAAACTTACATGTTTTATTATCGATATAAAATTGTATTGCAAGTGCTAATTAATTAAAGATGAAATGAAAGAGACCACCATGAGACGACATATGGAGAAACAATGTATTAGGAGTTAAAAATATATAAAAATAACTCATCATTCATTGAATCACATGTCAACGTTTGGCTGGTTCAAATTCTAAGCAAAAGCACTATTTTATCCCTTGTTTTTCCCAGAAGGCGCTCAAAGCAATGTTGACGTAATGTTAGTTATTGAAAAAAACTGACATGATGGGCAGTGGGCACTTACATTAGTAACCCCTCATTGGTCAGAAATATTTTTAAAAACTAAAAAAATTACCGACAAAATTGAGACATGTTCACCGACCCTTAACTAAAATTTGACTATACACAACTTTATTAATTCTCCATAACCCATGTTCTCAATTACCATTAAGAAAATTGTTCGCCTTAAAGTCATAACACACCCTAAATTATTTTATGTTGTGAAAAGTCGAAGGCTATTTTCGTTTAGTAATTAAGTCTCAAAAATTATATTGAAATAGCACAAATTTTAATGAAGGATGTTGATTCGTCAACATCCTTAGTTAGTATTGAAAAAGAACAATACTTTAAAAGAATTGAAATAGCACAATACTAACGAAGGATGGAGACCAACCTTCAAATAAAAACAAACTAACTTTGTATATGGGTCATAGAAATCTAATGAAAAAGACAACAAATCCTATATAAAATCACATTTCACTAAAATTTATAGAGATATCGTAAATAAAGATATATAGATTTTTCGTAGATAATGTTGATTAATAAATTTATTAGGTTAATTTTTTTATGGATTAGAGATAAATGGTATTGATTTAGTTATTTTGAAAAAACATTTATGTAAAAAAAGGCTCCCAACTCTACTCTACCACCAAGATATTATTATTATTTTTTGATTTAATTTACCAAGTAAAAGAAAGTTACGTGTCAACCGAAGAGACATCTATTTAAGGTTAGAATTACCATGTGATAGTTAAATGGAAAAATAAAAGTGAATATACTTGCTTGATTACATTCCACTTCTTACCACATTTCTACGAGTGTCTAACAACATACTTACCCTTAAAAGGATGAAAGAACATCTAAATATGTAGAAAATTTTCGAAATAATTAACCTTAAAAGATTAAGATTGATTTGGAAATCGGTTGTTATTGATAGTATGGGTGAGTGGTGTAATATCAAAATTAGGATTAATCTAATTATGTTTAATTATTAAAATGTAAATGATGATTTAGAATTAAAAATACACTAAATACAATAATTCCAAATCATGTGTTGATAAAATTAAATTAAATATAGCTCTTGAAAGCTAGATAAAGTGAGCTAGGGTTAGACACAAAAATGATTACACTCTTACGTGAAATTTGGAAATGTCACAAGGGTATAAGACTATGAAAAAGGGTTGTGTAGAGTTTCACAAAGTGCTTATAAAATCTAGAATGCTATAATTGAGTGTAAGGCATAATCGTCCAAACCAAACAAAATCTCATATTGTTTTTGCCCCTCCGTGGTCGATTTTTCCCGCTAGTGCTCTAATAAGAAAGTGAAATCTAGCACTTGGTTCATATGTTTCCCTAGATTTAGAATTTTTGCTCAAAATCCTGCAAATGGATTCTCCTTGCTTTTAACCTAAATGGGGTTAGTCTTATTGAGCTAAACTAACCTCACTCCACCCTCAATTGTGTGATAAATTTTGCACTACATACCAATACTCAAGAAGGATCAAGCAGCACGTAGTTCTCCTCTTAGTGGATGTGCATAAACAATGGTTTTTGTAAAGACCCTAATAAGGTCTTCAAAACTTGGCAATTATCCTTGACTTGAGTTGTAGTGCATGATAGTGTTGTTGGGAAACAATTTATAACGTATTTAGACTTGTAGCTTGTTAGTGTTCTCTAAGGATGTGATACTTGAATGATCTAGGTCCAAAGTCTTTATAGAGCTAAAGAATGAGATTCCTTAGATGTCAAGAGATGCATATAATGAGTGGGGTATATGTACTTTTATATCCGACTTGTGTAGATGATTTTCTATTTATTTGACCCTAACCCAAATGGGATAACTTGGGCTTTTGAAAATTTGACTATTAGAAGTGCTTATGACAAAAACATTAGCTTAGGCCGAAACATCATCTGTGCTTTTTTCCCCTACTAGGAGATTCAACATATAGGTTTAGCTTATGACTTGATCGAGACATCTAGAGGATGAATACCAGTTTGTACATGTGTTCCATGTGAGAATAATTGGTTACTTAAGAGATATAAACTAATTGACAAGTAATCTTGACTTCGTGGACTTAGGGTATAGGAGTTAGGCGAGACACCTTTATGATTAAGTCAATTAATGTGTAAATGGGAAAATATTAGCATAAATTTCATATTATTATTGCCAAGTTATTTAAGTTCGAATTTAGGGTAGTACAATTACCCCCATTTTCATATAGTAATTTAAAATTAATGCCTTAAAATAAATGAAATGCAAACACAAATCGTCCATTGGGTATGGTATGCACGAGAGTGGAATGTGTGTTTTTCCTCTCTCTCTTTATGTCATACATATAAACTTTCACATCACATGCCAAAATATGTACTAATGTCCTTTAAATATTCTTAGAAAATACTTAATAAAATAAGAACTAACATTAAAGCATGATACATCTGATTACTCTTGATTACAATGTGATTGCCCCAGGTGTCATCATAAGGGATGGGAATATCGTTTGTGAGAATTTCAGAATTTGAGTATGTCATGAACCATTGTAACACTTGACATTTATATGGATCCTTTTTAGCACTTGATATTTACACAAAACCAATGTATCACTTGATCCTGCTATGGAGCCAATCCAACAAATGAGCCTACTTATGGAGCCAATGTAGCACTTGATCTGCTATAGGACCAAAAGGTGGTACTTGAGACTCATTATGGGGATAACTTGTTTGTGAACTCGATGTATATACCAAAATGTAACATGTGTAAAAATTTTAATCTAATTGGAATAAACTCTATGAATTTCATCATGTGATATCAAATAAATCTCCGTAGTTGTAATATGCATTAACTTGTTAGAAAAATCCCATAATAGGTGCTTCCTTGATATGAGGAATGTTACAATGTTCACTTATCTCAAAAGTGAAAGTGTTATTCATATAAAGCACATTGTCATATCATCAAGGATGTAAACCAAAACTAACATTACACAACATTACATGATAGGCCCATCATAAATAGACATAACTAACATAACATGATGACTCGGCCAATTTTAGTAGTTATATTGTGTCTACAAAAACAAGTATGTATCCAATCCTTGAACCTAAAGTAAGGAATACAATAATCAATGTACCCCAAGTAACTTGTAAATCAAAATATATTTCAGTCAATGTGCTAAGAAGCAATATATAAATCAAGAGATCAATTAATGTACTAAAAAGTAATATCTACATCAAGAGAACAATCAATGTACTTGAGAAGCCAATGTGTAATAAGAATTGATAGTAATATGAATCAACTTGTGGGACAAAAGCCAAGAATGTAACATAATATGTGCCCTAATCAAGTATGTCAATAATCCATGTGTTCTAAATGAAGTGTATCATATGAAATATGTGTCATAAGCTACGTATAACTAACAATAACTCAAGCAAGATAAGCAATATGTCATATAAGATTTGTTATGATCTAAATATATACCAAGTAATATGTTTAAGAAACAAGTTAGTGACAAGAACATGATGTGTATGCGCATAAAACATATAAGTAATGATAAATCACACATATAGAAATGATGACATTTGAGAAAATAGAGTATATATAATACTTTGGTGCATAAAGTATAAAAATCACATATAGTACGATATTGTAGAGCATCGTGCAAGAATCAAAGTGCATACATAAGTTAGAACATACAAGATCACACAAAAACAAAGCATACAACTTAAAAGTTCCTAGAGTAGATAAAACTATAAAACATACAACATAAAAGTGCCTAAAGTGGTCAAATATGGAAAGATTACACATTAAATAAAGCATACAATGTATACAAGTGCTTAGAGTAGTCAAATAAAACAAGATCAAATTTAATGCAACATGCAAGTGTCTAGATTAGGAAATCGTGCAAATATAGAAGTAAACATAGAATAGTTAATAAATGATTTGTGTAATCAACAATGTTGAATAGCCAAAATAGAGCCTAGGGCAAATACTAGTAAACTAGTATAGCAATATGCAATAAACAAACAAAAAATGATAAAATGAAAGGAATCATAAATCATGGTCAAATCAATATCTAGTTGTAGGAAATGTATCATAAGAAATAAATCACAATGAAATAAGAAAAGGTAACGTTTTATCTCTAATGGACTAGTGTATAAGGATATGATTCCTATGAACTCATTTGGTAAGATGCCCCTAGTGTAGGTATGCCCCAATGTGGTAAGTATCCTGTGATATAAGGTTGTAATAATTTTAATATGATAAAGATATGATATGATTAAAATCAATGTATAATATACCCCTCAACATAGACATGCCCTCATTTGGTGGGTTTCCCCTAGTGTGTAAGGTTTTAGAATCCGTAAGGTGTGTTGTGTCCATGGGTTAAGGTATTTGTAACTAATTGATTTGTAATATAAATCATAAATATGAAGGTGTGTGATGTAGAATGCTAAATATGAATTTTCATACACATGTAGGCCCTAGTTTTGTATTTTTGTAATATTGTATTATTTTTATATTTTTGATATAACATACTCACATGATAAAAGTACTAATCGACACTTTGGTGGATCTTGGGAATATGTTGTAAATGGTAGAATATTTAGGATAGAATTCGGCGTAATAATTGTTATTTCAATAACCACATTGGACCCATGAAATGTTTTGCATCATTGGGTAACTACCTAGTCTAGAATTAGGGGAGCATGTGTCAAATGATTGTAATCGTGTTAAGATTGTGTTGTGCGAAGTTATGTATAAGTAAGTGTTTTTATTATTATTTAAATATATTATCAAATGGGTGATTATGTAAATGTACTAAATCCATGGTTATGATTAGATCTAAAGTACATAGTGTGATAGGGTCGTCCTCTGTGAAACTTCTATCTGGGATCAAATTCAAGGTTTAGTGTAGTCCTTTAGTTTCACTCAACCATGTTATGCATGATAACACCTCATTCAAATAGTTTGAATGCTCACTTGAAGCTTGCGCAACTACTAGGTCCCTCATTTTTTTTGTTTGACACGATGTTAGCATGCATGTTCATCATGATAATCACCTAAGAAATCATTCATGCATAATTAATCCTTACATTCATCTCACTTTGGAAACACATAATTTAAGGAAAACATTCAATCCATGTAAATAATAATTAACACCAATTGAATTGTTAAATTACCATACTTAGATCCATGAACCACTAATATCCATCCACAATTATCCAATATAATTCAAAAGCATTACATAGTATGAAGCTAAATACAAAACCCGACAACATAGTGATGCACCGAACCATGTGCGTAACATCATCAAACCCTAGGTCCGCATCAAAACAACGTAACTCCCCTCAAGCATAAAGTAACTACATAGAAAAATAACCTATATCAGGTATACATAGGGGTGGGGACTTTCCCTTCACTGCCTATGCACTCTCCTAAAAATATACATGTTCACAAAAATAGATTGCATGCTTTCTTTCCTAAAAATAGTCATGTGTATAAAACCCGCATGTTTTTTAAAAAAACTAATAATAGACTAATCCTAAATATAAATATTTCTTTAATCCTATTAATAACCTCCACCAAGTGTGTTCTACATGTGCTTTTTACGCTTGTTTGATCCGCACTCGAAGTCTATTTTTATCCCGTTCTGGAAAATCGGCTACGTCCCAACATTGTTTCCACGTGTATGAGCAGTATCACGCACCACCATCTCCAACATCCATGTGCACTACCCCTACTCCTTTGAGCATGTGTGTTCCTACATGTAAACCTCCTATGCTTCTTTTGTACTTAGTCAATTTTCCCATCAACATTTGGGATGGTGCAATGGCCATCAACATTTATCTTATTTATGAACGCAAAAAATATGTGAGTTATTTTTTATTGCAGTCTACTATTATCCCGATGCATTTTAACCACATTTGTGCAATAACAAATGGGAATTCTAGAGGAGCGGAAATGACCATAATGAGTGCACAAGGTGATTAAGAAAAATATTGACAAATGAATAAAATGCCTAATCTAAATATGTAACATAACCGTAATATAAATATACAATGAAGTACAACATTTGACACAAGAAAATTAAGCTAGAAAGCATGAAACCCTAGTTACAAAGAGGAGATAAAAGACTTGTTGATTCGTAATTAATCTCGGGTTATTCCAAGGTGAAAAATTGATTAACAGATAGGGAGAAGTGTCTCACAAAGACTTAGAAAATTGTGTGACCACAAGATTTTTTTATACTTGGGAGCTTGGAATGGGTTAAGGGCACCTGCGGGTGCCACAGACCTACTTTGGGCACTTGTGCCTGCTCAAACCCTCATAAAACCTCCTTCACAGGGTCAAAATATTTTTTTGTCCTTCACTTCTTGTTGTTAGTATGTCACACAATGATCACCGATGTCACTGATAATATGTAATAAATAAATGACCTGCAAAACCCTAAAAATGCATCAAAACCCAAAAAGAAAATAATGCAAATGAGGTTTTGAATTGTCCTTGTCTTTCAAATGAGTGATCTTACAACTGAGCGTTGCACTACATTTCAAACCCAATGTAGTTCTATGTGTGTGTGAATAATTTTTCCCTATGTGGTTCTCATATGTGTTGCATGATTAATAGCGTGCATGTAGCTATATGTAGAAATTGTAGATAGAAGTGTGCATGAAAGAATGAAATTTGCCTCCTATGGAGTGTATGTAGAAAAATGTAGTCCTTTGCCCTTGTGTGGATGTTAGATGGATGCTTGACTACTATGGATAATAGCCTTTAGATGCAACCTTAAGTGGTGATAGCTAATAATTAGTGCTTGGTACTTTATTATGATCACATGACATATGATTCCCTTGTTTGAATTTTGTAATTAACCCCAAAAGGTCGACTAATAAAAATATAATATGCCCAAACGGATAGAAAGGACTTAAAATATGTGAACAAAGTACAAAGAGGTCAGGGGCACCTTGAGGGAACGGGGGTTCCTGGAGGTGGCATCCTAGTTGGGTGCTAGTGTCCACGATGAGAAATGACGAAGTATAAAATGATAGTCTAGGCTAAAATAAGTTTAAGATCTACAATAGAATACAAAAGCAAGAAAATATGGCCAAATACATGGGTTAATTATAACTTTTCTTACTTAATAATCATATGAAAAGTAATATGCGATTAGGACTAGATAGATACCCAAAGTGCATGATTTAGTGTCTACATTCTCCCCACTTTATGTTGTTGAGTGAAAGCTCAATAACATATAGTAAATAGAAGATGTGTACCTGATAACCTTGTAGATTGATGGTGAAAGTGTGCCGAGAGACAAGAGAAAGCATGGAGTGATAAAAATGTGGAGCGTGAAAACTAGAGAGGAGAAAGTGCAAAAAGTGATGATGACGATGATCCTAGGGCAAAACACATATGTAGATGTCCCGATTGTACTTGTTTTCAATTACGATGCTAGTATGATTGATGATTGATTGATGTTGTTGATTGATGTGACTACCGCTTCCCATAAGGATGGACCTGTAAAAGAGAAGAACGATCAAGTAGTCAAATACACATCTATATGATCAAAAAGAGTAAAATGTATGTAAGAAATATGTGAAAATGTTAAAAGGAACATGCGCACCTAATCCATGATGAGTGAAAAGTGTAGAAAGGATCATGTAGATGATGTATAAGAATGAGTTTTCAGTGATCTCACACCAGTTGTAATTGGTTTTTTCGAGTGATCTCACACCAATAAATAGAAGAAGTGTAGGGAGAAAAGTTTGGTTTCCTCCTCCAACCTTAAACTACTTTCCGTAATGTGAAAACCACAACAGATGGTGTGTAAATATCTGATCCATTTCAAATAGTTTCGATCTAATGCAAATGTAGAAAATATTGTGTAGTGCACGCATGTCGAGTGTTAAGGACTATTGTCCTCTAAAATCCGTTGTGTGAAGTGTTGTAGAATGTGTTGAACTAATTTTTTTGTGTAACTTCCCTCTAGTCACAGGAGTCTAGGAAGGGTCAAGGGCACCCAGGCACTACTATCCAGGTTTGGGCACTTTGGTGACTATGTTATGCTAAGGACCCAAGTCAAACTATAATCCATGTCCGATTTGTGTTGTACTAGTCTTGAACCGTGCTATGTGGTGACTATGAACTATTGTATGGGGTGACTGATTCACCCAAATGATCCCCCTCATTTGAGGTGCATGCAACATCATTAAGGAGTATGTGGCCCAAAGGAGGACTCGACAATTGTGTTGAAACTTTTCCCTATAGGGGAATGGAGTGTGTTTCGTAGAAACCAAGGCACATATAAAAATCATGTCTAGAGACAAGTGTTAGTGTAAACAAGATAAACATGCATGTAGAAGATGATGTGTAAGATACCAAACACACACACACACATAGTGTAATATAAGACACAAGAAGACAATGTAAACACACAAAAATACAAAGTAGACCACGAAAAGTGTCTTTCAAACATGGGACATCACTCACCATGTCGTACAATAATCAAGGCCGCAGAGTGGCCACAAGAAATCGTAGAAACAAAAAAACATAGGGTGAAGCCCAAAAATAATGATAAACAATGACATACAAGAGCAAATAATGTAACAAACAACCATGGAAGAAAATATACCTTTAAGACAAATGTTGCACATGAATCACCCATTAGCATGTTAGGGAGATAAAATGTATGTCAAAGCATGTATAAGCCGATAATGATGTGTTATGAAAAATGAAACTATAGCACATGTTGTATACGAAAGTAGATGCCCCCAGGAGCCATTGTAGGACTAGTATGAGGTACTACGCCAAGCATCTATATTGGGTGTATCGATTTGTGTAAATCCTGTGATCACAACTATAAGGCAAGTGAATTTTCATGTTTATATCGAAAAATAATGACATAAAAAATATCTATATAACATGGTAAGTAAGATGTATCATGCAAGCATAAGTAAGAAAGAGTAAATGCGACCAGGATATGCAGTAGTTGTGGATGAGATGGAATGAAATGCACTATGAGTGTGATAGGAGCCGCATGCCCCAGAGTGAATGTGAATGAATGTGTATGAGATGAGGTTTATTCAAACATTCCCCTCGGAAGTCAAGAATGAACTATAGAACAAGAGTGCATCATCGGGAAATGGTTTGATTGTGCACTAGAAAATATGTGATCGATAATGTATAGAACCTAGTATGTGAGTGAATGAATGAACACGTGAGTGTGTTGAGGTCAATTTGAGATGTAGACCCTCAGCAGTCAAGTATGGACCATGGAAATAGAGTGCGTCATAGGGTATGTTGTCATATTGATTGTGTGAGAGATATGTTGAATGTGTAATGTGTTGTGTTGTTTGTGCATGAGAGATTTGTTATGAATGCATCAAGGATGTAGTGTGATATGTTGAGAAATATGTATTGTGAACACATCGATCTTATAGTAAGTTGTGTTGTATGTATATGGAATATATGTCGTGAAATTGGCAAGTACGTAGTGTGTTGTGAACACGTAGAGTGTGTAAGATGTTTTGTGTTGATTATGCACAAGAGAGATGTGTCATGTGATATAAGAGAGTATGTCATGAAATCAATGAGTGTGTAGTATGTTATAAATATGTCGAATGTATAGTATGTTGTGTTGAATATGTGCAAAGAGTAGGTGTTTCTATTGTGTTGAGTTTGCATTGAAAGGTATGCATGAGAAGTATGTATTGTATAGTGTGCCAAATATGTAATGCATAGTTTGTGAGGTTCATGTGTATAGGATGCCCTAAACATTCAAGCGTGAACCATTAACACGAGAGTGCATCATCGGGTAATGAAAATACCAGTGTATTAAGACATCTAAGATGTGTGTGAAAGAGACCGAATGTAAAATGTAGAGTGCGTAAGTAGGAATGCAAGACAATTGAGAGAACTAAGGGGAGAGATAAGTGTGATCCCCCTAAGTATGAAATGATGCAAATAATCAAGTGACACTATGTAAGAGTTCATCATTTTTTTGAGCGAAACCAAATGGAGATGCATCAAAAATTTGATAGGCGATTGAAAGCGGTAGATCATATAAAGAGCCATTGCGGTGTAAGTTGTACATGGTCCTTATGTGTTATTCATCGGTGAAAGGTGTTAGTGGAAACCCGTGTGCATACCAACAAGTGAGATTTTGTGAATAGTCGAGAGATGAATCATTACAGATAGAAACATAGCCAAATGGCACGGGGAAAGTTATAGAAGTATGACTAGGGTATAAAGTGCCCCCAATACAATAAATCTAATATTTCCCAAGTGTTAGTGGAGAAACACGAGGGGCATATGCAACAAATATTGTTAGATGGAAAACAAGAAGACCATAAGTGGTTGTAATATGAATGCATCCATGATAGAGATGGGATGAGTGAGGCGGTAGTAAGATATCATTGAGTGTCAAGCTAAGCCTGAGTCAAGCCATCGTATGTGTAAATAGTATCAGAGAAAGTATGATCCAACGGAATATGATGCCAATAAGAGTTATTGATGAAAAGCATGCATGTGAAAGGAAGTGGTGTGGACGTAGATTTCCTATGAGAAGGTGAAATGAAATCCAAAGTATGAACATACCCCGATAAAGTGCCACAACATTAGTAGGAAAGGATGTTTTGAATTTGTATTCACCAGGGCCACTAGAAATGAAATTCTCATTGAAATATGAGTCATCTATATCGATAGGAGTGAAATTAAGATTGCACAATTTGTCACCAAGAATTTCAATAGTATCGACCTCATCATTAGAATCATCAGTGTTGGCATTATCATATTGGATAGTTGTGTCATAGGAGGTTCGGCGGATGTAGGATCGAGAGGAGCCTCAATAAGAAGAGTAGTAGTGTTTATAGGAGAAAACACTATGGAAGAAATGATGGCAATATTATGATTAGAAATATCTCGAAGAACTTGGAGTGATGGAAGAAGACGTGAAGCGTTATATTGACCAATTTCATATGTATCAATACTACTATATGGAATAGGCTGTGATGGAGGAATAAGCATAGTAGTAATAGGGTCTATGTGACATAATTTGAATGGATCAAGGTCCACAACAATGGTATGTTCATAACCATCATATAAGAATTTGACACATTGATGAACAAGAGATGGTATTTCCCGCATTGTATGAATCTAGGGTTTTCCCGAGAAAAATATTGAATTGAAACAGGTATCAATAACAAATAATTATGTGGGGATAGTCTTAGGCCCGAATTTGATATGTAATGTGATAGTTCCTAAGCATGTGCAAGTAGTTGAATCATAGCCACGAATAAGAGTGGAATTCTTAGAAATTAGATTGTTTGCAATGCCGAGTTGTTTTAGAAGAGAATACGCACATAAATTAATGGTCGAGCCATTGTCAATGAGTACACGCTTGATATAAGTGGTGCCAATAATAACATGATACGAAAAGGTGCACATGGATTTTCAAGATCAAATGACGATATGTCCTCATTAGTAAATGATATAACACGTGGAAATTTTTTGAGAGACTGAATGAGGTGTGTGAATGACACCGAAGAATTATCACTTTCAATGTGAATAGAACAAAGGGTGACCTCTAATGTATGACGACAATTAGGTGCATTGCGTAATAAGTCATAGAGAGATATTTTGGCCAATGTATTCTTAAGTTGCTCAATGATATCATAGCCCCTAGAAGTAGTAGGAGGATCCGTAGAAGTGATAGGCTTCGGGATAGAAGTAGGTGTAGTGGTAGGAAGATGAGTGCGGCGAGTAGTAGTTACTACATTGATAAAAGGATCAACCATAGGTGTAATAAAGCGAGGGGATGCTAAGTAATAACTTGCATGAAATTAGCAGCGGTAGTAACCATGCCAGAAACCCTAGTGGGAGCAAAAGAAGGATAAGAGGATTGATCCATGACTTGATAAGATGAAGACATCTTCAGAGGGGTGGGTTTAAACGGTCAAGTTCACCAAAATTATTAAGCAAAATATTGGAAAATGAATAAAATTCCTAATCTAAATATGTAACAACATTGTAAAATAAATATGCAATGAAGTACATAATTTGACCCAAGAAAATTAAGCTAGAAAATATGAAACCCTAGTTGCAAAGAGGAGATAAAAATACTTGTTTGATTCACAATTTATCTTGGGTTGTCTTGAGGTGGAAAACTGATGAATAAAGAGGGAGAAGTGTCACATAGAGCCTCAAAACATTGTGCAACCGCAAGATTTGTCTAGACTGGAGCACCTGAATGGGTCGGGGGCACTGCGGGTGCCACAAACCTACTCTAGGTTCATATGACTGTATTCAAACCATTAGAAAACCTCCTTTATAGGGTTGCAAGATGTTCGTTTTCCTTCACTTCTTGTCGCTAGTATGTCATACAATGATCACCGATGTCTCGATAACCTACAATAAAGAAATGACTTGTAAAACCCTCAAAAGCGCATCAAATCCCAAAAATAAAATAATGTAAATGAGGGGTCAAACTTTCATCATCTATGAAAAAGTGGTTTTACGAATGAAAAATGCACTACATTTCAAACCCAATGTAGTTATGTGTGTGTGTGAAGAATTGTGCCCTAGGTGGCTCTTGTGCATGTTGCACTTGATAGCGAGCAATTAACTAGATGTAGAAAATGTAGATAGATGTGTGCATGAAAGAATGAACTTCCCCTCCTATGAAGTGTATGAAGAATAATGTAGTCCCTTTCCCTTGTGTGGATGCTAGATGGATGCTTGAATGTTCTTGATAATGGCCTTTAGATGCAACCTTAGGTGGTGATAGCTCTTTTTAGTGCTTGGTCCTTTATTATGATCACATAACTTTATATTTATATGATTCCCTTACTTAAATTTCTTAATTAACCCCAAAAAGGCCGAATACTAAAAGATAAGATACCGAAACAACTAGAAAGGACCCAAAATATGTGAACAAATTACAAAGAGGCTAGGGGCACCTAGAGGGGATGGAGGCACCCAGTGCTTTGGCATCTTGGCCGGGCGCTAGTGTCCGTGATGAGAAAGGATAAAGTATAAAAAGACATACTGGGCTAAAATAAGTGTAGGATCAACAATAGAATTAGGAAGAAAGTAAAGATCGCCAAAGACATGGGTGAATTAGTACTTTTCTTACTTATGAATCATATGAATAGTAGTATCCGATTAGGACTAGAGAGATACCCAAAATGCTTGATTTAGTATCTACACAAGGGTTTTTACCATCCAATTTATTTATATTTATACTATAGCCCTTTAAACACATTCCTATTGATGTAGGCCATAAGAATGAATGACATTTTATCATGTTATAAAATTCCAAATTACAATTGTTGTGAATGGCATTACAATGTATTAAGATATTACGTTGGTGCATGTCAATAGAGGTAGTAATGAACATATGTTCATTGGGAACCAAGAGTGGTTATGGCATGGTAATGTTTATTTCTATAGCTGTAAGAAAAAATTCACTTTTGATTAGGTCAATTTTAATTGCAAAACAATCCAAGTACTAGTATCATATCTTGTAATTTGATGAAATTAGAAAAACAAATCGTCATTAAGGATGAAACAGGTTTTGAATCACGAATGATGAAAATTAATTAGTTAACTTACATAGTTGGTTGTAATAAATTGAAGATGAAAAGAGTGTACCCTTAGTGTTAAACAATGCTATGAAAAGAACTCGGAATAGGTCCACTCTTGACCTAATAACCTTCCTTTTATTTTTGCCAATTTTTCCTCCTTGTAATGAAAGTATAATGCCAAACCAAGTAAACATGATTCTTAGAAAAAATTCTTAGGACAAGTGTTGGTAGACTCATGGGTTTCTAAATGATCCTAATGACCATTGAGTTATATAAATTAATTACGATAAAGGAAATGAGCAATATTCTAATGGAACCGCTATAGGTGAAATGTTAAACAAAAAATATACAACCTAGTTTTAAGAGGAACAAAGGGTCCCATGTTAAGTGTTCTTCAGATAATTATAGTCAATTAATAAAAATAGGATTGTAATAAATATGTAACCATGAAACAAAGTGTGTCGTGGGAAGTGCCTATCAGTAAGTGTATATTGTAGTGGGATCATTTTTGTACTTTTTCATTTTGGGAAATTTGGCTTCGATGTGCATCACATGTTTCATGTTATATACATGGGTTCATGGTCATGAAAACATCTCATGAAAACATCTCATGATAAGAACCCTTTCGCCATATCTCCAAAAAAAAAAAAAAAAAAAAATTTTTCTCATTAATAATTATTTGTATATATAATGGTCTGCGACCTTTTAATCATTGAGCTACTAGTGAAAATAGTTGTGTCACAATCCTATATGTACCCTTCTTAAGCATTTTATGCATTTTATGAAAACTTGTAAATTGTGGAGTTTTTTCCTTCATCCCACATAACTCAAAAGTCCTCCCTTCATAATGTAACCTCATGAACAAATCCTATAAATTCATCTCAACAATTCCCAATATAGTAATCCATTAGACCCCTAACACAATGTATGTTCCCCCATTGAAATGGCATATATGGATCCCTCTAGTAGAGAATCTCCCATGGATAACTTAATCTTATGACACTTTCCTACACAACCAACTTTACCTCCATTTGTAACTATATGATTGAAAATAAACACATGACCTTCATCGAATCGACCTCCCGAGGTCTTGCCAAGATATAGTCGATGTAGAGTGAGTGGATGGCTATATGTAGCGGAAATAGAATGAATATAGGAAAATGTGGTAAATAGATTATCAAGGCAACCCGATGTCCTCTGCAGTACAAAAGGTATCTTCTCGTCAATGGAAATGAAATCCTTCTAACCTAAGTGGGAGTGATGGAACAGTCGAAGAATAAACACATGTAAGAGTCTCACGATGTCGGTATGTGAGACTCTCTCAACCAGCTTGGAATACGTGGAAAGTGACTAGTGAACACCTCGTGCGATGTCCAAAAAAGTCATAAAATAAATGAGAGAGGCATGGTTCCACTAGCTCTATGGGTGATTAACTGGAGCAGTCCAAAACTTAATAGCCTTGTGAGCTTCTTTGTCAAGAACGTTTAGTTGTATGATAATGTCGACGGAAGTGGGGATGTTCTAAAGACTAGTGCGTGTAATCCAGTGTTAAGATCTATTTGGTCTTTAGGCCCATTTGGTTTTGGAACTTGCAGATCACAACCATAAAATCTTGGTGGTTGTGGTCCTTGAATGGTCATATGTGAATCCTAGACTCTGTTGATAGGGCGGTTCAATATTCGTAAGCCTTGTCGGCATCGATGTTTAAAACATTGAGTTTTGCAATGCAATCAGTACCATGATGGTGTTTTGAGGAAAAGCATATGAATTCCAGTATCTATGTCTGTGAGAAGTTTGGGCCCGTTTGGTTGGGGGACCTGTGGATCACAACCATATGTTCATTCTTGTTGTGGTCCAGGAACTTTCATGTATGCATTTGTGCAATTTTAATCTACGAAATTAAATAACAAGATAATCTCAATAAATAAAAGCTATAATATGTTTTGTATTTTCCAATATATAATAAATAAAGCAATAAAAAATAATCTAATCTACTTTAAACTAATCTTAATGTATTTTATAAACTTTCTAGAATTAATAGAGGAAAACAAAGAAATGAAGAAATAAATTGCTTCTAATCCTAATTAACAAATCCTATAAAAATAAATAGCCGGATGTAGCTATTTATCTGTGCAATAGTATATTAAATCTATTCTAATTTAAATGAAGCTTTTTCCAATTAATAATTGTGGATTATCAAATCCTCTTCCTATCTCAGAGACATGGGAAGATTTGAAGCTTCTGAGAAGCTTTTCTTCCCCTACAACTTCCTAGATAGAATATGAGAAGATTCAATAGAAACCACAATTTACAACAATTTTTTTATTATCTATGGTGATATAGCAAGCTTCCTCTAGATATTCTTCCCTCACAAATCCACAGGATAGGAAGGGAAGGATATATCACTAGAAAATTCTATAGAAGATGTGAAAGCTTCTTGGAAATGATCTAACTATTTGCAATAAATAAAATGATTTCTTCTACTCTAGTTGATAAGTGTGCGTACGTTCAGAAATAAATGAGGAAATGAAGAAACTCAATAACAACCCCCAACCTGGAATTACAGTGTAGAGGAAATGTCAGTTATGGTATCACTTTGTCCCCTCAGTTATCTTTACCAATATTTTGTGTCCACATGAGTCCAGGGAACTAGGAATGCAGAGGAAGCAACAAGAAGAAAGCGTTGGAGAAATGATAGCTTGATGACAGTCTGGTTGCAATGCAGGTAGAAGAAAGACAACATAAGAGAACAGAGCTTGGCTATGCAGTTTCTAGCAAGATTGTGGCAGCTCAACTAAGCAAGATACACAAATAATCTCCAGTCACTTGCTTGGAAGAAGCAATGGTTTTGTAGAAGGTTGGATGGGAAATGGTCTAATCCATTTGGCGAAACGGGTTCCACATCACAATGTGGAAGGGGAGTTAAACTACCAATCAACAATTAGAAGAGGAAGAGAGGTTGGCATGAATCAACCTTAAAATTGAAAAAATTGATCAATAAATGTGCACTAGAGGTGAACTGGAGTGAGTTAACACGTGTCCAAATCATGCCTGAGAAGTCTTGGCCAATTTACATAGAATCTGTCATCTTGTATAGAGTAGCGGTTTTGTAACTCAAGGAAAAACTAAAGGAAGAACAATGCGGAAGCTACGAAAAGTAGGAAATGTCTAAGTAAGGTAATATAAGCTACAAATATGAAATGTAAAGAGGTAAAGGAGCTCGAACACCTTTGGAAAAGCCATGAATCATCATTGGGGACTTTTGAACTATTTCTGATAATGTAGCATATGAAAATTTGGGTGTGTATGATAGCCATGACTTGAAACTCTAGAGATAGATAAACAAAGAAATTTAAGTGTAAGGTCAACTTATGATTGATGAAGTTGTGAGTACTTCTAGAGTCCATGAGTATTGTGACTCTTTTCTTTTTTTTTTGCAAACCTAACAACCTTAAAGGTTAGTTAGGTGTTAGTTCTGAAATTGTACTTGAAAGATATGGTTGATATTCTTCAACCTCAACCTCAATAACCTCTTCCTCTTCACCAATTGCTTCCTCCTCATCTTATTCCTTATTAGGACCCTTAACGTATAATAATTTCTTTGCAGGAAACTTATGTCCCTTGCTCCACTTGTTATCACAATTGTAACATAGACTTTTTGTTCACTTCTCTTCAATTTTTTGAGGATTCAATCATGTTAGTTAGGGAAATTATGGTGTTGGAATCATGCATTCCTTGTGAGTAGTGAGACCCCTTCATCTTACTAGATCTCTTTCATCCACATGACAAGTAATTATAGTGGATTCTAATATCAAACCCATATTAAGAAGGTAAATATCAAGTTGGATGTTATCCTTATGTCAACCCAAGAAGAGATCATTTAGATTATCCTCTAAGATGTTATCCACTTGTAAGAATAAATTTGGAACTAATTTATATAATCCTTAATTGTATATGTTTTTCATATTTTGGATATCTGAATAAAGTAGTTATCTATAACACTACTATTGTAGTGTGTATGGAGCTCAAAAGTGAAAATAGACCAAGTAATAGGGATACCCTTATTTTTATTTTGTTCACACACCCATCTATACCAAATGAACTATTATGGTTCTAGATACAAGGATGCCATTACAACCTTATGTCCACTTGGGACTTTATGCAAATGAAAAATTCTCTATTTGGTTGATCTAGGTGATCAAATGATTCCTATTGAATTTTCACAATTTTACTTTTGGAACCATATTCTACTATTGGCTAATAGGTCCACCGAGTTTTGCAGAGAATCCCCCTTGGTTGGTGTGATTTAAATATGAGTGTACATTGATTGAGGAACTTGTGTGACTTGAATGGAAATTCATGTCGAATTCATTTTTGAGATGGTGAACAAGAAATCCTTCCTTGTTAATTCAAAATATTCCTTCATCTCACCCTTCATTTCATGAAGAACGTGGTTGAGGATACCTTTTGATTCTTTAATCTCTTGGGTGAGGTCAACATTATTCACCATATTATTAACCTTTTCTTGAAGTTGGATGACTACCTTTGATACCCAAGAAGTTGAATATTCACAATTCATATAGAGTCATTCTTGGAGATTCTTTACCCTTCCGTTGGGCTCTACTTGATCTCTATATCATGATGTAGGGTTTGGGTCTTAGGGTACATGTATTAGGGTATGCATTTAGGATTTTGGTTTCATATGGTTATTGTCCAAATAGAGAGAAACATAAAGAATAAGAGCTATTTAATTTAAATGACAACCTTTCTAAAATATAAGAATCTTAGAAAGATTTCAAAAATTACATCCTATGGAGAAAATTTGTGATAAAAACTAAATGGATATAACTTGTGTAAAAAAGTCAAAAAATATTGAAATTTTGAGATAACCTACTTGACTTATTACACCATTTTAATTAAACAAAATCGGTAAAAAATGACAACATTTTTGAGATATAGCGAGAATCTTAAAAATTAGGGTTTTGACCTAATTTTCTCCCGGATCTACGTTGTGATACCACATGTAATGAAATTATATAGATAAATAGAATATCAAAAATAATATAACACCAAAATATAGAATAATGATCACAATATGAAAGTAGAATGACTTGGCCACTTCGAGGGAAAACTCCAAACCATACAATAAGACTCAAGTGCTATCATATTGAGCACTTGAATGTAACTTTGTATTTTGGATAATTACATAGTGAAAGGGAAGAAATTTTCTTACCCAGCTAGATTTTTTCCCACATTGGGTTTCTCCAAGATAAATATTGTGTCTCCTTTTGTTCTACCTCTCAATTTGCAGTATTTTGTGAATGTTTAAGTGCACATTATATTGGTTAAAAGGAACTTAGTCAATTTTTCATCCATTATCACAACATAGGATCTATTTATTGTTTAAAAGAGGTATTTACAGGTCATATTTATGTTAAAGTAGTTAATTTTAGATTGTTTTTGTGTGGTTTAACTTGTTTTGACATTTTCACTAGATGCCCCTTACCTGAAAGGTAAGTGAAAGAGGTGAAGGTATCCTCATTCCTTTTGAAGGAGACATTTCCACCAGGAATTAGAAGCAAGGAATCCAGAGCATGGCTCGTAGAGAAGATGTAGTGATACTGAAGAAGAATATCTCTACAAGTTGGAGGAGAATGTGGAAAGTATGTCCAAAGATGTGGGTAGTATTTCCTTTTCTATGGGGAAATTGGATTCCATCATGGGATTTCTCATGGAGAATCTTGGTGTTATAAAAGAGGCACTAGGAGACCATGAAGAAGACCCTCATGAGTATGAGGAAGAGTGGCCATGTGCCAACATTACTCCTCCATTCAAAATAGAGGTGAAGATAGAGATTCAACCTTATGATGGGGACGCGAATGTTGAAAATTTAGACCATTGAATATCTCAAATTGAGGTATATTTCAGTTTGCATCAAATTAGTGAGAGTCGGAAAATTTCACTTGCAAGGCTAAAATTAACCAATCATGCTTTAACTTGGTTTGAAAGCTATGTTCATTATTTAGTTGTTAAGAAGATTCCTCCTATTACTAAGTGGGATGAATTTAAGAGGCTAATCAAAAAATAATTATATCCTATTTTTATGAGGAAGAGAGGTCCATGTATTGGTAATATCTCAGGAAAAGAAAGGCCAAAATGTGTAAGAGTACACTAGTGAGTTCCAAAAGAAATTTGTCCAAATGGGAAAATATGTAGTGGACCAGGACATTCTAATGAAGTATATCGGTGGAATCCATAACCACTTAAGGAGACCAATCCTCTTGGCCAAGATGGCGGATGTAGATGAGGCTTGTTCTCAAGCTCACTATTTAGAGATGGACAAGAAAAAGAGTTCATCTACCTCTCAACATGCTTCGAGAAAAAAAGTGACATCAAGCCGAAGGAAAAAGAAAAGGGGAAAGGTAAGAAGAATGTTACTTCCATTAAGGATACTAAAGTTCATTGTGGTCCTTGTAATGTTGACACTCATTCCGAGGAAAAATGTTGGAAGCTCCACCTAGAATTACATCCCTTCAAGAATAAGAAGAATAAAAATAAGGTCATGGCTTCCCTCCAAGGAGAGGAAGTATTTTGCAATGAAGAGGTGGATGAGACAATGTGTTGTACCTCCATCCATAGAGAGGTATGTTTGGGTAATAATAAGAATGTTCAAGAGAATGAACTTACTCAGCTCTTTCATATAAAAATTCAGTTAAAGAAAACCAAAGTGGATGCTCTTTTTTATACTTGTTCGCAAGATAATTTGGTTAGTAAAGATTTAGTTGATAGGATGATGTTGAAACTTATAATCATCCAAGTTTGTACTCATTGGGTTGGGTGAAGAAAGGAGTATACATCAAGATTACTAGGCAATGCAAGATTACATTTAGTATTGATAAAAATTCCATTAATGAAGTTACTTTTGATGTTTTCCTCTTGATGTGTGTGATGCGGTATATGGCAAGTCCGTACTTGTATACCAGGATGTCTTCTTCATGAGAAGAGCCAAACAAGTATCACTTGGTAAATGATGGTAAGAGCTACATCATTTTAGCCTTTGTAGGAGACTCAAATATCTCTTTGGTAAGTGCCACTAAAGCATGGAAACTTATTAATTCTAGTGAGAAATTTTCATTGCTTATTTTGAAGAATATGCAAGTAGAGGAAGTTGTTTCATCTAAGACCACTTGTAGCATGGTTACTAAAAAATATCAGAAGTAGATGGAAGATTTGGTTCAATAGTTCAGGGAATATTCTATATGGCTACCCCTAGATATGCCAATTGAGCATGTGATACAATTTTTACCCTATAGTCCGCTTCTAGACTCGGGATTCTACAAGCAGTCCATGCAGGATGCCTACGAAGAGAAACAACAATTATAGTATTTGTTTGAGCAAGCACACACTTCAGGGGTGGCTGGTCACTCTGGTGTGACAAAGAATATTGGGAAATTACACGGTATGTTTATGGGACAAACAAAAAAATAGTATTTGTTAAAAAAATAATCCTAGTAAAGGAGAGTTAGGGTTATGTATGCCATTATCAGTTCCTTCCCAACCATGGGTAAGTTTCTCCATGGATTTTATGGACAGTTTTCCTACTTCCAAAAAATGGTATGAGTATGTCTTTATGGTAGTAGACTGGTTTGGTAAAAAGTGTATTCACATTCCTTGCAAGAAGACTAATGATACAATGGAGTTGTTTGTTGTTAATGTGTGGGTTCATTTTGGTTTGCCTAATTCTATTATGTCAGATAGGGACTCACGGTTCATTGGTAATTTTTGGTCTACCTTATGGGAGAAGATGGATACTATGCTTGAAAAATGTCTATCGGTGGTAAATCGTGGTAAACCGTACCTTGGTCCAAATCTTGAGAGGGTATAATAGGAAACATCCTAGGACTTGGGATGATAATTTGGTATATATCCAACATTATTATAACATGGTAGTTCATGCTTCTACTAGTAAGACTCCTTTTGAGACATGTTTTGGTTATTTTCCTAAGAGTGCATTTGATGTTATTTTGATATTACCATGTAGAAACAACAAAAAGGATCTGGAGACCCATAAATCTGATAGGTTCATGTTGAGAAAATTTAGCAGATACACCTCCAAGTACAAGAGAGGTTGAAAGAATCACAAGCCAAGTACAAAGCACTGTATGATAAACATAGAATTGAGCATTCTTTCCTTATTAGTGATAAGGCATGGTTATATTGGGAAGAGAAAGGTTATAGTGTAAAGCTAAGAAACTCAAACCTCTTTGATATGGCCCATTTGAAATTCTAGAAAAAGTGGGTAAGAATGCATTTCACTTGAATTTTCCTCCTTATATGAGGATGTATTCAATTGTGAATGTTGAGAATCTCCGTCTCTTTAAGCCCTCCATGTTGGATTAGGAAGAAGAGGGATTGTTGCTCCCATTTATTGAGGATATTTCTCCTAATAGCCAGCTAGAATTAGAGGAAGATGTAGTATTGCAGTGGAAAGAGTAGACAACACAATGATGAGTGCAAGATATGTGGTTAATTGGGTTGAAAGGTCAACTTCCTACCTAGGCCAAGTTGTATTTCAGAGAAGATGTGGGGAAGAAATGTCCTCATCTCATTAGTCTTTGAAGCTTTTAGGGACTTAAAAGCCTCAAATTGGGGAGGTATGATATAAAAATGGATCTAAAAAGACCTAATGTTATGTATTATCCTTATTGATTATTTGAGTACATATTCTTGGCATGTTATTTATTATGAAGATGTTATAGTCATGTTGATGGTGATCCAAACACCTTGGAATGAAATAGAAAGGCCACTGTTGTTTTGCATCCTCTAGACACCTAGTTGCATCCTCCATACACCCAAATGCATGGTTCCATCCTCCGGATGCCTAGATACCTAGCCGCATCCTCCATATGCCTCCTAAAAATTCCTTGATGCCTCTTCTAGATGTCGACACCTCTTCTAGATGCATCCTCCGGACACATGATGCCTCTTCCGGACACATAATGCCTCTTCCAGTTCACGAATCCTCTTCTAAGCACTTAAATCCTCTTCTAGATGCAGGCACCTCTTTTAGATTCCTCATGTCTCCTCTAGATGCCGAAATGGGAATATAAACAGTTACAAATGCTTGGATTTCTAGATTGGTTCATTTCACCTTCCCAGATTGGTTCTTTTCACCTTCCCCTCCATCGTGGGCAGAGAAACTATAAATACAAGTTCAATTCTTCATTCTAACAAGTGATTTTGAGTGAATTCAAAGAAAAAAGGAGAAGTTGGAGTTCTTCCTTGCTTTTTTCATTTAAAGCGGTTTCTTCATTGTTGAGGATTGTAAACAAACAAATATAATTATAAGGATATTGAATCCTTCTTGAAGTCTAATTTTTGGTAGTAACTTTGTATTTTGGAGAATTACATAGTGAAAGGGAAGCAATTTGCTTACCCAGCTGGAGTTTTTCCCACATTAGGTTTCTCCAGGATAAATCTTGTGTCTCCTTTTCCTTCTACCTCTCAATTTGTAGTATTTTTTGAATGTTTAAGTGCACATTATATTGGTTAAAAGGAACTTAGTCAATTGTTCATCCATTATCACAATATAAGATCTGTTTATTTTTTAAAAGAGGTAGTTTACATATGAAATTACAAGTACAACATATGAAAACTTATTATACCTCCTCCACTTTGTTGTTTATCCACCGAAATACCTATAACGATTTCTAGGATTTTGTTGTTTTGTTACAACCGGAAAAACATTGACAAAAAGAGTCACCAAGAAAACGCACACTTTGGAATACATATGTTTTCTAGAAAATGACACCACGCAGATTAGACACATCTAACATAATTATATATAAATAAGAATTATTAGAAACTTTTAACTTTCTTCAAAATATTATTTTATATATATTGAATTATTATTAGGACTATTTAATTTTAACATTTTTCAAAATAAATATCACAATACGGTTTCTTTTTAACTTAATTTCCACTTAAATTTTGACAAACCAAATGTATAGATATTATGTTGGTGTAGTTTTTTTACCCTTAGTGTTTTTTCCTACACTTATTTAAGCTTACTTATTCTATCCTAGTAAGAAAAAGGAATTTATCGAACTAGTTCATTGTTGGGCCTTTTTTACGTTTTTAGTGGTTTCGTGCTCATGGTATTATGCCTATGGTTTTTTCCATGTTGGGCTTATATATGCACATGCATTATAAAGAAAATTTATTAATTTTTCTATTCTAGGGTCTCTTAAATTATTTTTGTAATGTTGTGATTATGCTTTCCGAGAAATTCACATTGTTTATGTACATTGTAAATTGGCTTAGGTTCTAGGTCTATTCTAACCTACCATCTTGGGATATAATTTTTTAGGTTTACATTTTATTTTTGGATTTTTCTTCATCCATGTTTAAGTCATTTCAATATGACCACTTTGAGTAGTTGTTAATATAACCATACTATTTCTTCATATATTCGTAGTAATAATCATAGTAGGACCCACTTAGCACACAAGCACCATAAGCATTTATTGGTAGGACGAGAAGAATGATAATGTTTGAAATTCACCAAACGAGTAAGATTATATTTCGACATATGATAATTATTCTTCAACACAACACATAAAAATAATACACTAATTAGACATTTTTCTATTTTTAAAACTATTTAGCCATATGTCATCCCATACCAATGGAATGAAATCCTAAAATGCTAGAAGTAGTAGTTGAAAACTTACAACCTACCATACAAAAAAAAACCTTATTAATTTTGGTTGCTTTCATCGATTCATATTTTTCTATAAAAATTATTAGAAGTGTCAAACATTCAGTCACCTAAGTTTCATTTCACTACAATTTATATATCATATTATCTCATGTCTATTTCTATGATTAGAAATTTGGACAATTTGCTAAGTAACTTCTCTTCCCTCCATTAACTACTAAATGTAAATAGATGGTCACCTTCCAAACAAAATCTACTTAAATTTTGTTTATACTCAATTAATCTATTTTATATATGCATACAAAAATAATAATTTTATAGTAAATTACGATGTTATGACATGAACTAGTTTCTTTACAACATTGTCTATTTAGATATATTTATTGGCATATGCTACGCACATACCTTAATTTTATGTGAAGGAAAACCTTAACAAAATTTTACCCATCAAAAATACTTTAGGAAAATAAATCTTAATATTTTAAAGAATGAATGAAAATATTTACTTCTTGAATGAATGAATGCTATATTTTAATGATATCCACAAGAACAAGTAGTCTATGCGACCAAGAGCTGAAAAAAGTGAATTTTGCAAACCCAACTTTTTTCCACAAGTGCCACTTTGTGAGTCTACTAAAAAAATTAATCCCTTTTCAATGTTGGATCTTTTACATTATGAAACTTATTTTTATCTAACCTTGCTTCTTCAAACAATTCACTTAGGTTGTTTATTCTAAATTTGTCTTAATAGTTGATACATATGTCACTATAGGATGTGCACTCCATAATGCAAAGCCATTCCTCAACTAAGCCAACAACATTTTTGCCAACCAATTGATTTTTGCTCATTTGTATTCATTTTCATCATGTGGGATTAACTCTTTGATATAACATCCTTTCTTTTTTTAAGTTGTTTTATTTCCATCACTATCTTGATTTTCTCTCGAACATATTTTTAAAATTTACCTATTAGTGTTTGGGCACTCTTACATGTTAATGTCACTCCATTTCATCCAAACAATTTCCTTCTATGTAATTTTTCTCCTATCACCATTTTAAACCATCAATGAGCCTCCATAATTTATATTTGTTTAATAAATTAACATCCAACTAATATAAAGGATGGGCCTCCACGCTCTATTTTTTAATGAAAAAATTGTATTATTAAAATAACTAATGAGTTCAATGGTCTCACAAAATCGGCCATTGGAAACTTGGCCCCGAGAGAAACATACAAAACCCACCAAAAATGGTAAAACACACGCAAAGCAATAAAAAAACCATCAAAATAGACTCAATGCCTCTTTGAAGCTCAAAACTACAATCTTCCACACCAAAAGTAGGGGAGTAACACTAAAGGCATTAAACATTTTTTTGAGATGAGCCTCAATCGATTTGATAACCTTGATTCTCTTGAGTCATGAGAACAATCTTCTCGGAGAGTTATATTGCTTTTGTTTCCTTTTTTTCCTTAAAGATCATCCTCATTTAAGCCTAATACTAAGAAAATGTTGGATAAAACATCAACACGTGGGCTATTGGTATTTTCTTCCTTTTGAAACTTTTTTTTATTTCCTTCCTACCAAGAAGATGAAAATTCTTCTCATCCCGCTCTTTTTGTGGTAACATATTCTTTTCAAAAGTAATGGCCATATGGAAATCTTGGGCTAAGTTCCTGTGGTTGTGGCACCATAAACATCAAAAATGAATATTTTTCGTAGTCTAGGGTTGCTCAAATATGAATTATCTAGATGATTTTAGCCAAACTCTTTTTCGAGAGAGGCTTGCTCACATCCATTTGAACACATTTTTGCATGGGCAATATGCTTTTTGCCATTAGTATAAGAAGAAATGAAAACCATCTCTCCAAGTGAGTTTCCAATCCTTGACAAGATGGATTCTTCCCATAAATGTGTTGGTAGGTTAAAAATTCTTATCCATATTAGAGTGTAGACACAAAACTATGCACGTATCATCACTTTATTATTTCATCGGTATGTTGTTATATGCATGAATCCTAAGTAATAAAAGTACACATTGGTGACACTTTCCCTTGTCCCTCTATGTTCTTTGATTGATTTCTATTATGAATCTCTTCTACATCTCTCAGTTATGTATGCACTTCTGGTCATGTCACAGGGATCCATATCTATCTATCTTGTCACATCTGTCATGTTTTGTCTTAGGACACTAGCACCCACTTTGGACACTAGCACCTAGAACTTGTGTCCATTCGGGAGCTCTGAAATCTTCGTTATTTTTATTCATTTTGGAATTTATGGTCAACCTTGTTTCTTTTATTATCCTTATCCCACATTCTTAGTCGGCCTTCGGTGTCACTAATGTCAAAAATCAAGAAAGGGAATCATATACACACACAACATACTAACTATTATTACGGTGGAAAATTAAGAGGGACCATCACATATACATATTACTACTACTATTTAAATGGACTCCATTCTAGGATGCATACACTTAATAGGAAGGGAAGTGTTGAATTCCATACCACATATCTGCATTCTTAGATCAAAGCTAGTTATAGCCTATTATCTTGGTGTCATTGGTGCGAGGGAAAACCTAGGCTAAGGACACCATTTCACACACAAGCACAAAGAACTACATGGAGTCTAAGATGTAGTGCAATGCTCGGTAATAAGTTCACTCATCGGGTGACCTCATCAAGGTTAGTATGACTTCACATGTTACATATTTTATTCAAATATAATGTGTTGGTGAGCTTATACAGATAGCTAGGGTTTGTTTTATAGGTTACAGGTGTGATCGAAACCCTAAAAATGAAACCAGAGTGATAAAGAAAAATAGAAGTGAATATCTTCTAGCCTAGAGGAGACCATATCCTCGAACGTTCATGCATTGCAAAGCACCACGAACAATCACCAAGGTGCTGGGGCACATCGTCCTCGTGAAGGTGCTTCTTTCCAATATAGTCCGAGTTCTAGAATCCTTAACCAACCATTTCAAAAATTTCAGCGGATCCAACACTCAAACAGTACTGATCACCTCTAGATCAATTGAAATCATATAATTCTCTATCCCTTTGTATTTACTTAGAATTAATCAATTTTAGAGACTTATACACTAAACATTGTTGTATATAATCACCTAAATATCATTTGTTACAGTAGTTACTCTAAAATAAGATTTAATTCAAATTATATTAAATCATTTGGTGAACCCCACTCCTTTATCAAACTCATTTCCCTATGATCCACATCCCTCATGGCTAAAAAATGGTACCCATCCCCAGATCACCCTAAGAGCTTTATGAACATTGAGCCATTTTTTCCCACACTTGCGTAGAATCTAAATTTCATGCTTTCAAAAAAAATCCTTCATGTCAATCCCATGTTATCGAGCACCTCCTTTCATTCCAATCATTTGATCCTGATGACCTCCCAAGTCCTGACTCTTTCTTTATCTCCCCATTCAAAAACTTGATGAATATGCTCTTCCACCCACTGCAAACATGAATGTTGCTCCATCTTCTCCCCTTGTACTATGGTAAATGATAACACTAATATATATTCTTTACATGATGAACTTCTTGCTTGTGAAAATATGGATGATAATGATAATGATAATGATAATGATAATGATAATGATAATGATGATACACATGTTAATGACGATGTTTCTTGCATTAATATTGTTAAATGTGAATCTATTCCTCATATCTCTTCTACTTCTAAAATTGTTTCCAATGATTTCCATGTTGAAACCAATGCTAATCCTAGTGCATCTCCTATTATTCATGATGATCATACACCAATTGACTCCTCACATAGTACACCTCTAGATCCTCCACATACATCCCCTTCTTCCACATCCCATTCCCCTCCTCAAGTCCCTATGATCACTCATAATGGCAAGACCCAACCCCTCAATGTGCCTCTCACTTCCCAAACCATTCCTCCATAAGACATCCTTTCTCTCATGCATGTTGTTGGTGATTTACAAAGAAAAGTACATACCCTTACCTTAGAGAGAAAATCCTATTATGCTTCTATTGACAATAATACCATTCACAAAAATCCCATCCCTAAGAAAATTCACAATTCCATTTTTCCTAAGGGTTTCACTATGCCTACTTTCTCACATTTCGATGGCATGGGAAATCCTTACTTACATCTTAAATATTTTCGATTAGCCATGGATTCATATTCCAATGATAGGTTGTTACTAAAATATTTCCATCATAGTCTTGTAGATATTGCTCTTCAATGGTATACTCATTTACCTAGTGGATCTATTAGCACTTATTATGATATGGAGGATGCATTCCTTAGACGTTTCATTTCTAATAATGGGCCTAAAGTTACATATGAACACTTACCTTCTTTGCATCAAGGAAAGATAGAACTAATTCTAGATTATATTTTACACTTTAATTCTTGCATGCACCATTTACTTTTTCAGCCTATTGATCTAGAAATGCAATATATCTTTTGTCGTGGCTTAATTCCTCCTTTAAAATAAAAGTTGTTATATGATACATGTGATTCCTTTACTACTCTTTGTTATAAATTTATTGACTTGGAAAAAGACTTACTTGTGGATCCTATTATGGTACATGTTTCTACCTCTTCTGCTCCTCTCCCACCTATTCTACCCCCTTCACGGTCACCATTTCATCCTCAACATAAGCATACCTCCCCTCCACAATCACATCGCTATCCACATAGATCTTCCCCACCTCCCACCCATGGACCATTATAATTCTCACATGTTGCTAGACCACATGATATCTTACATACTTTACTTGATGAACAAATGATTTGTTTACCTTCCAACCAACATCATCCCCCTCACCGGTTACACCACCATCATGACCACCCCTTTCATAATTTCCACCGCATTAATAGCCACCGTAACAATGATTGTTATGCCATTCATAATAAACTCCAATATTTAGAAGATAGGGGTGTTATTTCCTTCAACACCCAATTTCATGATCTATCTCCCTCCCCTCTTACATATAGGTAATCCTCTATAACCGTTAGCTTATCTCATTCACCACCTCCTAAGGTCATTATTTATTCCCCTCCTAAGGTCATCATTCATCCACATCCTCTATTTTTTCCACATATTTCCACATCCTCTCAACCTACCCCTGTTGTTATTACACCATAATGGATTCCTAAGCAGCCCACTTCCGCATCTCCCACCATCACACCTCCCATTTTTGGTACAATTTCCTCTGACATCTAATTTGGTACATACATGCACAATATTTTTGTTCCACATGCTCCTAATGTGCATCTCAGCCTATTAACCTATGAAGATATGACACCCATCATCATATCATTACCCGATGACGCACTCATATTCTCAAGGTTCATACATGACTGTTGAGGGCATTGTTACTTAATTGAACCTTACTCTCACGCTAGGGGGAAATCATTCTTTCCCCCTCCATCCTCATCACATTCAATTATCTACATCATTATGCATCTCATTATCATATAATTATCATTGCATCATTATTTTATCATCCTACATTCCTATACAATTATCTCATCACATAACCATTTCTATCTATTTGTTACTCATTGCATTTGCTCATCATATATATATATATATATATATATATATATCTACTATATGCTCTACTATTCATTATTATCCAAATGCAATTCTTATTTAACCCAACAATTAACACTATATAATTATTTACGCATCATCACAAATTTCAACAATCAACATTATCTATCAAATCAACAATACCAATGATGTATACAAAACCAAAAAAATATACAATCACTGCCAGTGCAACAAATAATCATCACATAGTACACAATAGACATCAACACCGGATAAGTGATAAATATCCTTATATATATAATTCGTAATCAAGGTTAAAAATTAGAATCGTTGGAGGCCAAGACCCCATGCCTCAATACATCCTATATAATACATCATATGTCCTCATCACTATCACTATCTACAACTGCAAGAGCTATATAACTCAAAGCTTCACCGCAAACCCTACGTCATCTATCTCAGGGCTCGTGTCTCTCTAGTTGGCTCTCGATAACACGTCATTCTTTTCCACCTACTATGCAAATCATCCCTAGAGCTACACATTTTTAAAAACACAACCTAGACTAGGCCACCCTCCCAAAGGTTGTCTCTCCCACTCCGCCTCCTGTGCGAGCCTCATCATGCTCACTCAACAAAATTGTACATGTGGCCACCACTATCACCACAGATTAAACATATGGGCATGCTCACCCAAAATCGCATCCACATGCTCTAACATCCCTCCACTCACAAGCATGTCCAGGGGGCACATTTTGAGTCAACGTGTGTATGGAGGTATCCATGATCAAAGTCTAGTAAGCATCACCTACAACCACATGACAAACACCTCATATTAGCAACTACACATTATCATATTCATTAACCAAATTAACAAATAAACCAATAACAATGTATGATACTTGCGTTATGCTCACGTCATTCTTTACATCATCTACCTCATAAACGAGTACCTAACCCCGACTCCTCCACGTGATGGCCCACCTACCATGTCTACAACTACTGGAAATAATAACACCCATCGGTGTTTCTTCCACCACTACATGTATGCCTCGACACCCATGTTATTCACATGTATTGGACCTATGGCCGATCTCCGCCTCATCTAGACATGGGGGCACTAGTTGTGCTCTTGTGGAACTGGCCTTGACCTTGGTCACCTCGTTACCCTAGTAGAACAACACCATATGAATGGCTCCAGGGGTACATCCCAAGCCATACCAAACTATCGGGATATCCGCTCACCATGGAATAACTATGCCACTCCTAGAAATTGGTCCTCCAACCACATGGTGCGCCAAACACACCGCAACTCAACATCATCCTCTACCCATCCCTCATAATCTCTATATGGCCCCCGATAATTATCCTAGGGCCCATCTAATACAACCTGGACCTATTTGTGGTCATATCCATCCTCCTACTCCACGTTCCCACCCACCTCGATGCAAATATATTTGGTCAAACCCAATCATCTAGTGGCCAACTATTGGTATACGATTGTAAGCCCATAAATGTAATAGGGTGTTTGCTCTTATCCCACCACCATGGTCTTCCTGTGTGAATTGGTACAAGTCCCTATATTAATATGCCAACATACATCATGTTCATGCATATTTATTGCCATGCTCCTCTATACTCCAAAAAAATCTCATGCATCCTATACAGAATGCCAACTCCACCACCCTCCATAGCCATTGATGAAGCTAGTACAACTACAATGAATTTCCACAATCGCGGAACCCCAAACCTCACAATCGCATCCAAACTAATATGCATCTCGGAATGCATTCGAGACCCTATAAAATATCGTCATGCTACCCTCATCCTGGTTATGTGCATCTACTACCGCCATAATATATATCATCTTTTTGATAACATGTAACCTCAATATCCTATACACATCCTCTAGTGTCACCATCATCTCTCTTATCGACAACCAAAATGTGCAAGTATCTACACACCACCTCTCACACAATGTTGTCAATAATGGCATATTATGGGGTACATCCCTAGTTTAATGATGTGTTGTAAGCCAACATAGTCCAATACATCCCGCTCATCATTGGTCAACCCAAAATCAAGTAATTTGCTCGAATGAAGTCCCACACAAAATTCCCTTGAGTGTATATCTCTCTGCACAACATAAACAAGCAATAAAACACAATATTAGCATGCATCCATGCTTCAAAATCAATCATAAAACATCAAAATTAACTAAACAATACCAAAATTTAGCCTCTGACACTAATGCCTAGGAGATGGACATTAGGGTCCCATGACAAGTCAAGAACTCCCGGGGATTGGGCACTAGTGTCCCAAAAAACAAAAACACCCTTTCTGTTTCCATCTCGGTCGAAAATGCCAAATTTTACAAAATCTTAAATTTTGCCACAACTGATAAAAATAGACGTATTTGACAAAAAGTTCTAGATTTGATCATACATACCATATCCCTAATCATTTGTGTAGCCACGGCCACTTCCATCCTCTTGAATCTCATCTAAATAGCCTTCCCGACACATGACGTCCCTTACAATTCATAGCTCAAATCACTCTCACTCTTAGTTAAAATGAAGTTACTATTCACCTTTTTCATATTATTAGATATAGTAATTCACTTTTACTCTACAATATAGTAGATTCTTTCTACCATTCTTACAACTAATGCAAACACACGGTTTGACAATTGTCTTGAGCCTCGTTAGTCTATTTTGTCTCCCCATTTGTGGCATCTAGATCATGGTCTCATCTAATATCGTATTATAAAATTCTAAACACTTTATCTTCAATTCGACACATGCACTATTCAATATCTACACATACTTTATCAACACTACTACATCTCCTATATTATCTCTCGGTTACTACTACAATCCTTAACATCCTTGATTTTAGCTCAATACTTGTTTCTCCACCCCTCGCCCTTTCACCGAAAGGGGGCATAAAATCAAGATCATCTTATAATCCCTCTTAGTATACAACACAATCAATTGACACTCCTAATACGTTACTATCACATTTTCTCTTATCTCATTCAAATACGGTTACATTTTTATGACATTCAAAACTTTTTTTATTTCAAATTCATTCCCCCAAATTACCTAATATGGGGAAAAAAATCTTTTTGTGAGGAACTGTAGTCACAAAATCATGCACTTTAGACATTTATTTATCCCGGTCTCATACTACTATTTAGAAGGTTCTTGAATGAAGAAAGTATTAATTACCCCTATCTTTTGGCTAGCTTATTTTATTTTATTTCATCATTACCGACCCCTTTCATCCACATCTCCAATCTATTTCAGTCATTTCCGTCATTTTACCCTTGACTGGAGTGCCTGTGCTAGTATTGGGAACTGTGGGTGCCCTAGTCCCACCAAGGGTTCCTCGGTCCCTTTTGCACTTTCCTACCACTTTTTAGGATCTTTTGATCTATTTTACATCCTTATCTTTCTTGAGGTCAGCCTTTTCTAGGTTAATTAAAAAATTATACTAAGAGAAACCTATAAATATAAAGTTATAAGACCATAATATGGGACCTAGCATCACTTTCTACTATCACTCCATCTAGAGTTGCATCCATCTATTACATTGGATATCACTTGCATCTACATAGCTCCATCATCAAGGCACAAGGCTAGGACATATGCATCATACTTCATAAGGGGAGGGATTCTATTCTATTCCATGCACACATTCTATTACATTTTCTACACATAGTTATTGTTCGCTACTTCACAAAGTATGACTGACACAAGAGCACCTAGGGCACGACATGCACACACTCACCAGAACTACATTTAGGTTCGAAATGTAGTGCGAGTTGCTCGATTAGTAATCCCACTTTGTTGTGGCAACCGAGGTCAATCTGAACCATTCATTTACATCTTTCCTTTTTAGGGTTTTGATACTATTTTTGGTATTTTGTAGGTATCCTCATCATATTGGATTATTGACAACATTTGGCACATGATAGTGAATCGATGTGATACATAATGAAGGTTCTAGATCATCTCCCAACCCCGTGAAAATCAGTTCCGAGCTTTTTATAGACCATGGCACCCATATTTCAGACCATAGCACCCGCAAACACCCCAGTCCTCTCAGGTACTCCATTCTAGCTAGATCCTCCAGCTCCATCCTTTCGGAACCTCTACAAAGTCATTCATACTTCGATTTTTCCAATCACCTCTACGACATTGTCTTACAAGCATCTGTTATTCATCCGATTTATTTCCTCTTACTTATTACACATTAGGGTTATTATTTCTATTTGCATAATTAATCATATTATTTGCATACTTCCTTTACCACATTTATTTACTTTATTACAGCTTGTTCATAGGATAGATTAACTATCCCTAAACTACATAGATAGGCCATTTTTAGTTAATCATTTTGGTGAACTCGACCTTCGAATCCACCTTTGTTCTAGGGATTTTCTTATCTTTTCTATCATGGCTCCCCAAGTTTCTCAAGTCTCTTTATCTACTTTACTTAAGAGATATCCTCATTGCTCAGGCTATTTTGTAAAAATAACTAGACTGCATGTATTTGGATGACAATATGCCACCACACCAAATCAATTCTATATTTGATCATTTATCTGATGAATTTGATCCTAGTGATCCTCCATCTACTCAACCCCTATTAGATTCAATTCAAGATCTACATTCTTTATTTCAAGACAAATTTAAGGCTATGGAATCAACCATTACATCCCTTAGATCTAAAATTCAATAGCTTAAGGATGCTTCTCAATCACATGTTTTTGCTCCTTCTACATCTTGCAATCTATGTCCACTACATGTCATTTAGCTGAACCTCAAGATATACCACTACTTGAGCCTCTTATGTTTGACCATAATACTACGCCACATGAAATTCTTACTTAGCTCCTTAGTCATCAATTGATCACTTTTCCACCTACTCATTGCTATCCTCCTTATCGTCTTACAAAATATCAAGGTCATCCATATTGTAATTATCATAGGATCAATGGACATCATGACCATGATTTTTAGGCTTTACAACATAGAGTCCAACATCTTGAGTGTTACGACTTTATCTCAATGTAACATTATGTTGCATGCCCATCTACAATTACTATACCATGATATCGCAACTACTAGTGCGCCTCCTTCTAATCTTTCTAAGAAAGTTCTAGATGATCCTCTTATTGATTACATGTTTTTATTGATGATCACTCACATGTGCCTACCGATTCTTCTCCTAGTCGAAAAACTACTATAGTTCTATCACATGATTATCCTATTTCTAATACTACCTCTCCTCTACTTAATGAGCATCACACCAATCGAAAAATGTGTTCCAAGGAATGGTGTGGAGAAATGCAAGGAATGGTGTTTTATGGGCTGTCTCGCTAACCCAACTGAAAAATGTGTTCCGGTTTGATTCCCTTGGATTTGCAGGGGCCATAGAGGCCATTATTGGGAAGATTATTTGCGAGCTTAGGTCAACCTCAGTCAATGCGGAAATCACCTCTCTTTATGTGACCCATTTTTTGTTGTTGGGTGAAGACAAAGCAGGGGTGGTGATTATTTTTCGCCGATTGATCCTTCCCCATCATTTGGTTGGGATGGAAGAGGCGGTTTGGCAATTCTATTTTCCCTCTTGTTTTATGCTCGATGGTGAGGATGTGGGTTTGAAAGGGGGTCGTGAGCTGGTTCAAGAATTGTAGAGGAGAAACAGGGTCCTGTGGAGGTTTGTAATTACGGTGCATATGAAATGAAAATCCAAGGCAATGGAAGGTGCTTCCATCTCACAGCTTGATTTGGAGGAATTAGACATGCCAATTGGTTTGATTCCCTCACACGTGGTTTGTGTTCGTGAACACGGTGGCTTGGCTTACATCCTCCTTCAAGCTTCTCAACAAAGAAGTTACCGTCCATTGTTACGGTTTCGGGATATGTCAGCTACTCATGTGGAAGAGGATATTAAATGTCCCAAGATCAAAATTTTTGAAGCATCAGACTAATGGTGGAAGGCCAGCTAGTGTAGTATTTACATATAGTTTTTGTTTTTAGGCTCACAGTGACATAGTTTCACAATGTCATTAATTTTCACCATGTTTTTCTTTTTGGATTCTGGGTTTTTTTATCAAGGTGGCATTATCTTCATGGTTACATTGTTAACCACCCTGATTTTTTGGTTCTACTATACATACTATAAAGGGAGGGGACCCAAGAACCCCTCGGTTCATAGCTCCAGTAAAAGAGATTACCTTATAAAATCAAATTCTAGAAAATTCATGTGATGAAAGTTAGAATGATAATGGTGTGATGAGTGTAAGGTCCATTTGATTTCTAAACCCTCAAAGATCGATTATGGACCGAGGAAATAAAGTGCGTCATCGAGTAGTGAGTGCAGCATGTACATACAGACAATGTAGTGTATATAACGATAAAAGATGACCATGTGATGAGTGGAATGTGTACATATGCTAATGTAAGATGTGTAAAATGCCGGGTGAATAAAATATATGACTATGTGTGATGTATGTTAATATAATGTAGCGTGTAGAGTGTAATAGGTGTAGTGCACCTAAGAGCATATAGTATGTAGAATGCAATGCTAGATGTGTAAAATGTGCAAGGTGTAATGCATGAAGCGCCATGTAATATATGTAGATAGTATAGTAATACAATACTAGACTCCTATGTGATGAAAAATAGTATGTAGAATATGTGTGAAAATACATGGTGTAAAGCGAGTAGGGTAAGGTGCTTAGATAATGAGTGTATGCCTAATGATGACTAACATGATACATGATGTATAAATGCACAAATGTCAAAATATTGTAGACTAAATGTAGAATGTATGGTGTATAACGCATGATGTGTGATGAAACACAATGTGTAATGCCTATAGTGTAGTGTGTGGGGTTCATGTGTGGTAATCCCTCAATAGTCAAGTGTGAACCGAAGCACAAGAGTGTGTCATTAGGTAGTGATGACACTAAAGTGTGTAATGAGTATGTGTATGTTATGAGATTGATGTATGAGAATGCAAAAGTGAGATATGCGTAGATGTTAAGATTAGGGGGGATGTGGGATGCTATGCCCCCAAGTGTATGATAACGCGTGTACTATGTGATAAATGGTGTATGAGGGTGATGAAGCATTATAGATTTCGTAAAGTCTTATAGATGTGTGTATGTATAAGTCATGGTGTAATGGAGGAATATGGTAATGTAAGATGAAACAAGGTTCTTTATGGTAAAATATCCCTCAACAGTCATATAAGAACCATAAGAATATGAGTGTTTCATCAGGAGGGTAGAGTGACAAGAGTCACCTACCAAAGACCAATTTTGTGTGCGGTGGGACCTTGTTGGACATAGTTTATAGTAGAACTATTTGGTGGCGGTGAAAGTGAAAATATATCATAAACACTAGGAGAAGGATTGGTTGTTGGGACAAAATTAATTGGTTGGAGCTTAGATTTGAGAGGAGGCCAAGTTGCATTGAGTCTCAAGGGAGACTTCTTAGGTTGATTTGGTAATGTAGTAGATGACTTAGTAGGAGTGGTTTGTGAACTAATTTTGATAGGTGGTTAACTTTGTTGACTTGGAGATATCGTAGGTGATTGCTTAGGTGGTGCTTGTCTTTTCGAAGAAGGTGCATGAGAAATGGTGGTGTGATGCTCATTAAGTAGAGGAGAAGTAGTATTAGAAATAGGAGAATCATGTGATGGAACTATAGTAGTTGTCTGACTAGGAGAAGAATTAGTAGGCACATGTGAGTGATCATTAATAAAAAGCATGTAATCAATAAGGGGATCCGTTGGTGTGTGGGATCCTATGTGTCCCGCACTCACATATGGAGGATCATCTCACATGGGTTAGGTGTAGGGTTAGGTGTTGGCATAGCAGCTGATTAACACGATGAGATCCCTCTCCACCATTAGTTCGATCTTTTGGTGTGATGGAAAATCATTTGGTATCAAAGCCAGGTAGTTAAGCGTGCCAACCCTAGAGTAAGATCCTGGGATGGGTGACCTCTCAGGAAGTCCCGTTGTCATTACCTCCTAATTTTGGTGGGCCCGATTGGGTGTATACCTAGCTCAATCGTTTGGGAGTGTGTTTGTGTAGCAGCTGAATAATATGATGAGATCCCTCTCCACCATAAGTTCGAGCTTTTGGTGTGATGGAAAATCATTTAGTAAAGGAAACTCACGGCCTCGCAGACCACGACCACGCAAACCACGGAGACCACGGCGGGTGAAATGGATAGCTCACCACACAAACCACGGGAGACCTCGCCGGGTGGTGAAGGAAACTCACACCTCGCATACCACGAGGAGGCAGAGAACCAAAGGATACCATTCGGCCAGAGAGCCACTATAAACAAAAAATAACAAACAACAAATAAAAAAATGTATGAAATCGGCGAAGAAACCACAAGAAGATATTTAGAGAGGTCGAAGACTATCGACCAAATGCGAGACCCTGTAATCGACGTAGGTCAAAGATCCACCAACAAAACCAGAAGCAAAACACGTTGAGTCATAGTCGATGCAGGTCAAGCGAGCAATAGATTGAGCTTGGTGGCATGCAAACACAGAAAGGACCAAAAACCATCCAAAAATCTTTAAAAAATTACTTCCAATAAAAATATTTAAAAAAATCAAAAGAGAAATTACCTCTATTTTTAGGTGATATGCTAGATTTAGTCACGCTCTTAGCTAAATGTAGCTATAAAACCCTAAAACTCAAGGAGATCTGCACATGCACGAAGAACACAACAAAACCAAAAAATTTCCAAGAATAACTTGTTAAGAATGTTAGCAATAAATTTCAGAATCTAATGATCAAAAAACTTGCACGAGGAGTAAAAAAATAAAACTAAGAGTAATCACAACCAAAATGACGAATGCACGTTTACCCGATCTCATCTCTCGATACCAAACAATTTTTCGTCACACAAAAGCTCAAACTTATGGTGGAGAGGGATCTCATCATGTTATTCAAGTACTATGCCAATAGTTTCTCCTCTACAATTCTTGAACCAACTCCCTGACCACCCTTTTCGAACCCACATCCTCACCGTCAAGCATAAAACAGAGGGCAAACAAAACCCCCAAACCGCCTCTTCCAGCCCAACCAAATGACGGGGAAGGATGAATCGGCGAGTAATATTCACCACCTCTGCTTTGTCTTCACCTATCAACAACAAATGGGTCACAAAAAGAGAGGCGATTTCTGCATTGACCCGAGGTCGACCTGAGCTCTGCAAATAATCTTCCCCAATAATGGCCTCTATGGCCCTGCGAATCCGAAGGGAATCGAACTGGAACACATTTTTCAATCGGGTTAGCGAGACAGGCCCGTAAAACGCCATTTCTTGCATTTCTCCACATAAAACAACCCTAGAAATGGCTTGAATTCCATCGCAAATGTAATTAGCAAACAGGATGAGGTTGAAAATAAAAAGGCAGGATGAAACAAATGGAGGCAATGAGAGAAATAATAATATTGTCACACATGTCACGATGTCTATGCCACTTTGCAGTAATAATGCATCATTCTCCAAAATGGTGGCCAGTCCCGACCACTCAACACAATCATTGGTGAAAAGGAAGTGGTGTTTTGAGTCACACCAAAATTGGCAAGAAAATCCGTTGCTTGATTACCTTCATGGTAGATGTGATGTATTTCCCATGATTCTAGTTTAGCAAGCCAAAATATTACATTGGATATGTAATAATCAAGTTTCTAGTTTAGGGATTTACCTTCTTTAATGGCTTGAGTAATAATCATTGAATCCCCTTCGATGAGGAGATGAGAAATGCCATTGCACAACAAGTTTTATACCAAAGAGGAGAGCTTGTGCCTTGGCTTGATTACAAGTTCCTTTTTGCAAATGGAAGGAACTTGCACTAATCAACTTACCTGAATCATTTCAAATAAGGCATCCGGCCCCCAAAATACCAGTTTCCCTTGGACACGACTTTTCTAGCTTAGTGACATACTCTTTAGGCTAAATTGTCACCTATTTTATCATTTTGTAGTGGTATCCACTTTATGTTACATCACCACTCCCTCCTTACATTTTGTAGTGATATGCGCTTATGGCTAAATCATCACTCATCCATACATCTTATAGTGATATACACTTAGGCTAAATCATCACTCATAAATTCACTTGGTCGTGATATATGCTTCGGCTATAGGGTTCACACACACATCATTTCTAAGTCACATCACATCGCTACACTTACACATTCATCAAAATGCATTAGACATAACACATTATTAGACCATTTCCTGATGATGCAGTCTTTTTTATGGTTTATTCTTTACTGTTGAGGGGGAAAACAAAATGAACCTCACTGCATACACTTCCACTTACTCATGGGGCATGTGGCTCCTACCACTCCATTTGCATTCCATTCCATCTATCCACAACATGTTGCATATATGGTTGCTTTTACTCTTGCTTACTTTTTTGTTCATGATAGATTGATTAATTGTATGTCATTTATCCATACCATCCACACATGTGCATTCACACATTTATCTAATTGTGATCGCGAGATACAAATCTCCTACACATGACACATATGCTCACCTTCTACCCTATCTACACGGGTCATTGGGGAATCCATATTCATTTCTCAAAAGTGTTATTGTTTCATTTTGTACTTACCACTTTACATTACTTGTTTATACATGCTTTTGACATACTAGATATCTTCTAGAATGCTAACATGTGCTTCATGTGTAGCATTTTTATGTAAGGATATTTGTTTCCATATTTGTTTGTTCCATTTTCTGTTATTGTTTGCTATTTTTGTGGGCCTTCCCTATGTTTGGTGTGCACATTTATTTGTTGTTTTCAGCCATGATTTCCTTACGTGTCTTGCGACATCATGAGTGATGTCCCATGTTTGCAGCCCGCTTTGTGCGGCTTACTTGTCTTCTTACGTGTTTACATTACTTTGCTTGGTAGCTTACACACTATTTGTGTAGCTTACACATTTTTTTATATACATGCATGTTTACACTTGTCTTTGGCTAGCCTTCTTGTTTGTGCGTGCCTTGGTTTCTACCAAGCACTTTTTAGGGTTACATCGTACATACAGTTAGTCCTCTTTTGGGGCCACATTTCTCCTATCAATGACGTCACATGCAACCCCAAATAGGAAGGCATCATTTGGGGTTTTTACATACTAACACAAAGATTCTACACCGATTCAATTCAGATTATATACAACGAGTGGGTTTAGACAAGTCTACAAACCCCATACACAAAGGGGATTTTAGAAGACATGGTTTCCTTAGCATTCTCGGGAAGCGATTACTGATCTTGGAGGTTACAATGGGTGTGCCTCTCTACATTACTTTGGCTAGTGGTGTCGAATCACCCAAAAAATAGGGCGATACTGAGATATATCTACTCACATTCAAGGAAGCAATTAGAGCTTGGAGAACATAGAGAATTTCCTCCCTTGACTTCTTCAGCCTATGGCGTGAGATCTCCCAAAAAAATTGTAGTACATGATATCCTTCTACACTCTCCTTCTCGGCATAGATCAGTGCACATGTTCCATTTACATTTACATTTTCCATTTACATTTGCATATTTTACATATACATGAGTCTTTTACATTGCATTTTTACATATACAAACATACATATTTGACTACTTGATCATTTTCTCCTTACGGGTCCGGGTGTGAGAAACAAACAATCAAAATGGGGCAATAACAACAACGTCAACAACAATATTTCATGACAACACACGCTTTACTAACTATGTAGGTACATTACACACCGTAGTGGCTACACACGTGTTTCACTCTAGGTTCACTCTCATCACTTTTTCTTTGCGCATTTTTTATCCATAGTTTCCATACTCCATATTTTTTCATTCCACACTTTGTCTAGTCCTTCGAAGCACGCCTTCTTCATCACTCTACATTAGTATCAGGTACACATCTCTATCTACTTTATGTTACCGAGCTTTCCACTCACCAACATAAAGTGGAGGAAAAATGTAGTCACAAAATCATGTAATTTAGACATTTATTTATCCCGGTCTCATACTATTATTTAGAAGGTTCTTGAGTGAAGAAATTACTAATTAACCCCCATCTTTTGGTCATCTTGTTTTATTTTATTTCATCATTACCAACCCTTTTCATCCACATGCCCAGTTTGTTTCGGTCATTTCCGTCATTTTAGCCTCGGCAGGGGCACCTAGGCTAGTCTTGGGGCTCTCGTGGATGCCCGGTCCCACTAGGGACACCTCTGACCCTTTTGCACTTTCCCACCACTGTTTTAGGCTCTTTCTTGTGGTCATCCTTTTTGGGGTTAATTACAAAATTAGACCAAGATAACCCTATAAATATAAAGTTATGAGACCATAATAAGGGACCTAGCATCACTTACTACTATCACTCCATCTAGAGTTGCATCCATCTATTGCATTGGAGATCACTTGCATCCACATAGCTCCATCATCAAGGCACAAGGCTAGAAATTTACATCACACTTCATAGGGGGAGGGATTCTATTATATTCCATGCACACATTCTATTACATTTTCTACACAGTTATTTCTTGCTACTTCACAAAGTGTGATTGGAACAAGAGAACCTAGGAACGACATACATACACTCACCGAGAATTACATTTGGGTCTAAAATGTAGTGCAACGCTTAGTTAGTAAGCCCACTATTATGGTAACTAAGGTCAGTCTGACCCATTCATTTGCATCTTTATTTTTTTAAGGGTTTTGATACTTCTTTTGGTATTTTTAGGTCTTCTCATCATCTTGGATTATTGGCGACATCTCGCACGGGATAGTGATTCGATGCAATACACAAAGTGAAGGTTCCGGATCATCTCTCGGCCTTGTGAAAATTAGTTCTAGAGATTTAGATAAACCAGGGTGCCTAGATTCCATACCAGAGCACCCACAGGCACCCAAGTCCCTCTCCAGGCACTCCATTCTAGCTAGATCCTCTAGCTCCATCCTTTCGGGACATTTGCACATTCGTTCATGCTTCTGAATTTTCCAAATCACCTCTATGAAACCTGCTTTCAAAGCCATTTGTTATTCAACTAAGTTCTTTCCTCTTCTTTCTTACACATTAGGGCTATTATTTCTATTTAAATAGTTACTTAGATTATTTACATACTTCCTTTACCACATTTATTTACTTTATTACAGTTGTTCATAACATAGATTAACTATCCTACACTACATAGTTAGTCCATTTTTAGTTAATCAATAATCTTTTGAATACATCCTATTTAATCAACACCTATCATTCAAATAGATCAATCAATATAATTACCCTAGTTACTATCATTTCTAGATCACCTAACTTGGGAGCTACATTACGTCACCATCTCTTCCATATGACACAACTTGTAAGCCATATAATATTATTCAAATTAGAACACTTGCTACTTTAGGAGTGGGGGAAATGAGATGTCATTGCCTTTCCTGTACTGCTCCTATGTGGGTTCTTCAATCGAGACAAACAAATTTCAATCGGAACAAAACGGTAAAAAAATGGTCCTCATTCGTGCAGCAACGGTAGGAACTTTTGGGAATCGTCAATGCAAGGAGGGAAAAAAACCTCTCTCCCTAATACTCTTCCTCTAACAGAAAGACACCAAAATCCTTCAATTATCAATAAATCGGGTTGGGAATTGATCACTCCCTACCTCTTCTATCATCTTTGGAAAAATATGAAATCTCCAATATCATCACAACTATTTCTCCAAGTCACTCCTTGAAGTGGGTTGTTATTTTTTCCTACGATACATGGATCAAAACGTTGATCCATGGTTCTCCATGCCACAAGTTTCTATGTTCTACATGCACTCTGCAATATGGCTTCTCTAGACCTTATACATGTATGTTTCTTACTTACTTTACACTACTTGAATTTCCTTCAAATAACATAAAGGGGGAAAATGTAGACACAAAACTATGCATGTATCATCACTTTACTATGCCATCGGTATGTTGTTATATGCATGAATCCTAAGTAAGAAAAGTATACATTGGTGACACTTTCCCTTGTCCCTCTACATTCTTTGATTGATTTCTATTATGACTCTCTTCTACATCTCTCAGTTTTATATGCACTTATGGTTAGGTCATAGGGATCCTGTCTAGTATGTCTTGTCACATCTGTCATTTTTGGTCTCAGGACACTAGCACCTAGGTGCTTGTGTCCCTTCTGGGCACTCATGTCCTCTATTTTCTTTTTACACATTTTGGAATTTGTGGTTGGCCTTGTTTCTTTTCTTATCCTTATCCTACATTCTTAGTTAGCTTTGGTGTCACTAATGTCAAAAATCAAGCAAGGGAATCATATATATACACAACATACTAACTATTATTCTAGCTGGAAAATCAAGAGGGACTATCACATCTACATATTACTACTACTATTAAAAGGGAATATCACATCTACATATTACTACTACTATTAAAAGGGACTACATACATTGCATAAGAAGGGAAGTGTTGAATTCCATACCACACATCTGCATTCTTAGATCAAATCTAGTTATAGCCCGCTATCTTGGCATCATTAGTGTGAGGTCAAACCTAGGCTAAGGAAACCATTTCACACACAAGCACAAAGAACTACATGGATTTTGAGATGTAGTGCAATGCTTGGTAATAAATTCACTCATCGGGTGATAGCCAGTCAATCTGACTTCACATGTTTCATATTTTATTTAAATCTAATGTGTTGGTAAGCTTTTGTAAATATCTAGGGTTTATTTTGTAGGCTACATGTGTGATCATAACCCTAAAAATGAAACCATAGCGATAAATAACAACTAGAAGTGAAGATCATCGATCCATAAAAGACAAGATCTTGAATAGTCATGTGTCGCAAGCTCCTGCAATGAGCAGTCACTAGTTCCCAAGGCACTTTTTTTCCTCCCGAGGGCGCTTCTGCCTAGTACACTCTCAAGTCAAGAACCCTCAATGAGTCATCTTGACACTACTTCTAGCTAGATCCGACACTCGGACAGTCACGATCACCTCTAGATTAGTCAAAATCGATAAGTCTTTATCCCTTTGCATTTACTTAAAATTTATTTAATCTAGATTGAATTAAATCTTATTTCAAAGAAAATTACTTCAATAAATGATATTTTGGTAATTAATTATAGTAACATGCAAGAAATTAGCACTCAAATATGTAACACAGTAAGAAAATGAAGGGAGAAAGATGACTTAGTTGAATTTATGCGGCACTGGGAATGATCGAGACTATGTATCTGATGAAACAAGCTAGAAAAACCATCACAAATGCTCGATGAGGGTTCAAAACCCCGTGAATGTACATGACGAAGTGTCTTCAAGAGGATAGGAACACCCTGTGTTAACGACCGATCTGGGAACATGTGTGCGCTTAAATGCTCAAAGCCCGATCCTTTCTAGGTCGGAAGGTCTCCATTATTACTTGCTTTATGTTGTTATGGTTTCACCGTTAGGGTTTCAATCACACATGTAACCTACAAAAAAGATGACTACCTACACATGCCCACAAACCACATCAAGTCTAATAGAAAATATGCAAAATGTGGAGTCAAACTGACTTAGGTAGTCACCCAAAGAGTGAAATTAAAACCAAGCATTACACTACATCTCAAACTCCATGTAGTTCTATGTGTGTGGGAGGTATCCTTGTCCCATGCCATAGGTTTCCCTTGTATTAGATACACGATGATAGCGGGATGGATCCAGTTGTCCCAAATATGTAAAATGTGTGTGATGAAATAAAATGAACTCCACTCCTATGAACTCGTATGGAGATCAATGCAACCCTTGTCCCTTGTATGAATGTGCTAGATGTACATTTTTAGTGCTATTTTAGATTTTTGTAAGCTTAGGTGAGGATAGTGTTATCCAAATTTCACCCCCCAGAGTTAATTTGATAACATGCATCAGAGTTTTTAGTTCCAAGCAAGTAGATTGATTCAGGAAAATCGTAAAATTGGCCAAGTCCTGCTCAAGGCCAACTTTGGGACAGTTGGAACAATTATACGCGGAAGGCGCGGATCGGCCGAAAAGCCTCTAGGCAGCCCAAACAGAAAAGGGACATCTGGGACAAATGGACGCGAAATGCCCGGATCGGCCGAAAGAAAGAAAATTTGTCCAAGTCCTTTCCTGGGAGCAAGTGGGACAAGAGTGCGTGGAGGACGCGAACCGGCCGGATCAGCCGAAATAGGAAACTTCAGCACAAGGACAAGTGGGACAAAGGGGCGCGAGACGCGGATAGCCGAAGGGGCCGAAAGCCAATCAGATCACGCCACATGTCACCGGCAAAAAGGGACGAGGAAGCCCATTTCGGGCGGATCGGAGGATTCTGTCCCATGAAGCACTGGGACATCCGGGACAAAAAGATGCGGTGGACGCGAAAATCCGGCAGGCCCGTGGACAAATCACAGCATGACACGTGTCGCCAAGGAAAAAGGTCCAAAAAGTCAAAGGGGCGAGTTTTCGAGCACTGATCCGAACCAATGAAATAGTGCCACGTGTCCAAGTTTAAGGGGCCCACAAGAAAAGCCCGCGAAAAGGTGGAGAGAGAAAATTGCTCAGTGAACCAGAGCCTGCCACGTGTCATCCAGATGGCAGAGCGGAAAAGAGATTTAAAAATCCGTTTTCACCTGTTTTGTGCCCTAAATCTTCAGATCATCATATCTTTCGATCCAGAGCTCGGATTTACATGTTCTTTATATCAATGGAAAGTTGTTGAAGTTCTCTACATGATTCTGGGGTCAATCTTGCATTTTGGTGTAGTTTGGAGGGAGAAAATTAAGAAAACATCTCTGACGCGTGGTGATAGACAGAAGTAATGCTTCAACAACCAACTTTAATGCAACAGAGCCTGACTCGCCGCTCTGTTAGACACCACTGCTTTTCTAGATCCGCCACTTCTATCATAATGAGATGATTTTAAATGCTACCAAGAAGTGATCGGGCGGATCTGGATTTCCTCTCTCTTCCCTCTCTCATTTCTTGATATATATTGTAAAGAAGAGCTCCTTTAAGGGGTCGGACATTCTTGTTTTGCATCCTCCCTTCTTCCCTCGCTTGCAAGAGAAATTGTGGAGCTTTCAAACCTCCCATATGGGTTGTAATGCCGCCTTTTTGCCTCTTGGCCACTGCAATGTACTGTATCGACTCTTGAGCAATAATATATGTGTTGTGATTGACTCTCGACCCTCTCATGTATTCATTGCTGTCATTTTGATCTCTTATTGCAGTTTGGTTACCTGTGCATGGTGTTTGTATTGCATCTATGTGGTCTGTGTTAAATTTGCAAAACGAGTGTCTAACATTCCTCGGTGCATCACCTTTGTAGTTTAGGTTTTATTCTATGCATTTTCTTACCCTGTCTCCTTGGCAAGTTAGATTAGGTTTTAGCAAACCCTCTGCATTTTTTTGTGTGCATTTGAACAGAGGAATAGAACCACCTTCTCTGAGAATATTTTCTCATCTTTAAAGTCCCACGCTTGGAGAAAATATTCCATGTTATGCAATCACACCGGATGCCCGAACATCAACATAGAAGCCCGATCTCGCATCCAGGGGTGTTGTGAGTCTCGCAACAACAGCTTTTGGCACGCACTTAAGTGGGACCTAGAGGTCTCATTTTTATTGCAGCAAATTGATATGCATCTCTGCAGTTTTCTTGCTTATAAGAGCTATTATTTGCATATCTGGCGACTCCACTGGGGAAGAATCAACTGGTTTCAGCAATGCAGGCCTGAAAACTCATGAGAAGAATCACCACAAGGTCAAGAGTTGGAGAAGAAGAAGCATTGTTTGAATACCTGCAGTTATCTCCAAGAAGAAGGCAAAGAGGAAGAAGGATTCAAAGGTCTCCATCTCCACCAAACAGAACTCTCTCAACTCCTCCACCTGACAGGCCTTTCATTCAGTATAGAAGGGTTTTAAGACCGATTAGAATGGCTCAGAACAATCCCTACGTCAACTTCACAGGCAGCAGCCCACTTGCTCTCAATGCACAACATCCAGTTCCTATTGCAGCCTTGAAGAACATTCCCTACTTCACCGGAGAAAATCAGACTACTCTAGGTGATCATGTTAAAGATATTGCTAACCTTTGCGCAATCCATGAAATCGATGAAATGTAAGTGGTCAAAGTTACGGCATCTTCCTTCAAGGGTAAAGCATTACAATGGTTTAGGAGCCTCGGAGCTGGTTCTATCACAAACTGGAATCAGCTGTGTATTGCACTTCACGAGCAATTTGGAGAGAAGGGAGACAACTTGTCTCTTTTGGAGCAGTTGACAACTATCAAGAGAGCCCCCAACGAGCGCAAATGACTTCAACTTTAGATTTCAAAGGTCTTGGGATAGGATTCTAGTGGCAGTCAGGCCAACAACAGAAGGTGCTTTTCTATATTACCTTAAAGCTTTGAATTCTAATATTTCTATGTTAATTCAGTCCATGGGAGGCACAACAATCCCTATGGCTTATAACATTGCCATTAGAGCCGAAAACTGTCTTATTCAAGCTGTTAAACTGGCTCCTAGGCCTCCCATGCCTTTGTATCCAAACTTAGAAAATCCAAGCACTAGTCAAGCACCCACTCGCCCCTGTTCCCACTCCTAGAAATCAGAGTTTCAAATGAAGCTTCCACTTCATCTCCAAGTGCTTCAAATGAACTCCAAGAGGTCATGAAACAATTGCAAAATTTGGGAAATGAGCTGGTTACTATTAAGAGGCAACAAGCCCAAGGTTTCAAACCTTCCTATCAACCTCAAGCTCAGCCTAATAGGCAGCCATACCAACCACAAAGACCACCTAATCTAGTTGCAAATGTGAATCAAACAAGGCCTCCCTCTAATAGACCATTCCAGCCCTATAATCCAAATGCCATATCTGCCTCTAAGGCATTAGTGCCAACACAGAACAACATTGCTCAGGAATATGATTGGTGCTTTCCATGCAACGAGCCTCATAACCAATCCATGTGTTTCAATGGTGCTCTCAATCAAGCACTAATGGTGACAACTACTGGTGTGGAGGGTGAGGGTAGTCAAGGAAACAACCAACAACCAGAAACATTCCAACAGCAATCAGCCCCAAATGACACCACATTGGTGAACTGGCAAGCGGAAGATTTCTGTGGCATGAATCAAGTAGTTTCTCAAGGTGTCGCAGCCAACACAAGGTCAAAGAGGAGAAATTTGGGTGAAGAACAGCCATTAGCCCCAGCCAATCCACCACCTTCCACGGCTCCACAAATGATTGGCAAGCAGAGTCCAGTTTCAAATACACAAGGGCAGCCAAGAACAACCCCTAGGCCAACTCAAATGCCAGCTGTTGCTGCCCACGTACAAGGAGTAAGTGTACAAACCAAGGGACAACAAAAGGATACTTCATCCCCATTCAGTATCATTGAACAAATGAAGAAGACTAACGTCAATATATCAATGTGGGAATCCCTATCCATCCCAGGACAAAGAGATCTGCTGCAAGCTGCCATGAAGGATTGGACAACTTCGAATCAGCAGGTTCAGATGCAAGACAAAGTGCTTACAAATGCTACCCATCCTGAAGGAAGCCATGGAGGGCAACAAGGTAAAATGTTGAAGCCCCCTCCTTTCTATGTTTCATTAATCATTGGGGATAAACTAGTACACAATTGCATGATTGATTCCGGCAAGTAGCTCAGTGATGCCCAAGCAAATAGTTGATCAGCTGGGTCTCCAATATGAAGTAATATCTAAAGGGGTAGTGCAATTGGATGGGACAGCAATAGCAAAGAATAGATTGGAGTGATTAAAAACTTGAGTCTTACCTTGCATGCATGTCCAAATGTTGTTGTCTTACAAGATATATCAATCATAGACCTTCCACCACTCTTTGCCCTTTGCTTGTCAAGGGACTTCACAGCCAAGATTGGGGGGTATTTTTCTGCTGATTGGTCCCACATGCTTTTTTAGAACAAGGTATGGAACTAAGGCTATAATTAGGTCTCGAACCTATTGCAAACTTCCATATTGAGCCTTACACTCCAAGTCGATTAATGCCAATTTCTCAATTTGATCAAGAAGATCACCCTAGTATCGATGAGGTGACACCAAGGTTAGAAGTATCCGGACCTAACTCTTGACGAATGGGCAAACAAGATACATGCTTTTGATCCCTATCAAGAAGTAGAAGAATCTGAAGTGGGAGTCTATTGTATGCACGAAGAAAATCAACCTATTCCTAGCATCACCAAGCCAAGCCATAATGATGAAAATGAGGTATGGCGGTTGTTTTTGACGGATCAAGGAGTAGGCAAGGTGCAAGAGGTACAACCATGCTTGTTTCACCTCAAAGCATCAAACATTATTCACTTTTCATTTCTAGTTTTCTTGTTCAAACAACACAGCTGAATATGAGGCCTTGATTCATGGACTTCATTGGGCTAGGAAAAAAGGGATAAATAACTTGCAGGTGTTCGGGGATAGCGAGCTAATCGTCAACCAAGTTAGAGGACAACATGCTATGAAGAACGACTTGCTGAGGAGCTACAAGAATAGGGTATGGGACCTCATTGAGGATTTCGAAGCTTTCAACATTGTGTCCATACCCAGGAAGAAAAATGAAGCCGCGGATAGGCTCGCAGCAGTTGGAGCAACGTTTGATGTGGTTGACAACATCAAAAGGGAAAAAACACAGCCACATATCCATGTGATTGTGAGGCCAGCAGTTCCAGATAATAACACCAGCTGGCAGGTGTTTGAAAATGATCAACAGATCATCAATTTTTTACAAGAAGAAGCTGAATTCTCAGCTAGGAATCAGGACAGACTAGAGCAGCAGTATGGGGATCAAGTAGTGCAGCTGCGGACAAACAAGCTTCCCAAGGGTTTAGTAACGTTGGAGTCTATCTTCAACCCTAACGACCAGTTCCGTAAAGAAAAGGCTAACATACAGGTCAAGAGGGAAGATTCAGAGCCAATTCCGGTTGGGGAAGGAAAAACACTTCAAATTGGTAAAGTGGCCACTGAGCAGGAGAAATCAGATTTCATACAGCTTTGTCAAGAATTTCCAGATGTCTTCGCTTGGAGCTATGAAGACTTGAGAGGATTCAATCCGAATTTGGCACAACATACCATAGAATTGGATCCAGATGCTAAGCCCATCAGGTAGAAGCAGAGACCTGTTAACCCTCACATTGAGCCTCTAATGAAGAAAGAGCTAAATAAGCTAATAGAGGCAAGCATTATATTCCCGATCAAGCACTCAAGCTGGGTTGCTAACTTGGTTCCAGTCAGGAAGAAAAGTAGAGAAATCAGGTTGTGTGTGGACTTCTGAGACCTCAATAGAGCATCTCTCAAAGATCATTACCCACTTCCTTCAATGGAACAAATATTGCAGTAGTATCCAGTTCAGAGAGATTCTCTCTCCTAGATGGCTACTCAGGGTATAATCAGGTGATGGTGAAAGAAGAAGACCAATTCAAGATAGCCTTCACAACTAAATGGGGCACATATGCTTACAAGAAGATGCCATTTGGGTTGTCCAACGCTGGTGCTACCTTTCAAAGGGCAATGGACATGGCATTCAAAGGCTTGATCAACAAGATAGTGCTGATATACCTTGATGACATCACTGTATTCTCCAAAAATGCAACAGACCATCTCTTTCACCTCAGGAAAGTGTTTCAGAGGTGTAGAAAGTTCGGAGTATCTTTGAACCCCAAGAAGTGCATCTTTCTTGCACATGAAGGAAAGCTCCTTGGCCATGTTGTCTCGAAAGAGGGACTGGCAATTGATCCAGAGAGGGTTGAAGCCATAAGAGCACTGCCATTGCCAAGTCACAAGAAGGCTCTTCAAAGTTTCTTGGGAAGGATCAATTTTGTCCGCAGGTTTATCCCAGATTTTGCAGCCCTTGTCAAGCCCATCACCAAAATGTTAAAGAAGAGCATGGCTTTTAAGTGGACAGCAGAAGGCAAGGAGAGTTTTGAAGCAATCAAAGAAGCTATCTCTCAAGCACCAACTCTCATCAACCTAGACTTCTCCAAGGATTTCATCCTCTATGCATTTGGAGGTGATGACACTATTTCGCCATTCTGCAGTGCACATGAACAAAGATAATGATGAGCAAACGATTGCCTTTTTTTGCGAGCCTAGATGACTGCGAGGTGAGTTACTCTTTTATTGAAAAGCATGTACTTGCAAAGTGTCGAAGCTTGAAGAATTCAAGCATTTAGTCTCAAACAACAAGGTCCAGTTGTTGGTCTCACATGCTGGAGTTAAGGACTTCCTCCTCAACAAGGATTTGAATGAGAAAAGGGCAGGTTGGATCACCCGTGTCATGGAGTATGACATTGAGATCAAGATCACCAAGATGGTAAGAGGAAAGGACTGTGTGAGCAGCTGGTTTTAGGGAAGAAAAAGGAAGTATGTGACGAAGAAGAAGGCTGTTTGACATCGGGGACAACCATGAGCCAAGCGGCAATCATGAAGAAGACAATGCTTCCCCCATTCCTTGCTGACCCAAGGTATTATGCACTTCCTAGGTACAGGCCAATGCCCCCCAGAGATGAACAAGACCCAAAGGAGACACTTCAGATTACATGATGTCCCATATGCCATTGTTGATGGAGTTTTGTTCAAAAAAGATGTAAATGGAGTGCTGCTGAGATGCATTAGCACAGGTCAGATTCAAAGGGTATTGGAAGAGTTTCATGGTGGACTAGCTGGTGGCCATTTTGTGCCAAGAGTGACAGCTCTAAAAATTATGAAGGTCGGTTATTATTGGCCTAAAATCTTCAGCGATTGCTACGCATGGATCAAGAGGTGTAAGAATTGTGCATTCTTCACAGGAAAAGAGAAGTTTGCTGCCCTTCCATTGCATCCAATCTCAGTTGACCAGCCATTCATGCAATGGGGTCTGGACTTCATTAGAGTCATTAACCCCAATTCAAGCCAAGGGCATAAATGGATTTTGACAGCCACCGACTACTTCACAAATGGACAGACGCAAGAGCACTCAAAGAAGCAAATGAGTCTAGCATCTTAGACTTTTATAAGGGAATAACAACTAGATTTGGTGTACTACCACAATAATCTCCGATAATGCATTGGCATTCATTGGATCTAAGGTAACTGAGTGGGCTGTCAAGAACGGTATTTACCTAAGCACTTCATCGAACTATTACCCTCAGGGTAATGGCCAGGCCAAGTCTACAAACAAGAACTTGTTGAGGATCATTAGGAGAACTCTTGATGAGAATCAGAGGTCTTGGCATACCAAGCTGAAATCAACCTTATGGGCTGATAGGATCACTCCCAAAAGATCCATAGGTAACTCTCCATTCAGGCTTGTCTATGGAAGAGAGGTAATCTTGCCCATGTCACTTGAGTTGCCAACATTGGAACTCATGAAGCAGCTGGAGTTACTTGAATTTGAGCCCATGGAGGTGAGGTATGCAGAGTTGATGGAGCTGCAGGAGATCAGAAATCAGGCATCCCAAGCAATGGAAAAGGATCAAGCTTTGATCAAGAAGACCTTTGATAGGAAGGCCAAAGATAGATCTTTTCAAGTTGGAGATCTAGTGTTGAAATGGGATGTGGACAGGGAAAAACCGGGAAGGCATTCAAAATTTGATGCCATTTGGAGTGGCCCATACATGGTCACGAAGTGCAAGAGCAGCAATGCTTTCCAATTGGCCTCATTGGACGGTGAAGAACTGCAGATTCCAGTAAATGGAATCTATCTCAAACATTGCTACTGAAAATAAAAGGTTCACCCTTGTAAATATTAGCCTAGATTTCAATTCCTCTAAGTGCGTATGCACATTGTCTTGTTGTAGTTAGGTTTCAGTTTCCCTAAGTGCTTTGGCGTAGGTTTTGTCGCTCCTAGATTGAGTTTTTACAGTTCAGCGTGCTCTCGTAGAGGGAGTGCAAAGATCAGGCTCATTTCAGGTTATTACTTATGACTCCATGCCCAATGGATCGCTAAAGGCCACTGATCTTCTACCTAGCAGGCAGGTGACCCCGAAAAGTCACCAAATTGTTATCCAAATTTCACCCCCAGAGTTAATTTGATAACATGCATCAGAGTTTTTAGTTCCAAGCAAGTAGATTGATTCAGGGGAAAATCGTAAAATTGGCTAAGTCCTGCTCAAGGCCACCTTTGGGACAGTTGGAACAATTATACGCGGAAGGCGCGGATCGGCCGAAAAGCCTCCAGGCAGCCCAAACAGAAAAGGGACATCTGGGACAAATGGACGCGAAATGCCCGGATCGGCCAAAAGAAAGAAAATTTGTCCAAGTCCTTTACTGGGAGCAAGTGGGACAAGAGTGCGCGGAGGATGCGAACTGCAGGATCAGCCGGCAGAAACTTCAGCACAAAAACAAGTGGGACAAAGGGGCGCGCGGACGCGCGATAAATGGCGAAGGGGTGAAAGCCAATCGAGATCACGCCACGTGTCACCGTGCATCGAAAGGGACGAGGAAGCCCATTTCGGGTGGATCGGAGGATTACTCCCGTGAAGCACTTTGGGACATCCGGACAAAAAGATGCGGTGGACGTGAAAATCTGGCGCAGGCCGTGGACAAATCACACATGACACATGCGTCGCCAAGGAAAAAGGTCCAAAAGTCAAAGGGGCGAGTTTTGAGCACTGATCCGAACCAATGAAATAGTGCCACGTGTCCAAGTTTAAGGGGCCCACAAGAAAAGCCCGCGAAAAGGTGGAGAGAGAAAATTGCTCGCAACCGTGAGCCTCGCCACGTGTCGTCCCGGATGGCGAGCGCGGGAAAAGAGATTTAAAAATCTGTTTTCGCCTGTTTTGTGCCCTAAATCTTCAGATCATCATATCTTTCGATCCAGAGCTCGGATTTGCACGTTCTTTATATCAACGGAAAGCAGTTGAAGTTATCTACATGATTTTGGGGTCAATCTTGCATTTTGGTGCATTTTGGAGGGAGAAAATTAAGAAAACGTCTCTGATGCGTGGTGATAGACAGAAGTAATGCTTCAACAACCAACTTTAATGCAGCAGACAGCTCGCCGCTCCTGTTAGACAGCCCACCGTTTTGCTAGGATCTGCCGCTTCTGTCATAATGAGATGATTTTAAATGCTACCAAGAAGTGGTTGGGGCAGATTCTAGATTTCCTCTCTCTTCCCTCTCTCATTTCTTGATATATATTGTAAAGAAGAGCTCCTTTAAGGGGTCGAACATTCTTGTTTTGCATCCTCCCTTCTTCCCTCGCTTGCAAGAGAAATTGTGGAGCTTTCAAACCTCCCATATGGGTTGTAATGCTAGTCTTTTTGCCTCTTGGCCACCGCATGTAATGTATCTTTGTATCGACTCTTGAGCAATAATATATGTCTTTGTGATTGACTCTCCACCCTCTCATGTATTCATTCTTTGTCATTTTGATCTCTTATTGCAGTTTGGTTACCTATGCATGGTGTTTGTATTGCATCTATGTGGTCTATGTTAAATTTGTAAAACAAGTGTCTAACATTCCTCGGTGCATCACCTTTGTAGTTTAGGTTTTATTCTATGCATTTTCTTACCCCTGTCTCCTTGGCAAGTTAGATTAGGTTTTAACAAACCCTCTGCATTTTTTTGTGTGCATCTAAACAGAGGAATAGAACCGGCCTTCTCTGGAGAATCTTTTCTCATCTTTACAAGTCCCACACTTGGAGAAAGATTCCATGTTGTGCAATCACACCTGGATGCTGAACATCAACATAGAAGCCTGATCTCGCATCCGGGGTGTTGTGAGTCTCGCAACAACAGAGGATAGATAATGCTTATAGTGCTTGGACCCCTCATTTGAAAGAAGTAACTAGGTATATATATGATTCCCTTGTTTGAATTTCATAATTGACAACCGAAAGGCCTACACCCAAACTACTAAAAGGGGACCAAGAAGCAAAAAGGACTCAAAAGAGTAAGAAGAAGAAAGATAGGAACATGAGTGCCCAAGATGGATAGAAGTTCTTGTGCGCTTCTGTCCTAACAGGCGCTAGTGTCCATGGCCATTAATAGTTAAATCAATCAAGTGTCGCATAACTCGTAATATGTATAAAGCTAGAAGGATGCTCGGTCAAGCTTAGAAACAGATAAAAAGTGCAAGAGATAAAGCAAAAAGGAGTTGTCGAACCACTAGATTTCTTGTTTAGGAATCACGTATACATTAGTATGTTTTAGGACCTAGATATGTACCCAAGTTTATAGATTATGTGTCTACATTTTCACCCACTTTATGTTTTTGAGTGAAAACTAGATAACATAAAGTAGATAGAAGATGTGTACCTTGTAATCTGGAGAGGAGTGTAGTTGATAACATGTTGAGTGGACAAGTAGCCATGTGAAGCATGAATAGGTCGCAATGTGAAGCATGGAAACTAGGATTATTGATGTGAACTACTACTTGTTGTTTGTAAGAATGGACACCATGCAAAAGAAGAGAAAAAGAGTAGTCAAAGTCCCATATGTGAAAGATTAGAGAAACGTATGTATAAGTAAGTAAAAAGTGTGTAGAAAGTAGTAGCTAAGGAAAGAGTGCACCTGATGTATGAGAGAGTATAGGATATAAAATTGTCTTGTTTTTCTTAGAGATGTTGTTAGATGGGGTTAGGAGTGATCAATTCCCAACCAAGAAAGCATCGAGCCATAGATTTGAGCACCTTCTACTACTAAGGATGATGTTTTAGGCTATCTCATGCCAAGAGTGAGTTTTTTTTGGGTGATCTCATGCCAAGGATGGGTTTTTGGGTGGTCTCACACCAAGGAGAAGAGTGTTAGGGAGAGAGGTGTGTTTTTATCTCCTTCCATGACATATCTCATATGATAAGTGCCACCAGCGATGGTTGACACGCCCTAATTTGTAACTGAATTTGTAACCAAATTGTAACCAAATTGTAGTCAATTAAATGAATTTTGTAACTAGAGGTAAATGCTTGATATTGTAGATCCATATTGTAACCTTTTGGAAATTATGTTGAACCAAGAAGCTATCTATTTTTTCCCTAGGAAACAAGTGCCCACGATTCTCATCTATTATTGGGTGCTAATGTATGCCATGTGTTTGTGATCCAAGTCTAATTTTGGATCACTCTATACTGTTTGCATTTGTCAATTTTGTATTGTGTTGTTCTTTTAGAGCTTTGTGCTTTCTTTAAAGGGTGATTTGTTTACCCAATAGTTTCTCCCCTCATTTTGGGTGCATGTGACAAATGTAGGAGGATGTGGACCAAATGAGAGGACCAAAAGTGATATGCATATCGTAGATTGGATACTTGTAGGGGGTAGGGGATGTGCATGGTAGAACCAAGGCACATGCAAACAATATAGGCTAGAAATAAGTGTTAGTGTAAAATATCTAACATGCAATAAAATACAATGTATCAAACAACTATGAAGACAAGAGGGACCATGAAAATTAGGTTTCATACATGGGACATCGCTCACAATTTCATAAGGTAATCAGGGACGAAGCATCCATAAACAAACAATGATCAAGCATGACTTATTGCATAGCCCATAAACAATAAAACAATAATAAACAAGAAGTAATAGATAACCATGGTTGTATAGTATCCTACAAGGTAAATTTTACACATGAAGCACCCATTAGCATGTTAGAAAGATAAGTAGTATGTAAAAACATGTATAGATCAACAAAAATTAAGTGCTAGTGACAAGAAGTAGTAAATACTGTAACAATAGGACTGTGAGTGTGGAGTATGAGAGTAGAAAAGGTAGATTCCCCCAAGAGCCTCGGTGGGATTGGTAAAGAATGGTTTCGAGCATCATGCATTATGTAAGAATTTGTAAAATTCCTACATTCACCTCAAGATACCATGTGAATGTGCATGTGTGTATAGAAAAAGATAATGACATACTAAGTATCCAAATAGCATAGGAAACAAAGTGCAACATGTAAATAGTATAAGCTAACAAGAGTAAAGACAACCAAGATAGGTAGGCACCATGTGCAAAGTGATGATGTGCTGATATATGCAAGATGTGCGATTGAGAGGGGGAGCCCGTGTTGGCCCCCAATGGATGTGTGTGACGTGAGATTCATTTAGAAATTATGTCCTCAACAAGTCAAGTATGAACCATAGAACAAGAGTGTGTCATCGGGTGGTAAAGGTATTGTATGTGATGGAGATTAATTGTGAGGAAATATTTACCATGAAGCATAGGGCGTGAAGTAATGCAAATAAGATATGAGTATATGAGAGAGAAAACCAATAGTGATGGAGGGGGAGAAAAGTGTGATGCCCCCAAGTGTGTAAGTGATGGAAATTTATCTAATGATGGCAAAGAGCGAGGACCCTTATGTGGTATCCAAGAAGAGAATGCATGTGACCATGGTTTAGGACCAAAGTGGTGTAGGAGAGAGTAAGTATGTGTATGTGAGGGATACCAATTTGGTAAAGGAGTTGGGCAACACCTATAGGAATGGGGTGCCTGGTAGGGGACTTAGGCCAAAGAGGTGGACTAATGTACCAACGAGGATGACGGGGTCGTGATGTAGGTTGTGTACGGATGGGAGAGCTAGGTGTAGAGATAGATTTAGAATTGAGAGGTGGTGGAGGCCTAGATGTAATGACTAGGGCTGAAATAGAGGGAGAATGGGCCGAGGTAATGGCGTGCATGGTGGAATACCTTGAATGGTGACAACTTACTTGTTATGAATGAACTTAAGGCATAAGTGGAGCATGGAAGGGATAGTTTGGGCAACCTGAAGCTAAGGGATACCTAAGATCATGTCACAATGCTTGATTTCAAATGTAACAAGGAATGGTGTTGGTATGGTAAGGGATCCAACAATAATGGGAATGACTAAACGTTCGTAAGAATTGGGGACTAGAAATGTGATTTGAGAGATTAGAAAGTTGATAGCCAACAAGAGTGCCACAAAGCATGCATTAGAAAGGCATGAGGGATGGACCATAATATTATTGACTTGATGAGGACCAATGGAAGCATCAATATGCAATGAATTGGAAGAAAATGTATCATGGTAGTCATGGTCCAAGAATGTAATAATTGGAAGTGCCATATCAATAAGTAAGAATAATAAAATCAAGCGGTGTGGATGAGTAAGGAGGTACCACATGATATGTATGATTAGAAAAGGAATAAATAGCGATTTTCATGATTTGGTAATGGGTCATTGAATATTTTAAGCTTTTGATTATTGTTAACGGGCTTAGAAGAAGACAACCAGGAAGCTCGATCACATTATTGTCGATAAGATCTTGAATGGCATGTTTGAGCTTAAAACAACGATCAATAGAATTCCCATTGCATTGGTGATAATCACAATGTGTGTTTTCATCGTAATTACATCCACGTGGATGAAAAGATCTAGATTGAGTGGTGGAGGGAGAGTAATTAGATTTCTTTCAATGAGTTGTGGTAATAGGAGCTGAGGTGCGTAAGGTAGCTTAGTAAAAGTGTGCCTTGTGGATTGCAATTGAAGCTTGGTGGTGTAGAAATAGTGTTGACAATAACTTTAGAGTCGGTAGGCTTAGTGGATGATTTGAATGTGGATTTAGCTAGAAACTTGTTGGAAGATGAAGTGGAAGAAGTATCATAATACTTCAATTTTCCCATACATGGCATATTACTTTCATATAATTTGAGCTTGTGACACAATTGATCAAAATAATGAGAAGTCTAAAAAATGACACACTCTTAGAGTGGACAAAAGGATTTGAATGAATAGATATTACAATTTTGAATCAGCTAGAACATTGGTCATTTTGTCAAGGTTATTCTTATACCATAATACATAGTCCAAGATGTTCATTAGATCCTTGTTTGATTTTATCTAGTTGTGCATAGGATATCTTAGTGCTGATATTCATTAAAAAAATGAGTAAGGAATGCATCGCTAAAGATGTAAAATATGTTACCGAATGGACAGGTAGATCATAGAACCATCACATAACATAGTCATGTAAGCTTCAAGGAAACAATTTTGCCAATAGTGTAAGGTCATCAACATAGTCAAGACATGCAATGTGAAAGGAGCGAAGGTGTTCTTGAGGGTCACCATGGCCATTGAAGATAAGGCATAAGAGGAGATGGTGGGTGCAAAGGAATATGAAAGGAGGAGTGAGAATTTAGAGATGGAGAGGAGGATGAAGAGGCTTGTTGTAATTGTGAATTTGGGTTTGCAAATCATGGTACAATGAGGCTAGGTCATGAGTGCCTAAAGAGGAGCCAAGTTGTGTATGGGAAGTATTAGGAGGAATGAGAGGAGTGGTGGTTGTAGCAATAGAAACATGAATGGTGGAAGGTTGGGTGGAATTCATGGTGATTGAGGAGTAAACTACACAGAAGGAGTTTCATATCATCTCGAGAATTCTTAGCAACTATTAGAGCATTTAGGACACACTAATATGTGTGGGGTGATTACGTAAAGTACAACAAAAATTAGTGAGCTTGTCAAGTTGATCTTGATCAACATTAGTGTCCTCATCATATTAGTTTTCACTGTTAGAAGCTTCAATTTTTTCAAGAGGAATGTTGATTGAGTTAATCAAGGGATTATTAGAGTTAGCCATTGGTTTAGAGAGATTACGAGCGAGATGGGGAAGCTCAATGTGCTCAAGAGGACCAAAATGACCACTACAGTGATGGGCATAAAAAGGCCTTGAAGTAAAGTAGGGTTCAAACAAATGGGTTCACCGAATTATTTAATCTAGATTGAATTAAATCCTATTTCAGAGTAACTTATTGTAATAAATGATATTCAAGTAATAAAGTACAAGTGAATGTGTGTAGCATCTAAAATGTCAACATGGTCAATTATGACTAATTTGTCCTGCAAATATCCCAACAACATCCATATAATAATTAATCACAAGATTAATTATTATTATTTAATCCATTTTATCATATTTACCCTTTTATCCCATCATTCCATTATTAATCCTTTTAATTCATTATTTTATCTCATTTTATCATTAATCCCTTTTATTTCATTATTATATCATATTATCCTATTTAATATTTTCTAGGAATTTAATATTCCTACATCCACCTACTCTACACATCCCTACACCTATCCTTTCCATGTAACCTCACCCCTAATCATCATTTATTAACCTAATCTAATTTTAATCCTAATCACATGCTCACCTCTAAATCTAGAGGATTCTATTTCTAGAAGCCTCTCTAAACTTCCCTCCATTTAAAAATTCAAATAAACCTTCCACTCTCCATTGAATATTCTTTCAAATTATAGAATCCTCTAACTCTAGAATCCTCCATCCCCACATGCATCCTCCACCCTTGATCTCAACCTAACATGAATTCATCTTAGACATTGAATCCTCCATCCACAAACTATAAATTGAACTCTCATCCTATATGATAGATAGTTGGAAAGTTACCAAGTTAGTGAGTTGTGAGCAAGCCATCCAATCCATCCATTTTATACTCTTGTCACTCAATCAATATACCATTCATCTTTAATCCATCTATAATCAATCTATCATCATATTTATTAAGAAATCATCAACCAATCAAAGGGAAGGTGCTGCCCAAGTTTGTCCACACAAATATGAAACTATCTAAGAGCAACCAACATCAATAAAGAGAAAATCCAAGACATCTTGGTAAGTGCAAGTATAATTCTCTCCTTCTTTCCATCCATTTCTCTACCGATGATTTTTGTAGAAGATTATAGTAGGAGAACAAGTTTAGTTGTTTTCTTGCATTTTCACTCACTAATATTTCCTTGCGGTACATTTTGGCACCCACGGTAAGGTTTTACCCCTCATTTTTCATCATTTATAATCTTACTCCATCCCTAGAATAGGATGTCAAAATTTTAAGAAGTTTCGTTGTCATTTACCCCTTCAAATTTGTAGATTTGGGATCAAATTTTGTTTCCAACATGTTTTGGCACCTTTGCTCTGTGTATTGGCGCCTTTGTAGCATATAGTGGTGCTTTTGTCTTATATTAAAATTTTGTGCAAATTTTGACACTTTTGCATGTTTTGGTTCCTTTGTAAATGAAGTAGTGCCTATGTAAATAGTTTGACACCTATGCAAATATTTCAACGCCTATGCTCTGTGTTGTAGCACTTTTGTTGCCTAACTTCCGAGAGCCATAACTTTTGATCCGAACTCAAAATGACTCTATTGTTTTTCCCTAAAAAGGTATCAAAAATATATATGCAATGAAAGTGTTAATTTAACATTTTATAAGATAATTTATTCATGGTTTTCATTTTCCTAAATATTTTCATTTTAACTACACATTGAGTTATATTTTCTTGTTCCAAACTACTAACACTTGTGTGTAGCTTCCTACACTTACCAAAGATAAAATAAATCAATCTAAAACTACTAACCCTTTATTTTGTACCATGATTAGTCCAAGACATTTGGGGTGAGAAATCAAACTACTAATCCTTGTTTTGTAGGGCCTCCTCTTGAAGACCCAATCATCAAACTACTAATATTTTCCATTTCATTTTATCATCTAGCATTTGATTATCTTGCATTTATCATCCTTCATGTGTTTTCCTTTGTTTCTTGATTATCCCAAAGGTGAAATCGTGTATGTTGTTTTCTCGCGTCTAAGATGATCTTAAGGAAAAAATCGGCTAACCTTCCCATTTTTATTTTATAGGGGAAACATGACATGCAAGTGATATCCACACACTTTTCATAGTCCTAGGGGTTTTGTGACCATGGGATTCATCTCCACGCACGTAGACACACCTTATGTTCCGGTGGGGTATATAAATTCAAGGACAATTGTCGTTATTGGCTAAGTGCTTTCTTATTTTAAGAGCGACGTGAAGTGAGGGGATTCCACATCTCAATACTCAGGCCTCAAACAACATCCTTACAACACAAACTTTGGCATATCGGGGATGCCCCTATTGTGCTCTTGTATCCTAGACTAGGAAACCTTTTGGCTGCATATCAAGCTATATTGTAGGGAGGTCACACTCCCCAAGATCACTTGCTAGCTAACCCCATATTGACACATAGGTGGAGAGCCAAAGGTGGCACCATCATTTGTGTGTGGTATTGAAAGTAGGCTATAGCTTGATTGCAATCCCACTTGACTATTTACGATGTGTGTTGCATGTTTTTGTGTGCTTGTGAACATCCTTATCCATTCCATCACTTCAAAATTTTAATTAATCAAACATCATCATAATCAACTATCCCTAATCACACGATCCATATCCCAATCCTATCATTATCCTTAATCCATAATCTTAATCCAAATATAATCCCCCACACATCCTATCAAATCATGGCCTTTGACCCTCAATCCCCATCCTCCCCAAACCAACACCTAAACCCCCGCCTATTTTCTCGAATCCATCAACCAAGTTATCCCATCATCCCCCACCCATCAAAGTCAACCATCTCACTTTGACCATGAAGTCCCACACACCATCCAACACATTAACAAAAAAATCTCAAACTTAACATCCTACCTCAACTAATCCCATCCGCGTCATCCAAATCAATCGTCCCACATTGATCCTAATATCCTAGAAATCATCCAACATCTCAATCAACAAATATCCAATCTTAAATCTTCAATCAACCAATCCCCTAAACTATCATCTCTCAACCAAACCCATCCATGATTTCCCCTTCCTAAGATCCCTACTTCTCACCCCATTGAACTCCTCCTTGAGGAAACCGAATCATCCCAACCTAATAAACATAAATTACTATTCCAAAAAACCAATTTCATTGACTTTGACCATCTCACCAACTTTGACCTAGACCAAGAGGACCTCTTTTATGTCCTTGTTAATCTATCCACCAATCAAATCCCACACAACCATCCCAAACCCCAACCTCCAAATCCCATATCCTTCATCATTACCCACATCTTTTTCCATTTTAGGAGTTTACAATTTTATAGTAAGATTAAGAAATACTTATTGGAATAATTAATACATTTATAACATTGCAATGCATAAAAATACTTATATTGTCCATTCTCATACAAACAAACATTTTTATCTTGTATTGAATGGGCATATGTCCATTCTCATACAAAACAAACATTTTTATCTTGTATTGAGTGGGCATATGCCCATTCTCATATAAGAATCATAGAAGAAAAATAAACTCAATATAGAAAGAAAGAAAAATTTAGATGTGATTTATCTTAACTATGGGGTAGTGTGCATTTGAATGTTGTATATTTTACATATTTTGATCATATATATTTGTGTGACAAATGTTTAATTATAACATGGATTTATTTGCATAGAATGAAGGTAGGAAATGTGTTATGAAATATTTACAACATAAAATGATGGTAATAAATGAATTGTTAAGAGATAGTCTATAACAAAAAACCAATTTTAATATATTGTTATGAGATAGACTACAAAAAAACAAGCCAATTAATTTATATTTATTAATCAACATAATAGTAACAAGTAAACTCAATCAAGCTCAGTAATCGTGGAAATGTGTTGTTATGAGATAATACAAGTATAATTTTTTTTTTTTTTTGCATAAAATGATGGTAATAAATTCAATAACCCATGTACATATTAAGTGTGAAATTTTTTCTATAATGCATTCAAATTTCCACCCCCAAAACCAATAACTTCTTTTCATGGAAAACGAGATCTTTGTATAAACCTGTCAAAGCTAGATTTGAGCATTATATACTAATCACATCATTTGGATGAAATGTGAAGAAGAACTAAAAAATTGTAATAAACACATTTTGAGCACTACATACTAATAACCATCAATAACATCACTTCAAATGGAAAATGGGAAAAAGAACTAGAAAAATGTAATAAACACAATTTTATATATTGATTTGTTCCATTGTTGTTTGAAATAGAGAACATCCCTTTAAGATGTCTCTTACATCATCCACAACCCCTACCAAGAATAGTTTTGTAAAAAATGATGACATAAGCCACTTATTATTTTTAAAGTCTTTGTCAGAAACCTTTGGAGACACCAAAAAAATTCTTTAGGAACTCCTTTGTTGATTACATTAACTACAACCATAGTTTCACATTTGTATGGAAATTATGGTGTTTTCCAAATTGTTTCCAAATATTTAATAAATTTGTCTCCCTCTTTTTCAATGCTCCATACCACAACAAAAAAAGGATGCACGTCCACTTTAGTTTTTCTACATTGGCATTTGTATCCAATGTAGACCATGAGAATGCAATTCGATAAAACTCTTTAGATACAAAAGTTAGAAATTGGGAAATAGACATTCATTATTAAACTTCATTATTAACTTGTATGTATTTCAAATACTATAATAATATTTCACAAAAATATTTTACCTATTTCTTTACACATATTTGTTAGTTGTAGATTTTCTAGATTTTCTCCAGTTGCATCTCCACATAAAAATTAAAAGTAGGATATATTTATCGAATTGATTCCAACTAATATTGACAAATGAAAAGGTTTAATATTTTTACCTATTTCTTTACATATATTTTTTTGGATATTCTCCATTATATCTGCACATAAAAATTTAAATTAATATATATTTATCAAATCGATTCAAACTAATATTGACAAGTAAAAAAGAATATTAAATTTTAAAAAATACTTGATAATTGTTCATGAGCTCCCAAATATGCATACATGGGACACATATGAGTTGCATCTCTCGATCATGTGCTCCCAAATATGCACTATCTCTCGATCATTTGAAAGAATGTTCAAGGATGAAAAACTCCAATTTCATTCAGTTTGATAATATCCAAGGGCTCTGAATGTTTCCAATCCCGATCCACTATCACATCTTCCACCTCCATACCAGTTGAATTATGAACACCATATATGGAAAAAATAATTGACATCCCTTGAAATGCATTTTATGCATTTATAATTCATAATTGTTTATAATTGTATCATATTGGCTGGACTATCCCTCCACTATAGATAAGAAAGTGTTTACATGCACTACATACATACCCTCTAGAGGGATCAAGCCTTATGTAGTTCTCATTTTATATATATATATATATATATTTATTCACATTTAGGAAACATAAAATAAGAATAGATATTTTGAATGGTCATATGTCGATTCTCATATAAGAATTATAGAATATAGAATTGGAAGATGTGCATTGTGATAGTTTCAACAAGATTTGAAGAAAATGTTTATGCTAATTTTACTCTCTCCACTTTATTTATGCTAATTTTACTCTCTCCACTTTATTTGTTAATCCTTTCCACTTTAAAACTTTAAGAATATATATAAATTTAAGTTCAACATATTGTATTTACTTTATTTTAACATGGGAAGGAATGGGAAGTTGTGCATTGTTACAACCTTTATAGAAGTTGTGCACATTTATAATGGGCACAAGCCCATTCTCATACAAACAAACATTTTTTTGTTTTTGAAGTAATTAATAATTGTATTATACTAGCTTGGACTATCCCTGGTAGAGCCAAGTGTTGCACTACATACCCCCGAGGGGGATCAAGCCTTATGTAGTTCTCATCTCAATATATATATATATATATATATATATATTATATGTATTTTCTCATTTTATTTTATATAACTATTAGAAGAAGAATAGAGATAAATTTAATTCCATGTAGTTTTTTTATATAACTAATAGATGGAAAATCAAGATTTGTAAGGATTTGTTTTTGGGCATCCATTGTATGTTTCCCATCAATAATATAGAAATGATGGGAAACATATAATGGAATCCCAAAAAAAATAACACCAGTAAATTTTTTTAAAAGGAAGCAAAAATTACATCCCGCTGAAAAGGTACAGGGTTGCATAACATAGAGTGGACAAGGAAACTAACACTTGCTAAATCAAGTGATTTGTATTGGTATTTTGTAGGAGCTACATGGAAATGACCAATATCAATTTTGAATGAATTTTCATCAAATAAAAAAATGAATCTTTTCATCAATTTTGAGCTTGTTTTAATAATAATTTCTCTTTTGTAGATTCTAAAATGTCTTTTTCCTGTCTTTTTCCAACATAGATAATTTTTTTCTTTTGAGCATGGTAAACATATTTTTTTTTTAAGCATGGTAAAAATTTTTAATGTAATTTTCGTTTGGCCCAATTCCTTATCCATATTCATGCGGTGGGAAACAGATGAAAAAAATGAGCCTTATGTAGTTCTATTATTTTGTTTATAATTGTTACTATCGTTTTGGCTAGGACTAACCTTGGTGGAGCCAAGTGCTAGACACCACCAAGTGTTGCACTACATACCCTCAAGAGGGATCAAGCCTTATGTAGTTCTATTATTTAGTTTTAGAATGGGTGGGAAATATTGAACTCAATCATTTTGGCTGGACTAAGCATTGCGTCTTTTGTATTTAATTGTCTCATTTTGGCTGTTATTTTTTTTTTTAACACAATTTATTTATTAATTAAAGGTAATTATTTTGAAACACGTCTTCCATTACAAAAGTGAGGAGTGACCCATTGTAAAACAAAGTAATCTTCATCTTCATGTCAAGCCCATTCAAATGGGTAGATGCCCATTCTCATATAGAAAACATAGAAGAAAAACAAAATAAGAGTAGATGTTTAGAATGGGCATATGTCCATTCTCAAATAATAATCATAGAAGAATTGTGGTTTTATCTCATATAAAACATAGAAGAACAAATGTTTAGAAGAGGCATATGGAAGATAAATATTACTTTGTTTTAGAATTGGGAAAATGCCCATTTAACATATAGAAATCATGAAAGAAGAATGACTCATAGAAGAAGAATTTACTTTTTTTAAAAAAATTGAAGATAAGTTTCAGATATACTTCTAACTCTTCTCTGTTGATTTATTATGAGATGAAGAATATCATCTAGCTTTCTTTCTTTTGTATTTTAGTCTTGGGTATAAAGATAATGCCATATTTTAGATCTTTTGTATTATTGATATGTGTTTTAAGAATATCACTTCAATCTTTTGTAAGACTTGCATATATATTATCCTCCATAGTTATAAAAGGATGCATCTAAATATGACCATTTCTTGCATGTTTTAGAGTCTCAACAAGATCATTCCCTTGCAAAAAATGTATAACTACATAAAAAAAATGGGAAATCATTCAATGCAGGTGAATCATGTCCATGTGTGTGTGTGTGTGTGTGTGTATATATATATATATATATATTATTTTTTTTACAAATACAAGCAGCCCAAAGTAGAAGGACCTAGGAAGGGTTACTTATTTTTTGAGTTGGGTGGCCTAGTTACACAGAGCTAGATGGGTGGGTGAGATGGGTGGGCAGATGACGCAGAGTGGGGGAGATGGGTGGGCGAGCTCACCTCACCAGCTAGCTAAGCTAAGCAATATTAAATGATGTATCTAATGAGAAAATATCTCGTTCTCATAATTGGAATCATAAAAGAAGAACAAAGATAAAATGTAGCTTGTTTTATAATGGACAGTTGCCCATTCTCACAACCTTCATAGAGTACTTGTTTACCATTAATTTGCAAATAAATTGGTGTACCACCTTTGATTAATTGAAGGTACTTGTTTTTTGAAACACGTCTTTGAGCACCCATTGGAGGGAAATTGGTGAAATTAATGGAAAATAATTCTTCTTGGCATGGTAGAGAGAATGATGGTGGTTACTATTTTTGATGATGGTAGAGATCTTAGGAATTGCAAGGTTAACCATGGTCGAAAGCTATCTCTTTCTTGTTCATCCTTTTTATTTTCTTTTTCATCCAGTTTCCACTTTTTTGGGCTTCTATATTTCATAAAAATATAGATATATATATATACACACACACACACACACACACACACATGGATTGAATGATTTCCCATTTTTTTTATGTAGTTAACCATTCAGAGAGGGGGTGTGGAAAACTAAGCTTTTAGGAGAGGGTGCTAATATAATACAATTATTAATTATTACAAAACAAACAATGTTTGTTTGTATGAGAATGGGCTTGTGCCCATTATAAATGTGCAAAACTCCATAAAGGATGTCACAATGCACAACTTCCCATTATAAAACAAAGTACCTTCCCATAGACCATTTCATCTGCGAAGCGGAAAATTTGAGCAATATTTCTGAGATATTGTTTTATCTCTCTAAATTTTTGTTGACCTTTTCCTTTTTTTTGGCTTGTGAAGGGATCCCTCTATTTCATAAGACCATTTTGGCTTGTGAAGAACCAGATTTGAAGACAATTTGAGGCATAGATTATTCAACTCTTCTCTTGTTGAATTATTATGAGATGAAGAATATCATTTGGTTTTCTTTCCCTTATATTTTGTTCTCGGTTTAAAGATAATGCCCTATTTTTTCTTCTCTTATATTTTTTTGATCTTGGTAGTTGGGTATTAAGAATATCATTTCAATTTTTTGTGAGACATGCATAGTTTTTAACTTAATCGTAGTTGTTCTTATAGGGGAGTTACTTATTTTTTATTTTTAAATTGAAGATAAGTTTTAGAGATACTTCTAACTTTTCTCTGTTGTATTCTAAGTCTCTAGGTATAAAGATAAATTATAATGTCATATTTTAGAACTTTTGTATTTTTGATATGGGTTTTAAAAATATCACTTCAAAATTTTGTAATACTTGCATAGTTGTTATCCTCCATAGTTATAAAATATTGCATCTAAATATGACCATTTAATGCATGTTTCAGAGTCTCAACATAATCACATTCCCTTGCAAAAAAATGTATATGATTCTCCTTCTTGGTAAGATGAGGAGTTACCTAAGAAATCCACTGTCAATCCTTCATGCTAAGATGGGGAGTTATCTGTTATGTTTTTACCAAAGTACAAAGTGGGCTTACCACCTAGGAGGCATTTCTTAGTTGTTTCTAAATTGGGCATGACAATTGATCACAAAATAAATGATAATTCTATAATTCTTCTTTCATCCATAAAATGATATTTTTTTTTCATGATCGATGTTCATCAAGGTTAGATAATATTAATAAAAGTAAATCATTTTATCCCGAAGGTGAATCATTTGCAAATTGGCCTTGCATCAATGGTGAATCATGTCAAGTAAGGCATTTTATCCCGACGGTGAATCATTTTCTACTTGGCCTTGCATCAATGGTGAATCATGTCACATCTGTTAGCCTTAGCCTTGATATCGTATATGTTTCTCTTTGCATTGTTGAATGATTTACCACATACACAAGGCCAAGGTACACATGGTTTATCCTTCGAGATTAAATGTTGCACTTCCATTACTATGATCTTACCTTGATGAAAAAAAGCTTCTATTGTATAGTATTGGGTATTAGAATGTTTACAATGGGCACAAGCTAAATTTTAATTCTAAATATTCTTAAACAAACTTCTTCTTTGATTCATACATGAGAAGGGGCATCTACCCATTCAATACAAGTAAATATTGAACTTAAATAATTTTTAGACCTCTATAAAGGATGTGAGAATGAGAAGTTAGTTTGTACAAGAACTTAATCATTTTAATACCTCTGTATAGGCTGTGAGAACTTATACCTCTATAAAAGTTTGTGAGAATGGGAAACTTCCAAGCATTAAAGCATTGTTGGTAAAAAATTTTTAATAAAAATATCAGTCTCATGTTATGTTTCATGTCACTCCATATTTTTAAATAGGGTTTTTGACTACAACGAGAATTAGTCATATTGTGATGCCACCAAACATTTATATCATTTTGGCTGGACTAACCCTGGTAGAGACTAGTTGTGATTCCACCAAGTGTTTCACTACATACCCTCGAGGGGATCAAGCCTTATATAGTTCTATTATTTTGATTTAGAAAGGGCATCTTGGCTCTGCCAAGTGCTTTACACTACATACCCTCGGGAAGATGCCCATTCTTAATAATTTGATTTAGAAATGGCAGATGCCCAATCTCTACCCATTTTCATATGGGCATTTTTCCATCCTATAAAAAAAAACATTTATTTTTGGGTTGTTCCCCATTTTTCATCAAAGGAAGACCATTGCAATCAAGGAGGACCATATTAGAAGAAGAATAGTGTAAAAACATTCTAATAACCTTTATAGAGTAAGTAATTGTATCATATTGGCTAGGACTATCCCTGGTGGAGCCTAGTGTTGCACTTGCATACCATTAAAGGGGATCAAGCCTCTATCTCTAATTGTTGTTTTTACTCTTTTACTTTTGGGATCTCTTTCTTTTCATGAAGAATATCAAGGAAATTTATGAGAAACAACAATGAATATTTCTAACTCTTCTCAATGTGAAGAATAACATCTGGTTTTCCTTCAAAAGAAAAATGAGGCCCAACCCACTTCATCTTCATGTCATGAATACAATTGTATCATTTTGGCTGACTATCCCTAGTGGAGCCAAGTTCTGCCTCTTCAAGTGTTGCACTACATACCCTCGAGAGGGATCAAGCCTTATGTAGTTCTATAGTTTTTTTTTAGGAATAGTTATATTTATGGGCATTCATCCATCCTCAAACAAAAAAAATTTATTGTTGGATTGTTCCCCATAATTTGCATGAAAGGAGGATGATTGCAATGGAAGGAAACATTTTGACAACCTTTATAGAGTTAATAATTGTATCATATTGGTTGCACTATCCCTGGTGGATAGCCCCTATGCTTTTGGTCTCTCTCTCTTTTCATGAAAAAAAAAAATGAATATTTCTAACTCTTCTCAATGTGAAGAATAACATCTAATTTTTTCTTTCATTGCAAAAAAATATGGGGAACAATCCACTTCATGTTCATGTCTTGTCCATTCGAGTAGACAGATGCCCATATGTAGTTTTCCTTATGCCTATTTTTCTTTGTGATTCCTATTATTAGAATGGGCATATGTAGTTTTCCTTATGCCTATTTTTCTTTGTGATTCTTTTAGTATGGGCATATCCTTTATTTTGATTCTATTATTAGAATGGGCATATGCCCATTATCAAGATGCTACCAGAAATTGATATGAACATTTTTTAATTTTATCTTTGTTACCCTTGGGAGATGCCCATTCTCATAGTTCTATTAATTTGATTTAGAAATGGAAGATGCCCATTTTCATATAGGATAAATTAACATATATTGTTTAAGACCATGATATATTGAGACCAACATGTAAATATATTGTTTACCACCATGTATTTATTAATTAAAGGTAATTGTTTTAAAATTTATTAATTACTTGGACCACTCAATAATGAATGAATAGACATTAGCCCATTCTCTAGACATTCTAACATTTTGGTTTGGCCATATTTTTTTTTCAATTATATTGGAATATTTAGAAATATGGGCATTTTTCCATCCTCAAACAAACAAACATTTATTTTTTGGGTAGTTCCCATTTTTGCATGGAAGGAGGACCATTTGCATTGGAAGGAGGACCATTATTAGAAGAATAATTATTGTAAAAATTATGATACCTTTATAGACTTAATAATTGTATCATATTGGTTGGACTATCCCTTGGAGGAGCCTAGTGTTTTACATGCTTTACCCTTAAAGGGATATGAAGCCTCTATCTCTAATTATTTTTAGTCTTTCATTTTTGGTCTCTCTCTTTTCATGAAAAAAAACAATGAATATTTCTAACTCTTCTCAATGTGAAGAATAACATCTATTTTTCCTTTCATTTCTTTCTAAAAATGGGAACTATCTACTTTATCTTCATGTCATGTCATGCATTCGAGTAGATAGATTCCCATTTTTTTTTTTTATTTTCATACAAACAAACAAAAACATTTTTTTCATTTTATCTTGAATACAATTGTATCGTTTAGGTTAGACTATCCTCTTAAGATGAGACATTTATGCCTCCACCAAGTGTTGCACTACATACCCTCAAGGGGGATCAAGCCTTATGTAGTTCTATAATTTTTTTTTAGGAATAGTTATATTAATTTGATTTAGAAATGATAGATGTCCATACTCATATTTTTCCTAATTAGCATATTTTTTTTTGACCATCTCTAGGAGGATCAAGCCTTATGTAGCTCTATTATTTTGTTTTTTTAGAAATGGGCATTTTTTAGACCCATTTTTTTTTGTACTATATCTAATATGGGTTAAAGATGCCATTCTCATATTATATTTATTTATTAATTAAAATGGAAGATCCCCATTCTCATAGTTGTATTAATTTCATTTTTAAATATGATGGATTATGTCCCATTCTCATTCTCATTTAACATATATTTTTTAAAGACCATCTCGAGGGGATCCTTATGCCTTTTTATTTTTTATTTTTATTTAGAAAAATGGACATATATTAATTTTCTTATGCCTATTTTTCTTTTTATTCCTATTATTAGAATGGGCATATGCCCATTTCATAGATGCTATTTTTGAAATTGATATGATACATTTTTCTAATTTTATCTAATTTTATTTTATACCCTTGGGTAGATGCCCATTCTCATAGTTCTATTAATTTGATTTAGAAACGATTTGAGATGCCCATTTTTTTTTCATATAGGATAAATTAACATATATTGTTTAAGACCATGACATATCGAGACCAACATGTAAATATATTATTTACCATCATATATTTACTAATTAAACATAATTGTTTTAAAAAAAGACTTGGACCACTTGTAATAATGAGAATAAACATTAGCCCATTCTCTATAGACATTCTAACATTTTTGGTTTGGCCATATTTTTTTTCAATTGTATTGACTATTTAGAAATATGGGCATTTTTCCATCCTCAAACAAACAAACATTTATTTTTAATATTCCCCATTTTTGCATGAAAGGAGGACCATTGTTATAACCATCTTACATTTTTTAATATTTTTTTTATTCATGAATTCATATTCATAGTGTATAAACATTGAAATTTTTTTTAGACTTAATATTTTTTTGTATTTATTTTAGAAATATGGGCATTTTTCCATCCTCATTTTAACAAACAAACATTTTTATATTTTGGGTAGTTCCCCATTTTACATGGAAGGAGGACCATTACCTTATTTAATCAAGGATCATGACATTAGAATTCATGAAGAATTTTTAGTAAAAAACATTTAAAAATTTTATAGACTTAATAATTATATCATATTGGTTGGACTATCCTTGGAGGAGGATTAGTGTTACTATGCATATATGCCTTAAAGGGATATGAAGCCTCTATCTCTAATTGTTGTTTAATTTTCACTTTTGGCCTCTCTCTTTTCATGAAAAATAACAATGAATATTTCTAACTCTTCTCAATGTGAAGAATAACATCTAGTTTTCCTTCCATAGAAAAATGGGGAACTATCTACTTTATCTTCATGTCATGCCCATTCAAGTAGACAGATGCCCATTTTTCATTCTTTCATTCTTTCATACAAAAACAAACAAACATTTTTTTCTTTTTATCTTGAATACAATTGTATCATTTAGGCTGGACTATCCTTGGTGAGATGTTATGCCTCCTGCAAGTGTTTCACTACATACCCTCGAGGGGGATCAAGCCTTATGTAGTTCTATAATTTTTTTTAGGAATAGTTATATTAATTTGATTTAGAAATGGTAGATGTTCATACTCATATTTTTCCTAATTAGCATATTTTGTTAAAGACCATCTCGAGGGGATCAAGCCTTATGTAGCTCTATTATTTTTTTTAGGAATGGGCATCTTGGCTCTTGCCAAGTGTTGTACTACATACCCTTGGGCAGATGCCCATTCTCATAGTTGTATTTATTTGATTAAGAAATGGTAGATCCCCATTCTCATATTTGTATTAATTTGATTTAGAAATGGCAGATGCCCATTCTCATAGTAATTAGCATATTTTGTTAAAGACCATCTCATTATTTTTTTTTTAGAAATGGATCATATGTAGTTTTCCTTATGCCTATTTTTCTTTGTGATTCCTATTATTAGAATGGGCATATGCCCATTATCAAGATGCTATAAGAAATTGATATGAACATTTTTCTAATTTTATCTTTGCATACCCTTTTAATTTTATCTTTTTAATATTCAAGATGCCCATTCTCATAGTTCTATTAATTTGATTTAGAAATGGAAGATGCCCATTTTCATATAGGAGAAATTAACATATATTGTTTAAGACCATGACATATCGAGACCAACATGCAAATATATTGTTTACCACCATGTATTTATTAATTAAAGGTAATTGTTTTAAAAAAGACTTGGACCACTTCGTAATAATGAGAATAAACATTAGCCCATTCTCTAGACATTCTAACATTTTGGTTTGGCCATATTTTTTTTTAATTGTATTGGACTATTTAGAAATATGGGCATTTTCCATCCTCAAACAAACAAACATTTATTGTTGGGTAGTTCCCATTTTTCATGGAAGGAGGACCATTTCTCCCATCTCACCTCATCTCAATATTCATTCAATTCATGTTTGAGTAGTGTAAAAACATTTTGACAACCTTTATAGACTTAATAATTGTATCATATTGGTTGGACTATCCCTGGAGGAGCCTAGTGTTGCACTGCATACCCTTAAAGGGATATGAAGCCTCTATCTCTAATTGTTGTTTAGTCTTTCACTTTTGGTCTCTCTTTTTCATGAAAAACAATAATGAATATTTCTAACTCTTCTCAATGTGAAGAATAACATCTGGTTTTCCTTCCATAGAAAAATGGGGGACTATCTACTTTATCTTCATGTCATGCCCATTCGAGTAGACATAGATGCCCATTTTTCATTCTTTCATTTCATTTAAAAAAAAAAATTTTTTTATTTGATACAATTGTATCATTTAGGTTGGACTATCCTTGGCGGAGACATGTTATGCCTCCGCCAAGTGCTACACTACATACCCTCGAGGGGATCAAGCCTTATGTAGTTCTATAATTTTGTTTTAGGAATAGTTATATTAATTTGATTTAGAAATGGCAGATGTCCATACTCATATTTTTTCTAATTAGCATATTTTGTTAAAGACCATCTCGAGGGGATCAAGCCTTATGTATCTATTATTTTGTTTTTTTTTTAATTTGGATTATTTATTTAGAAATGGAAGATTCATTCTCATAGTTCTATTAATTTGATTTAGAAATGATATTTGCATATAGTCATTCATTTTGATTTATTAAATGGCATTTAGATGCCCATTCTATAGTTGTATTAATTTGATTTAGAAATGGAATATGCCCATTCTCATAGTTAATATTAATTTTTTGATTTAGAAATGGAATTTTATTATTCTCATAGTTAATTATTTATTTTTTTAAATATAATGTACCATTTCGGGGGATCATTTTGATTTCTAAATATGAGTTCTATTATTTTTATTTTGAAATAGAAATGAAAGATTCATTGATTCTTATATTTGTATTATTTGATTTAGAAATGAAGATGCCCATTCTCATATTGTATTAATTTGATTTTTTAAATTCTTATGCCCATTCTCATAGTTGTATTAATTTTTGATTTAGAAATGGCATGTGCCCATTCTCATAGTTGTATTATTATTTTGTTTATTCCATTCATGGATTATAATGCCCATTCTCATATTTAGGGATGCCATTCTTATATTTTTATATTTTTTATTCTCTCTATGGGATGCCCATTCTCATATTTGAGTAATTAGATATTTTGTTAAAGACCATCTCTAGGGGGATGCCCATTCTCATAGTTGTATCAATTTGATTTAGAAATGGAAGATGCCCATTTTTTCTCATATTGGAGTAATTAGATTTTTTTAAATACCATTCTAGGGGGATTTATTCTCATTCTTGTATCAGGGTCTTTCATATTTATTTGATTTAGAAATTTAGATGCTCATTGCTTATCATTATATTGGAGTAAGAGTATGCCCATATTTATTTTGTTAAAGACCATCTTAGGGGATGCAATTCTTATGTAGCTTATTATTTTGTTTTAGGAATGGGTATTTTAGGATTATTTGTTCATTTGCAATGTAATGATTATATCATATAGGATTTGATTATTTTGATGCCCATTCTCATAGTTTAATTTATTTTTTAGAAATGGCAAGTTCCCATTCTCATAGCTCATAGTTGTATTAAATTGATTTAGAAATGGCATATGCCCATTCTCATATAGGAGTAATTAACATGTTTTGTTAAAGACCATCTCGAGGGGATCAAGCCTTTAGTTCATTATTTTTTTTTAGGAATAGTTGTAGGCATTTTTATGGGGATTCCATTCTCAAAAATACATTTTCATTGGATTTTGCCCATTTTATATTTTTTTTTATTGATTTAGAAATGGAATTGGCCCATTTAATTTAGGATTAATTATATGTTTTTAACATTTTTGACCACCATCTTAGGGGATCAAGCCTTACATATCTCTATTCTCTCTTGTTTTTTTTAGGAATAGTTGTAGGCATTTAGAAATATGGGCATTTGTCCATTCTCTTTCATTTATTGGATTGTTCCCATTTTTTGATGGAAGGAAGAAATTTAGAAATTGGGTAATGAAAAACAAATTTTATGGAACTGTTCTTATTTAGTGTTTATTGGAAAGGCATTCATTTTCTCTTCTTCTCTCTTATAAATCTCTCTCTCTCTCTCTCTCTCTGATTCAAAAAAAAAAATATTTAACTCTTCTCAATTGTGAAGAATAACATCTCATTTTCCTTTCATTTGCTTAATGGGGCATAATCCACTTCATCTTCATGCCCCATTCGAGTAGATTTGATGCCCATATGAAGTTTTGAAATTTATTTGTATTATTAAATGATACGATGTTATTTCTTGTATTTAATTATTAGTATTATTAATTAATGTTGTTGATTAATTAATTTTCTTTAGTCCTAATATCATATGTTAAATACATATTCTTTGATTTCTAATTTTTTGAAATAATGGAGTTTATGTCGTTAATTAGTTTTATAAAGTTTTATTGTATTTTTCATAATTTTAAAATGCACTATAATTAATTAAGCATTATAAATAATGGTGATAAAGTTGTTAATTAGTTTTATAAAATTTAATTATATTTTTTTAATATTATTTAATTTTCGTTTGATCATATAATTAGATGTTATTAATATTTTTCTAGTTAATATGGTAATGTAAGTTTGTTGGCAATAATAATTCTGGTATTTATTTATTAGTATTATTAATTAATGTTTTAATTAATTAATTTTCTTTAATCCTAATATCATATGTTAAATACATATTCTTTAATTTCTAATTTTTTGAAATAATGTTGTTAATGTCGTTAATTAGTTTTATAAAGTTTTATTGTATTTTTATAATTTTTTAAATGCACTATAATTAATTAAGCATTATATTTATAAAATTTAATAATATAATTAGATGTTATTAATATGTTTTTAGTTAATATAGTAATGTAATGTAAGTGTTGGTAATAATAATTCTTGTATTTAATATTATTTGATAGGATAATTTTTAATAATTAATTATAATATTATTAATTAATTATTTAAATTATATATTAATACTAATTATATTATAATATATTAATTATTAATATCATATCTTGATTAGAAACAATTTGAATTCTATTATTACTTGTTATTGATTAATTAATTTTTTAATAATATTTTTTGATTATTTTGATTAATTAATTTTTATTAATTAATTTTTAATACCAATTACGATTGTTTTTAAATTTTTCAAATTTTAAATTTTCATTTTTCTTTTTGAAGGCTCTTAATGGTCATTTATTATGGTATCTTTGATTCAAATTTTGAAATTTTGGCACTTTTTTTTTAGATTTGGTCATTTATTATGGTAGGTTTGATTCAAATTTTGAATTTTGGGTGCTCTTTTTTATGAGGCACTTTTTTTTTGGTACATTATAAAAATAATGATTTTGAATGAATTGGGTTTTGATTTTTGCTCTATTGTGACTGATATTTTTTCATTTAGAGATTTACTTGGGGAAAGCCAAAGAACGTAGATGTAGCTGAAGAAATACAAATACAAGATAAGAAGATTTTAGAAGAAAGAAGAAGATATAGATTTTAGATAGAAGAGAATATATAGATACAAGATTTTGTAGAAGAAAGAAAAAAATAGCCATATATAGTGATTTTGCAAGGGATTTTTTTTTTGAAGGGAAAAGGGAAAACAACAATGGCAAGAGCGAGGCTATTCCAGGTTTTTATATCTCATTTTTTCCATGTTTACTTCTAAAGCCTAAAAATGTATAAGCATATATTTTAGTTCACAATAGACTATCTGAACCATTTTTCCATATATCTCATTTATTTTTATGTCTGAAAAATGTATCGATTTGTTTCCATTCATAAACATAACAAAAAAAATAGAATAAAAATTAATTTTTTTTTACATTCATAAATAAAAATGTAATAACTACCGAATATACAAATCAAAATTATTTCATTCAAATGCATACCTATTTATGGTGCAAAAAAATGATTAGATAGATTAAGTACCACTGTCTCTTTTTATGTCTTTTTTAATAACCTCTACAAAAAAGTTTCTTTTTCAATAATCTTTGTATCCAATCAGGCCAAATCCTTTCACATAAGCAAAAAAATGATTTGATAAACTCAATACCACAATTATCTTTCTGTAACTTTTTTTTTATTACTACTAACAAGTTTCTTTTTCAATAATCTTTATTTCCAATCATCCCAAATCCTTTCACATAACTTCTTCTTTCTCATACAAAATCTCTTGAATGAAAAAAAAACTCCCCATAATATAAAAAAAAAAAATCTCATAAGAAAGAAAAAAATCAAAACCCTAGCCATTCAAAATCTATATTTTTATATAGTAATTGACCAAGAAAAATTGCCTCTAAAAATGGCACCAAAATTTCAAAATTTGAATTTAACCTACCATAATAAATCACCTCCCTTTAATGATTAAATGCTTTTAGTATCCTAATATCGTAAGTCTCAAAATTTGAATCTATCCACCATTATAAATCACTAACCTTTAATGCTTAAATTTCTTTAATGCTTTAATGTCATATTATCCCAATGTTTAGAAACATTTAAATGTTTTGAAAAGGTATTAGAATAATGAAAAATACATAGTATTTTTTACATACATTCAAAATTTTTTAATATATAAATAATACATTAAATAATTACCACCTTTTAATGCTTTAATATTTTGAATATATAATACATTAACAAATCACCACCTAATTAATATTTTTATATAATACATTAACAAATATGCTTTATTAATGCTTTAATATTTTAATATGCTTAATATTTTAGATATTTATTTATTGACCCATTTAAATGTTTTAAATAGCTATGTGAATAATGAAACATATATGTAAAAATATATGTTTTATAATAATGAAATTTAAATACATTGTACTTTTTACGTATTTACTGTGTTTTAGAATGGGCACCCTCTCATCTCTATAAAAAGTTATAAAAAAAAAATTTTTTTTGAAACTATCCTACAATAATAAATAATGAAATCATGAAATTTTAAATAGTAGAATTTATTGTCATTCCTATTTATGTTTTAGAATGGGCACCCATTCTCATGGCTTGTATAAAGTTATGATAAATTGATTGAGAATTTTTACATTTTCTTGTATTGAATGGGAAGATGCCAATTCTCATATAGGAATCCTAAAAGACCTGCTTGGGTAGATAGAATCACAAAAAATATTGCTTGTATGAGAATGTAGAGAAAATGCACATGCCCACTTGTCATAAAATCAGTATTGCTTTTATGAGAATGTTTAGAATGGGCACATGCCCATTCTGAAAAAAAAAAAAATACATATTACTTGTATTATAATGTTTAGAATGTTTAGAATGTATATGCCTGTTTAGAATGGGCATTTTAAATAGTAATTTATTGTCATTCTATTTATTTTGTTTTAGAATGGGCACCCATTCTCATGACTTGTATAAAGTTATGAAATTGATTGAGCATTTTTACATTGTCTTGTATTGAATGGGAAGATGCCCATTCTCATATAGGAATCCTAAAAGACCTACTTGGGTAGATAGGAATCACAAACAATATTGCTTGTATGAGAATGTAGAGAAAATGCACATGCCCACTGTCATAAAATCAATATTGCTTGTATGAGAATGTTTAGAATGGGCACATGCCCATTCTAAAAAAAAAAAAATTACTTATATTATAATGTTTAGAATGTGCATATGCCTATTTTAGAATGGGCATTTTAAATAGTAGAATTTATTATCATTCCTATTTACTTTGTGTTTTAGAATGGGCACCCATTCTCACGGCTTGTATAAAGTTATGAAATTGATTGAGCATTTTTACATTGTCTTGTATTGAATGGGCTAGATGCCCATTCTCATATAGGAATCATAAAAGACCTTGCTTGGGTAGATAGAATCCAAACAATATTGCTTGTATGAGAATGTAGAGAAAATGCACATGCCCACTATCATAAAAATCAATATTTCTTGTATGAGAATGTTTAGAATGGGCACATGCCCATTCTAAAAAAAATAATTACTTGTATTATAATGTTTAGAATGTGCATATGCCTGATTAGAATGGGATTAGAATGGGCAATTTTATGAAAAGAATAATCAAATTTACTTTTTTTAGAATGTGCACCCATTCTCACATCTTGTTAAAAGAGATATGAAATTGATGGATCTTTTTTTCATTTTCTTGTATTGAAAGGGAATGATGCCCCTTCTCATTTAGGAATCATAGAAGACTTTCTTGGGCATTAGGAATGATAAAAAAAGAGTATGGATTATACATGCTCATAGCTTTTAAATAGGTATGAACTTGATTGACCATTTTTACATTGTCTTTTATTGAATGGGAAGATGCCCATTCTCATATAGGAATCCTTAGTTTGGGTAGATAGGAATCACAAACAATATTGCTTGTATGAGAATGTGCCCATTCTCATAAAAAAATATTATTCAATCATGACTGTGCACATGCCCATTCTCAAAAAAATAAATATTACTTGTATTATAATGTTTAGAATGGGCATATGCCCTTTATGATAGGAATAATCAAATTTACTTTGTTTTAGAGGTGCACCCATTCTCACATCTTGTTAAAAGAGTTATGAAATTGATGTAGCTTTTTTGCATTGTCTTTTATTGAATGGGCAGATGCCCCTTCTCATTTAGGAATCATAGAATAATTTCTTGGGTAGATAGGAATAATAGAAGAAGACTAAGAAGAGTATGGATTAAATAGTCTCACAATTTTTAAATAGGTATAAATAGGAATAATAGAGAATCTCATAAAATCATCATTGCTTGTATTACAATTTTTAGAATGGACATATGCCCATTCTCATGCAAAAAAATTGTTTTTCTTTTTTTTTTTTTTTTGATGGGCATCACATTTTTAATCCTATATTCTCATATAGGATTCCCATGGGCATATGCTCATTTTAAAACAAACAAATATGTTTTGTCTTGTATTAAATGGGAAGATGCCCCCTCACAGCTATTAAATACGTATTAAAGAGTGGGCAGTTGAGAATTTTTGTCTTGTATTCAATAGTCATATTCTCATTCTCACATCCGTTATATAGCGGTATCTCAAAGATTAAGTTTAATATTGCTAAAATTAGAATATGTAAAAAGGGCATATGTATATTCTCTTTAATATTTATTTTAGAATGGGCATTTTCCTATTCTCATAAGGGAATCATTTAAAAATGTCAATTATTGTTCATACTAGAGATAACTGAAAATATCATAAAAATAATTACAAGATAACATTAGAATATGAAGAATGGGCATATGCCTATTCTCTTTAATAGGATTCATAAGAGAAAGTCCATTATTGTTCATAAAGATATGTGAATAAGTATAATAAAGAGAATAGAGATAACATTTACTTTGTTTAGCATGGGCACTTACCCAATATCACCACCTTTGTAGGTGTATCAAATCCAACGTATCACTTTGTAATGATTACTCTGATTCTTGCATACCATACGAAAAGAATAAATTGTATGCATGTCAGTTCAATGAACTATCCTTGAATTTTCAACTCGTAATCATGTTGAATTATTAGTAAATGAAGATTACAAAATGGTTAACTATCCTTTTTATCTACATAGTACATAATATCAATGAACAAGGTAATAATGCAATCTCTGTTGGAAAAAAAATTTTACTACCTAATTTTATAATCATATAGAAAACTACAAATCTGATAAGCAAGAAAAAAAATTCATTCATCATCACAATAATCAATATATAAAAACAAGGTAATAGTAGCATCTAATAATGATACAAATGTCAACATTAAATAAGATCATTTCACAATCAATATTTTACATAAAAAAATCATACATCATCACATGAATTAATAGAGATAAAATTTAATTTGTTTGAAATGGAAATTCCCCATTATCACAGCCTTTATATAGCTCTCAAAATGATTTACTTCAATATATCTTCCTATATGTGAATGGGCATATTCCCTTTCTCATATATGAATCATAGAAGAATAGAGATAAACTTTACTTTGTTCTACAATGGCTAGATTCACTACCATGTAAGGAAAAATAACCAGATGATATTCTTCATCTCCAAATAAATCACAAGAATCAATATAGATGAAATTTAATTTTCTATTGTTCTTCTATGATTCCTATGTGAGAATGGGCATATAGAATGGGCATATGACCATTCTCATTAAGGGATCATAGAAGAATAGATATAGAATTTACTACATTCTAAAATTGTGAAATAAATTTTTTTCTCTATTATTATGTTATGATTCCTATGTGAGAGTGGGCATATACAATGGGCATATGCCCATTCTCATATAGGAATCATAGAATAAGATTAGAGATAAAAATAAAGTTTTTTCACAATGGGAAATTCTCCACCATGCAAGGGAAAGAAAACCATATGATATTCTTCATCTCAGAATAAATCAATAGAGAAGAGTTAGATAAATTCATGCCTATGAATGGATTGGTGTTTCTCAAAAATTTACTTGATAAATTTTTCTTCACAAGCCAAAAATAGTCCAATGAAAGAGAGAACCCAAAAAAAAGTATAAACAATACACAATAAAATAGCTCACATGCAAGGAAGTCTAATGAAATAAAGGAGCCCAATGTGGAAAGGAAGAACAAAAAAAGTGGAGAGATCAAACAATATATCAGAAATTTTCTTCAAATCTTGTGCTTCACAAGATGAAAACAGTCTACCAAAATGAGAAAATTCCCATTCTCATATAGGAATCATAAAATAAGATCATCATAAAAAATGTAGCTTGTTTTATAATGGACAGTGCCCATTCTCATTCTCACAACCTTCATAGAGTTATTGAAAATAATAAGTTCAATATTGTTTGTATTACAATGATTAGAATTGGCATACATTCCATTCTCATATAAACAAACTTTTTTTATCTTCCATTGAATGGTTAGGTATCCATTTCTATAGAGGTATTAAAATGTTTAAGTTTAATATTTCTTGTATTGAATGGGTAGATGCCAATTGTCATATAGGAATCATATACCTAAAACATGGCTACGATATTGTTTAATATTTATATTTTTTTTTTTTCATGGCATAGTGAGACCATTAATTTGCAAATAAATTGTTTACCACCTTTTATTAATTGAAGGTACTTGTTTTTCAAGCATGTCTTTCGACCACCCATTGGAGGGAAATTGGAAAAATTAATGGCAATTAATTCACGCCACTCCATGGCACCGTAGAGAGATTGACGTGGTTAACATGCTTACATTCAATATTGCCTTTACAAACACACTTCCCATTCTCACAACCCATTCTAAAAATGTTTACAATCATATAAATATATTGTATGATGAGAACTACATAAGCCTTGATCCCTCTCGAGGGTATGTAGTGCATCACTTGGCTCTGCCAGGATAGTCCAGTCTAGTAGTATAATACAATTATTAATAATGAAAAAAAAAAAAAATTGTATGTTTGTATGAGAATGGCCTTTTTCCCATTGTAAAGCTTCTTTCACTAGTAATATTTTCTATCTATAAGGGTTGTGAGAATGCACAACTTCCCATTTTAAAATAAAGTAAGGTTGTGAGAATGCACATATTTTCATTCTAAAATAAAGTAAATTGTGTCTTTATTATCCTTCTATGATTCTTATATGAGAATGGGCATATGCCTCTTCTAAACATCTAGTCTTATTCTACATTTCCTATATGAGACTAGGCATCTTCTCATTACAACCATTTTTATAATAGATTTTTTTATCATTTTCATATATTAAGAAACATCTTCTTCCTCTATATTTTTATATGAAAAAGGACATACTCCCATTCTATACAAAAATACAAATATAACATCTATTCAATACAAAAAAAAAAATGTAACGTATTTTTTCAATACCAAATGCAAATGTAACATCTATTCATCGGATTGCTACATGATGGACACCCAAAACCATCAACAATGCTACTTCATTATTATAATTTTTTTTCTCATATTCACTCATACTATACTGCTACTTGAATAACCTAGGTCTTACATTATTATCAAATTTTCACTTATATTACAACTTAAAGGACACCCATAAGACTCAACAACACTACTTCAATATTATCATTTTATAAGAGTCTTGAATTTGTGCATAAGAATGTAGTTTCTAAATTATAATTTTCATATAAAGTTCTTATTCCATAGTTTTTTCTTCCTTTCCAATAACATCCCTCATATCATCCTTCACCATCTCATCCTCCTCTGAGTTGTTGAGGTAAAGCTTAAGCTTACTGCTTTTTTCTTCCCTTCTCTAGTTGATCTAGCCTCCTCTGAATATCCATAACCATATTTTTAAGCCCAAAATTCCTCTCTGATGGAATTTTGATAAGTACAAATTTTCTTTGAGGCCTCAATATACTTCATACAAGTACATACCATGGCCACCCTAGACTCATCGAGGGAATCAATGTTCTTTTCTAACTACAAAACCCTAGGGAAATTTTTTCCCAATGTCATACTCCAATCAAACTCCATCTTTTCTTTTCCTTTGGAAGGTTCCCCTTTGATATCAGACATAGAAACATCATTGTATGTATCAATACCCTTCATCTTCCTCAATTTATTCATTCATTCAACCAGAGTAAAAATTCATCTAGGTCCTCCAAAGCCTCCCTCCCTCTCCATATTACCAACAACATCTACAATGTTTATCGATGACATAAAAAATACTCTTTTTATGTCATCTAAGTCCAAAGGAGGAGGAATCCTCATAATCCTCCTACTCCATATACTTCTCATCCTCAACATGCTTTACATCATCATTCAACAAGCCCCTAAACTTCTCATATTTGGTGAAATCTGTAGAACCCAAATGGAATAAGGCCATCATCAATCCTTGATGAAGAGGGGTTTTCAAATTTCCTTTTTGGAAATTCTCGATTGATTGATTTGTGCAGGGAACGACTGAGAAAGAATGGGAAATTATAATGCATACCATCATGGTGGATATGACTTAACATAGGGAAATGGTGGGCATAAACTACCTTGTACCTACCCTCCAAGGTGATAAATTACATCAAGTGTAGGGTGATTTCATTGAAAGGATCAGGTAAAGAATCTCTCTCAAAACCTTGCATAGTGATGTCTTAGTTTCTCTTTACCCACCAAAAATTTTCCCATCTCCTCATCATTTTTTTCTTTGGTTTGTAAATCTCCCTCCCCTCATTGTTCATCCCAACCACTATAGCAATAAAATCCATAGAAAAAAGTTTTATATAAAAAAACCCTTATACTAGCCTAACCATCCTTCCAATGAGTAGAAAAATCCTTTCTCAGGATTCTTCATGGCCTTTAAAACTTTGAAATAGAGATGACATACCTTCCTTTTCTAGCATCATCCAAACTCTTCTACTAATCCCATTGGTCAAATCAGGTTCTAGATGAACCAATTCACCACCCATTTTTTTGTTTCTCTATTAAAATGGAAATAAAACCAACCCAGTTTCAAAACCTTCTTGTCCATTCTAAAACCAATGATCATACTTTATCAAGCCCTTGTCTAGACCAAATGTCCTTTCTAAACCCAACAAAGCACTTATATCATCCAACCTCTAACATGTCTCCTCATTACTTCTTACTCTTCCTTCATACCCAATACTGATAGAATAATGCTTTTAATCATTATAATGACACAAAAAATTTCAACCTCTTTAACCTCTATTTGCAAGGTAAACAACAACCTTGTTCCCTTCCCTATAGACATGATTATAGGAAATCAGTTAAAGGATGTTTCCATGGAATTCTCCCATTCTTTTTATTTTAATACAAGCAATAGTGAACTTAATCATTTTAATAACTCTTTGAAGGTTGTGAGAATGGGCAGCTCACCATTCTAAATATAATTCAATTCTATCTCTATTCTTCTTTTATGAATCCTATATGAGAACTCACATTTTCTCATTCAATACATGATTGAACTTATTAATTAATTTAATAACTATGAAGACAATGATAATGAAGAGCTACCCATTCTAAAATAAAGTAAATTTTCTCTATTTTTCCTAATATATGATTCAATATGAGAATAGGAAATTTCCCATTCAAAAAAAAATTAAATTTAATCTCTATTCTTCTTCTAATGATTCCTATAAGAGACTGGGCATCTATGCTATTCAAGATAAAAAAATGTTTTTTTGTATGAGAATGGGCATATGCCCATTCTAATCATTGCAATACAAGCAATATTGAACTTAATTTTTTCAATAACTCTATGAAGGTTGTGAGAATGGGCAATTTTCCATTATAAAACAAGCTAGATTTTATCTTTGTTCTTCTTTTATGATTTCCAATTTTGAGAATGAGAATTTTCTCATTAGATACATCATTGAACTTAATCATTTTAATTCCTATATGACAATGATTAAGTTCAATATTTCTTAGCTTGGTAGTGAGCTTTTTCTTGCTCACAACCTCAAGCCAATGTCACTTAATAAGGAGGGCATAAGTTCCTTCTAAACATTAAAATATTTTACTTAGCTCAGGTAGTCAACCTAGCCCACCCATCTCGATAGTCAGGTCAATCATCCCCATCCATTTTTTCAATAAACTCTAGAATTCAACTCACACACCCATAGCTCGGTAGGTCATCACCCACTTATGATTCCAATTTTGAGAACACCAGCTAGCTCATTATCTTAATCTTTTAATCATATGAATGATAGCTCAATTACTTACTCAATCTCACTCACCCATCTCAGCAATGTCAACTCACCCACCCACTCAGATTCAGCCCACCCAGCTCATCTCAACTCACTCCGAGCTCAGGTGAGTCTAGATTAAGTCACCACCCCAGACTCTCGGCTAGCTCAACATAACCACTCGGTTGAGCTCACCCACTCAGTCTCATCACTCATCTCGCTCACTCATCTTGCTCATCTCTCCTCCACCCATCTTGGCCTATGCAAATAGGCCACCCATCTCAGAAAATAAGTAACGTTGCCTAGGTGGTAACCCCACACTATACTTTGGTAATAACAAAATAATTAACTCCCCATCTTAGCATGAAGGATTGGAAGTGGTTTTTTTAGAATCAAAAACATTTTTTTTAAGGGAATGATCTTGTTTAGACTAAACATGCATAAAAATGGTCATATTTAGAGGCATCCTTTTATAACTATGGAGGATAATACTATGCAAGTCTTTCAAAATATTGAAGTGATATTCTTAAAACACATATCAATAATACAAAAGATCAAAAATATGTCATTATCTTTATACCCAAATCAAATACAAGAGAAAGAAAGTAGGATGATATTCTTCATCTCATAATAAATCAAAGAGATAAGAGTTAGAAGTATCTCTGAAACTTATCTTCAATTTAAAAAAGAAGTAAAAATTTTTCTTCACTATAAAAAAATTAATTTCTTCTTCTAATAATGAATCATTCTCATCCTCTAAAACTCACCACACACATCTCAAAAAAAATGCCACCCATGTGGTAAGACCACTCGTAGTTTGGTAAAATCATAACAGATAACTCCCCATATTAGCAACTATGATTTGGTTAACAACTACACATGTCTTTCAAAACATTGAAGTGATATTCTTAATACCCAGATCAAAAAATACAGAAGATCAAAAAAAAAAAGGCATTATCTTTAAACCCAAAATGGAATATAAGGGAAAGAAAACCAAATGATACTCTTCATCTCATAATAATTCAATAGAGAAGAGTTAGAATAATTCATGCCTCAAATTTTCTTCAAATCTTGTGCATCACATGCCAAAATGGTCTTAAGAAACTGAGGGAGCCCAAAGTGGTAAGGGTCAAAAAAATTTAGCGAGAGAGGAAGAACAATATCTCATAAAATATTCTTCAAATATTCTTCTTCACAAGGGAAAAATGGTCTAATGAAATGGGCAGCCCAAAGTGGAAGGAAAAACAAAAAAAGTGAAATTGATGAAAAAGAAAGTGGAAAGGATGAACAAGAAAGAGATAGCTTCACCATCACCTACGGGTAAACCTTGCAATTCCCAAGACCTATCCCATCATCAAAAATAGTAACCACCATCATCATTCTCTCTATAGTGCCATGGAGTGGTGTGAATTAATTTCCATTAATTTCACCAATTTCCCTCCAACGGGTGGTCGAAGACGTGTTTGACAAACAAGTACCTTCAATTAATAAAAATAAGTACTTTCATTAATAAAAAATTAATAAAAAATTAACAATGGAAAAACAATTTATTTGCAAATTAATGGTCTCGTTATTCCATGGTCAAAAATAATATAAATATTAAAAAATATGGTAGCCATGATTTAGGTTTAATAATTGCACTTAAAATAAAATTTAAATTTTCAAAAAAATTCATAGCCATGTTTTAGGTTTATTGCATATAAAATATAAATATATATTTAAACTTTATCATAGTCATGATTTAGGTTATTTACATTTAAAATAAAATATAATTTTTAAACATTATCATAGCCATGTTTTAGGTTATTTTTTGCATTTGAAATTAATTGATACTAATTTGTACTAGAGAGGGGATAGTTAGGGAAACTATATATGACATGTGGTTTTCACGAAATCACTCAAATGTTGAATCGTTTACTTGCTTCAACCACTCCCTAAACTCTAGATGGGAATGTCGACTTAAATAGAAAAAGAGGGGATGGGGTGGATCGATCCAAAACATATATTATTATTTCTTCATTGATTACAAAGGACAATCCTATTATTTGGTATTAATACCATATTTTATGATATCTAAGTTTTTTTCTTATTTGGATTTTTCATCACATTTAACCTTGAGTTGTATTTTTTAATATATTTTGATAGGTATCTTTGATATTTATCAAGTTTCATTATAAATATCTTGAATGTACTTGAAAATAATTACATCTCCCATACGTGTTTGTGTTAAAATCACTGATACTATAATATGGTTGTGAAATTGATAAAAACTATATAACTTATAGTAATCACATCAAAGGTTAATATTAGATGTTCTAAATAATGAGATAGTACCTTGGAAGAACATTTAGAGGAATTAGTTTTTATTCCTTTTTGAGAAAAAAATATTATTATCTTGAGGCAATATACATATAGACAAAATGGGCATATGTCCATTCTCATACAAAAAAACATTTTTATCTTATATTGAATGGGCATATGCCCATTCTCATATATAAGAATCATAGAAGAAAAATAGAGGTATTATCTTGAGGCAATACACATAGATAGAATGGGCATATGTCTATTCTCATACAAACAAACATTTTTATGTTGTATTGAATGGGCATATGCCCATTCTCATATAAGAATCATAGAAAAAAAATAGAGGTAATATTTAATTTGTTCTAGAATGGACAGTTTCCCATTCTCACATCCTTTATAGTGATATTAAAATGATTAAGTTCAATATTGCTTCAATAAGTTAGAAGGGTTAGAATAGGCATATGCCCATTCTCATACAAACAAAGAATTTTATTATTGTGATGAGAATGGGGATATGCCATTTCTCATACAAAAAAATATTTTTATCATTGTGATGAGAATGGGGATATGCCATTTCTCATACAAACAAATATTTTATCATTGTGATGAGAATGGGCATATGCCCATTCTCATAAACTAAATATAGAAAGAAAGAAAATTCTCCTATGCCCATTCTCATTAGATCCTTTTATGAGAATGTTTAAAATGGACATGTCCCATTCTCATAGTCAGTGAATATGGGAAGTATGAGGAATTCTTGTAAAATTAATATATGTTATGTTAATATGATGAAGATATTTGGATGAAGCGGTTAGCAATCAAGTTTCTAATTAACTTCTATTTAACCTCTATTTATTTATTTCTCATCATTTAAATTCAACCTCATCTATTTATTTCTCATCAATTAAATTCAAATGAGTCAAGTTCAATCATAGTTTGGAAATCATGTTATAAATATATTCATGTCAATTTTAATTATATGTATAATTTTGAAGTATTTCCAAACCTTACTGAATTATAGAAGTTCGTAGCTCATGTGCTATGTGTATTCAATATACTTATAGTTGTACATACATGATAATTTTTAATTTATTTTATGCAATGGTTTAATATATTTTCCATCATCTCAAAAAATTTGTATTTTATGTTGTTACAAAAAGGGGGATTTTGCATTTGTAGAGGATGATCATGTGGACTTGTTTTCAAAAGGAACCAAAGTTGCAGAGGGAAGAGTATATCCAAGTAGGAAGACACTACATTGCAAAGATGTGGGAAGAGGATTTTTGTTGTTAGTGTTAACACAATATTGGATGGGACAATAAAATTTCCTTTCTCAGTTGATGAATTTGAAACCTTGGCAGATGTCGGGAATAAAGGATACTACATTGCTTTGGGAAGAGAGTGAATTGTCAAAGCATGCAGATTCATCCATTCCCCCAATTTGGGAAGTGAAAACATTTGTAGTGGTTCAGAGGATTACAATGCAGAGAGTGATGAATATTGTAGTGATGACAATGAAAGCACCATCAATATAGGTCCTAAAGATAGAAAATATTTTGTCACAGAAAATGTCATTCTCAAACAAAATCTTGTAGCAGAGATGATGACATAGCCATGGGTTATATAACTCATGTGCTAGAAGTTCATGAAATTGATGGAGAGAGGTTGGGTCCTTTGAATTTTGGTGTATGCATAGAGAATGTGGTAAATATGTGTTCAAAATGCTCAGACTCACTAGAACCTAATAAATCAATTGTTTGGCCAATAAAACATTTGATTTTCAATGAAACAATAATTTCCTTATGATTAAGCAAGGGAGTGCTCAACTTGGTTGGTCTACACCTTGTACACAAGTGATCAACACAATTTGAAGTTCAAGGGAGTTGTTACAAAATTAATCCATTACTTGCTCGATTGAGTGTAAATTTGTAGCAGAGGGAACAATTACAAACATAGTTGAAGGAGACATGGTACATTTTAATAGATTGGATGCCAATAGCTTCAGTGTGCATATTGATAGAGTATTCAACCCTCCTTGCAAAGGATGTTCCCTATCTGAAGGATCTCTCATACAATGGCTCATGCTAGGCAATTGGATGACATAAATGGTTCTCGATGGATATTAGATTCAAAGAAGTCCCAAAGGAGGTTGAGGTCATCATGTGGGATGCATTAGAAGAGTGAAAACCTCAGTTTGTTTATCCAATTTCATATGATGCCACTAATCACAATCAATCCAACAGAGTGATAAAAAGATCTTATAATGCTACAAAATGTCTGAAGCTGGATACCCCTCAAGCCAATCCATCAAATCAAAATTATGATGAGGATAGAAAATGGTCAATATTTTTAGAAGAAGTGGAAAATGTAGGAGTTTAGTTGTTGCAAATCTAATTGTCTCCAAAAATTACCTCTTGCTTCAGTTAGAATTCAAAATTTGTGGCACACAACTAGAGCCTTGAATGAAGTTGATAAAAAAAAATTTTGTGTTTTGATGCATTAACAACAAATGTCATCTTCAATGTTGGTAAGAAAACTATGGAGATACATAAAATGAGATTTGATGGGATGGATGTTTTCATCGAATGCATGGCACAAAGTATATGGGTACCCAAGGAGTTCCTTCTATAAACATAAATCTGAATGGATAAGTGGAAATAGGCTTGCAGTGAATGGAAACACTGGAAAAGAGAAACAAAGGTCAAACACTACCACAACAATTTCTTGCATATCAAGAATTGTTGAGAGAAAATTCAGATATCTCTCCACATCTGACTCGGTCTATAGGATAGATGGAGTAAAATTTCCCCAAAGGTTTCTTCCTTCATTCTATACCCAAAATATACTATGAAAAAAAATGCAATGAGGAGCTTGAATTCTTGAAACTTCCTTAGGTGTCATAGTCAAGCTTCAACAACATAATGAACAAAAAAATTTTCCACATGTTTCCATTGCAAAAAATAATTTCTTTTCCAAGTGTGATGAGTGCACATATTTTTTTCAACAAACATAGAGCCACCACATGCCCAAAATCACTCACAAAGATTGAGGAGGAACAAACATGGCACAATGAATATATTCAAAGTTTTCATGTAACTTACTATTCCCACAGATTGCAATCAGAAGAACAAACTCATGGATTCTTGAGCATTGTGCATGATAAAATGGATAAAATGAAAACTTCCATACCAAGGATGGGTAAAAAAAAAATTCAATAAGTAATGTTATGAACCTACTAGTTACTTTGACTAGTATGCTCACACATGGACACAAGACTAGGGGTTTCGGCCATTTTGGCTTGCCATTTGTTGAATGTGGAGCAAACTATATAGTCACATCATTAGCTTTGTGTCTCAAGAAGCTTGAAGAACATGTAATTGATGAGTATGGAGATTTTTTGTATCATTTTGGATCATCCAAACAACCATTGCATGATGCATTATTACAAAATGATGTGCATGAAAAATGTAAAAGGTACAAGGAAATATTTGACCATTCAAAATCAATTAGTGTTGCTAGCACAAATACTTCTTTCATAAAGCAACCACGATCCTCTACTTGCAATTGGATAATGCTTCAAGTGATAACAAGAATCATACATTATTTGCATTTGTATCAATGTTGAGAAAAAAGGGTATTCAACATTGTGTATGTAAGCTTCCTTCCAGTGGGACACACCCATGAGGATATAGATGGGACTTTTGGAAGATTAGCAACATCGTTACATAAAGTAGACACATTTTCTTTTCCACATATCATGGAATCTTACAAAACATGCCAACAAGGGTCAAGTACATTCACTCCTTATCTTATTGAGGAAGTGTACAACTTCAAGGACTTTGTGGAGCCATTCTTGTTGGATGGAAACCATAAGATAGTGGGTATCAACAAACCAAAGTTGTTCAGATTCCATGTTGTGGATGGCATACTGGTGATGGAGTACAAAGCAACATTAAAGGATCAACAATGGTCTCATTCTATCCATATATGGCATACAAAGGATAATGGTGAACCAAGCTTTCTGAAAGGGCAACCTCCTTTGGCACCTTTCAAGAACTCAAAGAAATGGAAGATCTAAAAAAGGAATAAAAGCATATATTGAGCATTGGGGAAAAGTGCAACAGGAGAAGGTAGTGACTATTGGCTTCCAAAGATCACGTATTGGGAAAATGTTTTACGTGCTTTGGATAGACCATTTGTAAATTGTAGCAAGAGGTCAGATGTTTGTTTTTGGCCAAAAAATAGTACAGAGAAAGACATATATGACCAAATAACAAGAGCCACACATATTCACAAAGAATACTACATTAGTCAACATATCCCAAGTAATAATGATATTTACGTTGGGCCTGTTTGTGGAAGATCTAACCAAGAATTCAATCCATTGAAGGATGTGTTCAAGGAAAAATGCTACTTATACGGACAGGAAATGATAATGAAAAGATATGGATGGGGAGAGAAGATGGGGATATTTTCCTTCAACAAGGAGGAAATGATGTAATTAAAAAGTGAGAGTTCAATATTGGAAACCTGTAGGGAGAGGAGAAGGTACAACATTGTATCGGGATTGTTTAAAGCCAAATAAAAATTGGACCATCTCAAATGAACCTAAAGCAAATATCGATGTGGATAACATCATCTGGCATGGACACCAAACAAAAATTGGAAAAGTGGATCCATAAAGATACCCGATAAAGGACATGTGGCCATTAAATCATACCTTGAACTACTTGAATAGGATAAGGAATGTTGACTTGGAGAAACTATTGAAGTTCATAAATTTGTATGTGAAATCATCTTGGCCCGGATGTGGGTTTTTTTTTAAAAAAATTATTCCAAACCTTGGTCCTATAAAAATTTATAGTTGTACTATTATTTGATAATTAAATGAAATATTGAGTATTATATTACTTTGGAATATTTTTCCATAATATAATTCTATAAAACATTGTGTTGCTTATGGAACTCTTGAATCTTATTAATGTATTATTAATAATATGATTTCCACCATGCAATTAATTTAATTTGAAAAAAAATCCTTAATTATGCTCTAAGTAAGTTTACAAGGAGTTGGATCTTGTGATTTAAAGGGAGTTGGATGTGATTTACAAGGAATTCATTTCAAAAGATTAATGCTTTGGATTTTTCTAGGAATTAGTCTTGATTTACGCATTCATTACAACCACAAAATTATATGGTCTTTTCCTAAAGCTATGTGCATAAGTCTAGATAACTTATTGTTTAATTGTTCTAAAACTTTATAAAATGCAAACCTTTCTAAAGTGTACATACTAAATTATATGCCTAGAATCCCCTAATTCTTGAATGCAAAACTATAGTATTGGGAGTGCCAATATATATTATTTAATGCTCTCAACAAGAGTGTCTAAAATGCACCATGACTTAACCTATTGTCTGCCAAGATATAAATTTTCAAAAGAGGTCAAAATCCCTCATATATGAATTATAGAAGAAGAATAGATATAAAGTTGATAGACATAAGAATAATTAGGAACATACTTGTACCATGAGTGTGATGAGAATGGGCATATGTCCATTCTCATAGACTCAATAGTTTTTCTTATTTCATACAACATGTACCCATATCACATTGTTTTAATTTTTAAAAGGGATCAAAATGCCTTAGGAATCATAGAAAAAAATTGAATCATAGAAAAAAATGAGATAAATGAGCAAAACAATAAAAATTAGAATTAGGAACATAGTTATTGGTCCGATGACACTGAAATTGTTGAGAATGGGCATATCACACTAGATAAAAACCCATTTAGGAATCTTTTAAAAAAACTCAATATAGAATTAGGAAAATGTCCATACTTGTTATGTCAAAACTATATCATGTAAATATTGGAATCCGATATTACACTACTTAAATTCAATGATATGAGGACACAAACATTTAACAATCACGTCATCATAGTCTTAATACCTTGGTACATCTTGCATTACGCCATATCATTAATCACATTGCTAATGATAACGGTGGGCACTTTATGGTAGCACACCCCATTCTATCATCATCTTTTAGCCTTATCATCATCCACACCTAATCATCATCATCATCGAATAACTATCGAACCTCATCATCCCTCTATCCAATCAATCTTTTCTTAATCAATCAATATCCACATCTAAATATTATCCTCTCACATCTAAGATGCAAAATCCTCACCCCTAGTGGGGGCATCTTATCATCCAACATCCTCTCATCATTCATCAATCATCATCCTAATCATCTCCTCATCAATGATCCAACATCCTCTAAATCCCAAATCATAAAAATCTTAACCCCTTGATGGGGCATCATCTAAATCTTAAATATTCACCTTTGTCATACATCATTGATTGGGGCATAATCTAATCCAAAATCTACAAAACCTAACCCCTTGACTGGGGCATCCTCTAATCCAAAAATCCTAAATCATCACCCTTGTCATTCATTGTTGACTGGGGCATCCTCTACATCAAAATCCAATATCTCCTAATCCTCTAATCTCCTAATCTCTTCTAATCCTCTCCTCTCCTACTCTTCTAACCCTCCATCCTCACGCATCCTCCACCCTTGATCTCAATCCAACATGGCTTCATCTTAGCCATTGAATCTTACACCCATGAACTATAAATTGAATTCTCATCCTCCATGAGAGCTAGTTGGAAGGTTAGCAAGTTAGTGAGTTGTGAGAAAGCCATTCAATCCATCCATTTTATCCTCTTATCACTCAATCAATCCATCATTAATCTATAATCCATCTAAAATCAATCAATCATCATCTTTATCAATCAATCATCAAGTAATCAAAGGGGAGGTGTTACCCAAGTTGTCCACATGAATGTGAAGCAATCCAAGAGAAACTAACATCAATCAAGAGAAAATCCAACACATCAAAGGAGGAGTCTTGCAATCTTCTTGGAAAGTGAAGGTATAATTCTCTCTTTCTTTCCATCCATTGCTCTATCTGAGGTTTTCTTTGAGAAGATTAGAGTAGGAGAACAAGTTTAGTTATTTTCTTACATTTTCACTCACTAATCTTTTCTTGCATTACAACGTGCAAGCAATACGCATTCAAAGATGTAACACCCTAAACAAATGAAGAGAAAGATGACTTAGTTGAATTTGTGTAGCACAGGAATGATCGGACTGTGTATCTGTTGGAACAAGCTAGAAACAATATCACAAATGCTCGACGAAGGTTCGAAACCCCGAGTATGTACAAAATAGAAACACCCACAAGAGGATGGGAGCATCTCGGTCTTAATGATTGATCGGGTGCATGTGTTTGCTAAAATACTTAGAGCCTAATCCTTTCTAGGTCGAAGGTCTCATTATTACTCGCTCTTTATCACTCTAGTTTCGTTGTTAGGGTTTTGATCGCACATGTAACCTACAAAACATATGACTACTTGCACATGCCCATAAACCACATCAAATCTAATAAAAAAATGTAGAATGTGGAGTCAGACTGACCATGATGGTCACTTAAAGAGTGAACTTACAATCGAGCGCTGCACTACATCTCAGACTCCATGTAGTTCGTGTGTGTGTGTGTGTCATGCCCTAGGTTGCCCTTGTGTAAGTTGCACGATGATAGCGAGGCTAGATCTAGATTGTCCCAAATATGTAAAATATGTGTGATGGAATAGAATGAACTCCCCTCCTATGCAGTGTATGTAGATCAATGCAACCCTTGTCCCTTGTATGAATGTGCTAGATGTATGTTTTGTAGTGCTCTTTTTCCTTTGTGCAAGCTTAGGTGGTGATAGATAATGCTTATAGTGTTTGGCCATCTCATTTGAAAAAAAGAATTAAGTATATATATGATTCCCTTGTTTGAATTTCGTAATTGACAACCCCGAAAGCTAACCTAAAGTACTAAAAGGTGACCAAGAAGCAAAAGGGACTCAAACGAGTAAGAAGAAGAAAGAGAGGACAAGAGCACCCAAGAGGGATAGGAGCGCTGGGCACTACATGTCTTAACGAGCGCTAGTGTGTGTGGCCATCAAAAGGTAAATCATTCAAGTGTCGGTAGAATTGTAAGATGTGTAAAGCTAGATGGATGTTGAGTCAAGCTCATAAACAATAAAGTGCAAGAGATAAAACAAAAAGGAGTTGTCGACCACTAGTTTTCTTACTTATGAATCATGTATACATTAGTATGCTTAGGACCTAGAGATGTACAGAAGTGCATAGATTTTGTGTCTATAAGAATTAATCAATTTTAGAGACTTATAAACCGAACATTGTTGTATATAATCACACGAATATCATTTTTTACATTAGTTAATATGAAATAAGATTTAATTCAAATTAGATTAAATCATAGAGCCACTATTAGATCCTCTTGTGAGAAGTCAAAATTGGGGTTCCACGGGGTCATGAATAACCTTAATTTACCAAAAACTAAGGTCCTTTTTCAAATAGATGGTCATGTCCTCGATTTGAAAAATGGCGATGAAGAAGCCACATGAACTAATATGGATATCGATGTGCCCTCATTGCTCTAAAATGTTGGTCGATAACTCATTTTCACGAAGACTCAAACCCACAAGTTTGCAGAATAAACCCTGGTTCGTAAGGGCAATCATTTCCTCTTCGATCTCACCATGGTTGAAGGTGACTATTGTTCTTCCTCGATCATTTTATGCAACTTGATTTCATCTAAAGGCCTTCATTCCTCACATTATTGGCATAGACCTTGAGCTCTGCGAAAATATGAGGTTTGCGTGTTTCGACATTTCCGCTTAGAAGCAATGCTTGGACAAATGAAGCCATAGGGGAGCATGCTAAAAGGCAAACAATCATAGGCCAATCTAGGAGTGTTGCTTACAATACAACTATGGTTGCTTGTCCCGTACCCTACCTCCGGGGCTTCAACTCGAACAACTATGGTTCGAACCCTAGCCACTTCGCTCTCCACTCGCTTAACATGCTCCTTGTAATCTAGAGCATAGGCCTCCATAAGTTACTTCGTGTTTAATTTATTTAAAATAGAGTAACGACGTAAGTACTAGTAATCCGAAGGATAAGGGAATCCACTCCTAATATTTTATTAGGTGGGGGAACCAAGTAAGCCAATGAGAAGCGACCAAGTGGGTGATGGGATAAAAAGACATACTATTGGAGAAAGGTGGATTTGTCACCATATCCAATAGGGAAATTTCAATCTCTTAACGCGGCTAACAAATGATGTATTAACAAAATAATAATAATCAAAGGAAAGGTGGGATCTTTGGTTCGTTTATTCATTTTGATCCCCTGCACAACGAGACATGTCCTCCAATTATCTGAACTCATCCAAAGCAATTAATAACATTTGAAACATTTATTTTTGTCTCTAGGTATGGCACTGTGAAAACTATGTTCTTGCTAATTTTGGTTTAGTGCAACAAAAGCCCATGATGATTTGTCAATCCGCCTCAGTAAATATCTAATGTCGTGGTTCGGTTGATGTGAATTTTGATGAACCCGACTTCAAATTCCTCGGAGAAAGTGTGCAAGAAAACAACAGTTTTGGAAGGTAATGAGGTGATTGAGCGGTGGGGAAGATTCCACAAGTGGAAAAAACAACTAAGTGGGTATGGTTTTTATATCCACAGAGGCTACCAATATTTCAGGGATTTCGAGGCTCCACGGCATTGGAATTCATAAAAATTGGCAGCAGTTTTTATGTGGATGCATCCTAAACTGTGAAAATCGGAAGTTTAGCAGTTGCATTGTGGGTATCTCAAGTAGAATTATATATAAAATGCCTGTTGCATTAGTCTGGGTGGCAGCTGGTTCAAAGGAGTTATGCTGCTCTGAAAATTTTTATCACTTTAACCATGGTGGGCATGTGGTATCTAGGCTCGCAGGATCAAGGATAATGAGAAAACTTGTTTCAGATACAAAATTTAAGAGGAAGAGAGCGAGATTGGCTGTGGAAGCTGCCTTGGAGGTCTCCAGTTCGAATCCTACATCAGAAAGTGTGAGCATGTTCCCTGTTTTGGCTGGTTTGGTGACAGATGGCTCGGGAAAGCCCATGTTGTCTTCAGCGCAGAAGGTGTATGATGTTGTGGCGAAGCAGGCTGCTATGGTGAAGAGAGAAGCAAGGAGTGGGTTGTTGGATGTAAAGACAGACGTGGTTCCTCCTGGGAATTTGCAGATCCTCAGTGAGGCCTATGAACGTTGCGGTGAAGTCTGTGCTGAGTATGCAAAGACTTTCTACCTGGGTATCATTTTTTCTCCTACTGTATATATATTTTTTTACTTGGTAAATTATAAACATGACCCATTATCACGGCAATTACTCCGCCTTTCTAACAGGCCATGGCCTGCTTGAGCTTCCTATTGTGTTAATTTTGCTTGTATAGAATGAATATTTTTTCTGATATGGAACCCATTTACAGAATTTCCATGTCCTTGGGATGCCCATCTGGGTAGGAGCGTGTTCAGAATATAACTGAGTCTTATGATTGTATGTGGATGAGCTTACTGCTCTTATTGTTGGTTCTTTGTGCTTATTTGGTTGTTGGTCTTTTGAGTAAGGATCCGTATTCACAAGTAGGGGGTTATAAGTCTCATTCCCACCTATGTTGTCTTTATACTCTAGCAAGTCTTATTCCAAATCCATGGTTCGATCTCTTGGTTGAAGGTCCATATCTAGAATGCCGGAGTTACGAGTTCTATTCCAGCTTCTGAATCTAATTAGGATTTCCTCGGCAAGTCTTTTGCAAGTTTGGCATTTTGGTTAAGGATCCATATCGACTGTTACAAAATTAAGTTTTATTCTAGCATCTGAAGCTTGAACCAAATTGCTTAGTCCTCGAGCAAACACTTTTATTTGGTGTACAAGTCTGTGGATGCATATGCGAATAGAGAGCAAGGAAAGTGGGTGCCTTATGGAAGACCCTGGGTTGGTCTTTTAGTTAAGAATTCATATCCATAAGTTTAAAGTTAGAGTTGCATTTGACCTATAAAATCTGATTGCTATGTAAACAGTTTTGTGTGGTCTGTAGCTTTGTAGCGAGAGATATTTGACAAGGAAAATAGAACGGTGAATAGAAAGTTTAGAAACCTGGGAGTGTTAGCAAGAGCGGATATTTCTGGTCTTTCATGCTTGTCATCGAGTTAAAACTGATTTTGAGATTCTAATCCATTTTTTTATTGTTTATTTTTTCAGGAACATTGCTTATGACCCCAGAGCGGCGAAGGGCAATATGGGCAATTTATGGTAAGTGCTAGAATTAAAGAAAATTGTCAAGTTTTCTTGTGAATCCTTTTGCTCAGGACTATCTGGAATTCCAAGGGTAGGAAAGACACATCCCACTGTGTCAACAAATGTGAGTCTTATTATGTTAATAAAGGAGAATATGTTGCAACTGCAGGATTACTTATGCTCTTGCCAGTTCCAGGCAACAATTTGGAAAGTATCTCAATAGTATCTTTGCATGTTTACATTGGAAACTAAAATAGAATGACCAGATCTAGTTAATATTAGTTTGACTAACGAAGATGGCCAAGTTCATTCCATGCAAAATGAATCAATGTGCAGAAAACATAGCAAAACTTAGGATTATTGAAGTGTTCTCTGAATTTGGCCTCCCAAGAAGCCTTGAGAGTAATAGGGGATCCAAAATTTAAGGTATTTGTGGGAGGTCATATAAAACTTTAGGCACTTAGTTGAATTTCGGTAATGGGGACCACTCAGAAACAGATGGCAGACAAATAGGGTCAATGAAGTAATGAAAGACATGCTCAGAGAATGCATGGTTGTCAGGCAAAGTTTACGGATAGAAGAACTTCCTTTTGCGGAATTTGCTTGCAATATGATCAAACACGTGGCTATAGGTATACGACCATATGACTCCTTTAAGGACAATGGATGACCATGACCCACTTGTTCCAATAGAATTAGTATCACAAAATTTGAAGGGCAAGGCTCAGGTTTTTGTAGAGATCCCCCAAAATATGTCGGAGTTGAACCAATGTAACAAGAATATGGAGTGGTCCCTTGCTAGAGGTGGGTGATTTGCTATATAGATCTCTTTCCATGGGAAGGTGTACAATTTTCTCACTTCGGTATTGTGGACTGCATGTTCTAAAATGGCTCCTATGTTTCACGTTAGTTTTCTTATAAATACATCTCCTCGCTTTAATAATAATTTGCTAACCTATGTAGATGCTACACTAATCTTAGGGCTTGTGCGCACACAATGAATTTCATTTGCATGTGTTTATGTGATACATTTGGTGTGCATTATTTTGACACATGTTGGCAGCTCTATGGAGGTTTGCATGGGTAGTGGTAAATGTAATAGAGATGAGCCCTTTTTGGTGTCCTAGTGGTATGGCTTGTTATCAGGACTTAAAAGGCAATTTGGACAATCCTTATATGCTTGTAGGATTGTGGCATATGGGTGGAGTCATTTGCGTGTCACCATTGGCTAAGTGGAGACAATGAACTTAAATGGCACCAACCTTGGAGGAGTCTTATTGGAAGGTTTTGGTGGCCATAATTCTTTCCCAAATAGGATTTTGTAGCCCACATGCCAACTACACAATTGCATTACCCTTAGGTTTGGATTGAAGTACTGCCTTCAAACACTAACCCTTTCTATAAGAAGTGATTTCTGTTGCTGTTCTATTTTGCGAAGACAAATCCAATAAGAAGTTTCCTTATGTAGTTGTGAATTTTAATTATCATTACATTCTAGACTAATAGTACCCTTTAATCTTGGGCAATAAATTACTTGTAGAATCTTGGCCTATCATAGAGAAAGCTTAGAATATTTCACCTTTTGGCATCACCATTGTCAGACAATAGTACCCACAAAGATCATTTAGAATTTTTTTGAGCTTACTCGTTGTTCTTACAAACTATGCCGACATTGTCTCTTAAGTGCATATAACCAAGTGCACGCAGATAACCTTCCTTGGATAAAGATAACCATCCTTATCTTAATGCTATTAGACAAGCATTTCCTTCAACCATGTTGAGTGGCAATTCCTAGGCTGTTGATATGCAATCATCACTTAACTTTTGCATATAGTGATCATCTTCATCGATTATTTCTGTCTCACTAGATTCTCTCTTGATATCCCCAAACATCAAACCTCAATAAGGGTGAGATAAATGATACTGTTAGGAACGATGTTTATAAAGTTTATGTTTACACCACACGGATCTTGCTTCCTAGAGACCCAACACGAAATCTCAACTTGTATTGTAGGCATTTCTTGGATGGTGAATGTTATTTCCTGGATGTTTGCACCTTTAATCTCATGAGCTATGATTCTTCCAGGTTGTTTTTAGGTCCGCTCACATGAGCTTAGAATGGGGAAAATACCAGATTCATAACAAGCACAAGTTTTGTAGACTCTATTGCATTGAAATCAAGTCAACATAGCTTGCTGTTTAGCTGTCCTATATATTATAAGAATTGGATAGATAATGTGCTATTTAGACACTTTTGAGGCTCACCATCTTTATCAGCCATCACAGTTAAAAGTGTGGCCCTTCACTCAAGGGATCTTCGTTTAGAAGAAGAAGGTCATGCGAGTTGACAGAACTTATTTTGGATAAAATGATCTGTACATGGATGTCTAGTTAGTGTCATAATGAGTTACTCTTGGATGCCAGAAGTGGTCGCATGTTAAGGGTTTGTGCAAGAAGAAGAAGTGTTCACAATAAATCCTTTGGTGCCAACTCCAACACAAATAATGTTTCTCAACATGAGGATGACACATGGTTGTTCATTAACAACCATAGCTTGTGTCCAGGACTAAGGGAAATGTACTGCACCTCGATATTAGTTGCGCAATGCCCTGGTAGAGACATAGTGCTAGATAGTTATTGGCATTGTGCCTGAGGAGCAAGTTGAAAAGAAAATGAGAGAGAAACCACTTTATGAACAGGAACCAGTTCAACTTTTTGTAACAGTTTTGCCACACATTGAAGCCTTTGATGTCAATGTGTTATAAGCATTGTGCCACAACACAAGGTCATTCTTTAACAACTATATCTTGTGTCTACTTGTTGCATAAGACCCTGATAGAGACATAGCGACAGAGATAGGTTATGGTTTTGTGCTTAAGGAGTAAGTTGACCAAACAATGGGAAACAAACCAATTGAGGAACCACTTTAACTTTTGTAACAATTGTGTGACATGTACTTATTGTAGTTATGCAATCAATTTTTAAAATCGATATAGAATGAAATAGTAATTGATGATTGAATTCAGGTTAGTTGTTATATTTCACATTTGAAAAGAGAGAATATGTATCCCCATACTATAGCGAGAACATATCAGAGATAACTTAGCAATAATTCACATTCGAAAAGAGAGAGAATATGTATCCCCATACTATAGTGAGAACATATCAGAGATAACTTAGCATTTGAAATTTTCGACATATTAGAGGTAACATAGCCTATGATATTTTTGTTGTAATGAAGATAACTTGGATATTAAGGTTCCATAAGGAAACAAGATTACCGTGGCTCCTTTAGAATTGTTGTAACCCTTATTCCCTAGGAATCGTAAAGAATAATAAAAGATATCAATGTTGTTAATATCAAGTGGTGTTGCCTCTGTATGCCTCAATTTCTTGCAATGAATTGTCGTTGCTTAATTCAAGTTGTTTCTTCTGCACTCTAAATGATTAATGTTCTCAAATGGAAAATCCTTGGAATAATAACATGAGCCCAAAAGAAGTAAGCTAGGTTGAGCTTTAAGTTCTTTCTGCAATATTTCCTTGATTGCCCAAGATCATAGATCAAGCTTTTTAATTAGAGCAGTCCTAAAATGGTACTAAAGTGGCATCCTGGATAGCTGTCAAAGAATTTTTGCACTGGTGAATGGTGGAAACTCATTCTCAAGTGACAGAATGAGACCTTTGAGAAAACACACTTTAATGGTGAGAGAGGGAGAAGATAAGAACCGGTCAAATGGAGCATATCTTAGAGCTGACATTGCACGACATGGTATGGACTAACTACAATATCTATTATAGGATCTCATTTTGCTATACAAAGCTTACTAAATACTAAAATAGAGACCATTTTCCTCTACAAAATGCTTAATATATCCACACAAGAATTATACAGTAAGTCTATCATTGGGTAATTACCTGATATATTTTAAGATGGAATAAAAAAATGGCATCTGCACATTTGAAGGAGAAATAGGTGTAGATAAGCTAGTAGATTGGATGCGCCAGCTTGAGAGCTAGTTTTCAGTTCATAATTTCTGAAGTACCTAGAATATAGCCTTTGCGTGCTTGAAGATGATAAGCCTAAAAGATTTTTTTATCTAGTGCAGGGATCTGTGAATGCAAAATGGTTGATTTCATCATCTATATGGCACATGGTTCCTGGACAGGCTGTCAGATTAAAATTACTTTGTAGGAATTGTTTGCTGCAGAATTCATAGAAATTGAAACTGAAACTTTATTAATGTCTACAAATGATTGAAATACGGTAATAGAACTATAGTGCATGGCCAAGAATAAAGGCTGTTAAGAGCACCCAAAAAGTTGCCAGTTTCTCAAGAAGAAAAGAAGAATGAAGAGAAGAGAAGGAAAAAATATGAGAGCTACAAAAGGTACAAAAATACAAAATACGAGTATAAGAGGGAGACAACATAGACCCCAATTAAGATTGACGTGAAAGAACAGAGATGTGCTGCTACATATAGATGCAAGATAAAATATGTAGCTATCCTCTTTAAATAAAGAATGAAATGTGAAGGTAACACCAAATGACTGTTGGAGGATGCTCTCCTCTCTGGACTAATGGACCGAAGGAGTAAACTTTGTTGGAATCAACAGTTTCCCAGTGGTAGCCAACATAGGAGCCATATAGGAAGCACTCCTAACATCCAAGGTGTAGGTAAATTTGAGAGTGTCAATTTTTGATCACTATCCAAGGGATGTTACAGGAGCATCCTTGGAAACAAATACTTCCTGAGGTTCGGTATACAAAATGGTGTAGAATGTCATAGAGAAGAATCGGCTATCAACTATGTGAAATATGGAATCTGAACATGATACAAAAAGCTACAAATTTGAAGTGCAAACTGCCCAACTCATTCAAAGTCATAGTGATGCCAACAGATATACCAAATGTCGATGAGAATGAAATTGTTATGAGTTTATAAAGAGGTGAAGGAGATAGTAGCATTAGCTATCTATATGGGCTTATATATGGCCACACATAGTGCCGTGGTGGTCTCTCACCACACTTAGTAAAAAATTTGAAATTTGGAAGTTCAGAATTTTGGGCTTTTGTCCTAGTCAAGATTTTGAAATTCTGAAGTTCAGAAGTTTTGGATTGGGAAATTGTGAAGGAAGGCCAAACTGAATTGAAGGGCTGAAGTGCCAAATGCCTGAAATTCAAAATCAAAATTGTCCAAGTCCCATGACATCTCAGAAAGACAAGGAGATTCTGGGATTGCAAGCACCCAATCTATCTGATGTACCTGTACACCCAAGACACATAGAAATTTGAAGTCCACAACTTGGGGAATTGGGGATCAAGAATCTCATAATTGAAAATGCACAAGATGTCAAAAAAACCAAATTAGCGAAAAATATGACAAAATGACTAAGTCCATCCATTTTGGGTATAGGAACTTCTCATTGCTGACGAGATGTATAGCATCACATTGTTGACAAGATCTCAAAGGCATCAATAGGTCTGAAGAGTGCAAAGACCCAAGAAACTAAGATTTCGGAAGTTTAGGGACTTGAAAGGATAAAGGGGTAAGAAGAACAAATAAATCATCCTGAAATGCCAAAGCCCAGATTTCCAAATTGGAAAAATATTCTACATCCACTGCTCACTTCAGGAGTCCAGAACTCAGAAGATGCACAAAAAGAAGCAGTGAGGAACTTGAAGACCCAAAGCCCAAAATCCTAAATAGGAATTGTTTTAATGTACCAATGCTCCTCATAGGTGGAGCACCAGAGGAGCCACGCCAGCAATCAAACAATCCACTCCTGTTGATAATCCAGCAGCATATCAGCATGCCAACATACACGGAAGCAGTGTTAGGAGAATGTGAATTATTGTTAAAAAAAAATTAAAATACGATTATTAATCTCCTGCATGCACAAGAACATTTTGTAACCATAAAACGATTTTTTCTACTTTTTGTAACTGCTGCTCTTGGAAGCTGAAACAGACATTGTAACTTACAAATATGTCAATCTGAAATGGAAAAAAGGGCTTTGGCTGAGACTTCCTCTGTTATGTTTTTATTGCAATTCTTGTTTCTATGACTTTGCACTTCTACAATGCAATGGACACTAGAAGAGGAATTTGAAGAGGATCCTTGCTGTCCCTCAGTATCGCTGGGGAATATAGATCATCTTTAGAGGGTGCTTGCAGGCACACTAATGTAGACATCTGTGGATGATGTAATAGGGCATTGTAAGGTGACTGTAGAACCATAATCTCCTGCAGTTTCAAACACTTGGAAAAGTATTGGGTGAAAAATCATCTACCGTTGGGCATTTGGGAACAAAAATGAAGACCAGAATTTTTTTCCAATTCTGCTATGTTTGTTTGGCATAATAATTAAATGGATCTTGTGGAAGAGAAGTCTGAATATGGGTTGATAGATTATTATCTATCACACGATGTCTGAAATTTTTCTTATATTACTGGTTACATCAAAATTAATGATCAAGTTTAACATATTAAACGGTTGTATGTCAAGTCTAAATTCTAATTGTTAACATATTAAAAGTGTTTGTTAGTCAATGAAGTATCATCGCCGTAATGATTATGTTACATTATTGGTCATAGCCAAACATTAACATATAGGTATCAAATGTACTTCAAAAGTGATCCATAGCTGCATAATTTTAATTTTATTGTCCCATTTATATTTGTTAGTATTGTGAAGTCAATTTTTGTCTTGGCTGGGTTACTTGTTCTAGTGTTCACTTGTTTTTTTGATAAAGTGCAACCTTACTCTTCTTATAATGGTATTGTAAGTCCTCACCTGAAAATGTTCTCTTCCTCCTTCCAGAGTTCCTATTCCTTTTTGGAAACCAGCTTAGAATTTTGTAAGGACTGTTCAAATTAATATAATGTTATCTGTTATCACAAAAAAATTTTGTTAGTATATTGCTATGCCATTTTGTAATTATTTATCTTTGCTGAAGTTAAATGTAGGAAGACAATTTGTTAAAGTAGTGATATTTGTTGAACCTATGTTGCAAACATTTCCAAAGAGTTAGTGTTGTCAATGACGCCACGAAAAGTGTCAACAATGCCAATGAATCAAAGATGTTTCATTGGTTACTATTTCTAATAATTGTAGTTCACGTGAGTTTGTTTATGTTTAAAGATGTTTTTGTTCTACCGACTCCATTGGATTTGGAGAGTTTATGGTACCAATTCTAGTGAATTGGTATAATTTAAGACTATGTCACAATTATAAGACTTGTTGTAGATATTTTTCTGTAATAACTTGTCATCAAATCAAGGTACTCGAGGAATATGTTGTGATTGATTATAAGATTAGGAGTAAACCGTAACCCCCAAATTAAGATTTCTAGGGGTTATGGGTGATTGTACAAAGAACACAGTTTTGTAAGCTTAGGGGTGAGCCAAAGGTTAAAAGTTAAAACCATGATAGTGCGTGAGATAGGCCAGTTGGAGTTTAGGGGTAAGTCTATCAAAATCCGGCAATAACGTAAAGCTAATAGTTGATAATTGGCGTGAGAGAGGTGGTTTGCAAAATGGTTTGATTATTGATTGTTCGAAGGGCACACACTAGAATTGTGGGATTATGGTAAATGTTGCCAAAAGTACCAAAAGCAATAACCTTGTATGCAAGGCACAACTTTTACATGAACTCTTTAAGTGAACCTAATTTTGTAGTTATAGAGAGTGGTTATCCATGTATTTGGTAGATGGAATGAATCTATAGGGACACTTACAATTGGAGACCTCCTTATGTTCCATTTTGTATTTCAACTTTTTCTAGGACATACATATTTGTTATAGTGATGTACCCCTCGTCTTAAGGGTGAGGCAAAAGTTTAATTCTAGGGAAAATATGAAAAACATTTGTTCAAGTCTTCTATGACATGTGAGGGTGGACACAACCACAATGCAGCAACATAGTATGTCAACCATGACATAAAATTGTTTTCTGTACACATGGGATACATAAAATGTCAGAAGCTGTGTTGGGTGGTAGGAAAATTGATTAGGGGTCCAAAATAGTTTATACATTTGTAAGATATGAAAATTATGTATTCTATACCTTGTATGATGATGTTAAATTGCATTGATGGTTAAGGCCAGACAAGTAATGCATGACCAAGTTAAGGTTGGGAGATTACTCTTGATGTTGGCCTATGGATCCAACAACACAGACCACTCTAGGAGCACTATCTAACAGGTCTTTACTCATCTACACTGACATTTGCAGGATCTGCTAGGGGCTCAATGCTCTTTCTAACCAAAATGGATCAGAAAAAGGTTGTAATTAATTTCATTGAGCTATGGGAGTTGCATAACATCTACTGTCTGAGTGTCACCATCTCTTTTAAAACATGTGAATATCAAAGTATAATCGTGGGAGAAAAAAATAAGAAAAATGGAATTAATATCCCCAAATGGCCACAGTAGGTCAATGGAACCCAAAATTACAGCTACACGAGTACAAAATAGTAAATACAAAAGTTTGCTCTTTCGTGTCTTTCAACCTAGTTCCATGAATCAGAATCCAGAAAAGAAGAGTAGCTGGGTAAGAGGTGAAAAACCCAACTCCCATTCCAAAACAAATAGCTACCAAAACCATAAAGAGAGAATTTAAGGTACCACCATTTTTAAGAGTCAGTCTTACTCAGCAAGAAAACAAAATATTGTTGCAGCTGCGAACAATCTCACAAGAACTCTTCCATGAAGTTGGAGGAAAGCAAAACAACAAGATGAATGGCAGGAAAGTGTATCAGATTAGAAATGGTCGCTACTAAACAAGCCTCTAAATAGGTAAAATGTAGACAGCCTTTCTAGATTCAACACTTAAATTGATATACCACAGAGTAGTTGTGGCTATATGCAATGGGCTTAGTAATAAGCTAGGGCTATAAACATGGCAAATAAGAGGGAAATAAGCAAGGCTACAATCTTAGGTCTAAAGAGGGTGATAAGAAACACAATAATAAGACGATCACAAGGAAGTATGCAAGGCAATATATAAGGGGGTAATAAACAAAGCTATAATGATCCACGCAGGGGGTGCTCAACACCATTGTGCAGAGGGACAATGCTGCACTTAGAGATAAGATGCAGATTGTAGAATGCTAGAAGATACTAAACATATTAATCTAATACACATATTCCAATGCAGAAGACTTATATGCAGAAATGCAACTTCCGTTCAATCGAAGAATAGGGATAGTACAAATGTGTACAATGATTCAACGAGGCCAAGAGTGCAAGTTCTTGTGTTCAGAAAGGGAAGGTTTCCGTACTGATTTTCCTAGACTGGAATGAAATACATAGTAGTGTAGGAAGTACAAGATATGTCGAGCATGCAAGTATTCCTATTGGCGTGGGAGTGAGTATCCAATTGTTCATTACCTGGAGGGTTGAACGTACATATATATACATGTACAGTTATAAAGGAGGTGGTTATAACTGACAACGGTTGTAGGAGAGTTGCAAGATGTTTTGTTGTCCATGGTCGAATGACAAATATGCTTCGACATGTGGTATGTTGGCCAGATTATGACATGGTGCAGGCATGGAGTGTGCCACCTGGAGTGTTGTGTGGCAATGAAGTGCTGACAAGTGATTGAGTGTAGAAGTCATGCACAGATCTGTGCCAACATTTGGCATGTGAATAAGCAAGGTGCAAGTGTGTTGACATGCTGCAAGGTGGTGCAAGACATTACAAAAGCTGCAAATGCTGCGAGTTGGGTAGGTGCAGGATTGTAGAAGCTACATTGTTGTGTTATGAAGTGCACAGGATTGCAGAAATGAGTGTTGTGATTTTCTAGCGTGGGACTATAGAAGCTATGAGCACTGCCAAGTGGGAGTGTGACGTGTGTAGGATTGCACGAAGCAATGCACCAAGGTGTTGCAGATTTTCATGCATGTCACAAAGTGTTGGGCGGGTGCGAGGCAAGTGAGAATTGTGCGGTCGGTTGTGGCAATGTCATGAGTTTGTGTGCGTGTCGCGGTATGTAGTGAGGTTGAGGAGCTCAAGTTCTGTAATAGGGATGAGTAGGCTTACGTGTTTGTGAGTTGCTACGAGGCAATCTGCAAGGCTACGCACAGATTATTCGCCCTTTCTTGAGAAACAATGATCTGCATCTTTGGTTAGCTGCAAAAATGAACCTAAAGCTATTGGAGGCCGTACCACATACCTTGAATAGCATATTTTTCGATCTTGACCACTAGAAATAATTGATGTATGCCTTGGCGAGTGTGAGTGTGAGTTACTTTGATGAGTTTATCCTTCTCTACTAAGTGCAAGTGTTCGAGGTCCAAATCAGAAGGGTGTTGTGTCATTGTTGGCTCAAGAAGTGGGGGAAGTAAGGCTTAAGGAGCTCCACATTGAACACTGGGTGCATGCCCAAGTATGGAGGCAGATCAAGAACGAATGCATTCTCACCAGCTGCATGGAGAATAGTGTGATGACCATAATGCAAAAGCTTGATCTTTTGGTGTGGACCCTTGAAGTTTTCCTTCTGAAGATGCAACCAAACTTTATTGCTAGTTGGGAGTGCATGAGGTGTACGATGCATGTCTTGGTGCTCTTTGTACTTTTGCTATGAACGCAAGAGAATCTGCTGAACTTGTTGATGAACAAATTGTATGTGTTGTAGAAAATTTTACACTTTGTATAGCTTCCATATCCTATGTGCACGATAGGAGATACCTAGAGGTGTTGGAGGTTGGAACTGAAGACATGCATGGAATGGACTATGCCACATAGAAGTGTGAAGAGCTGTGCTGTAAGCATGTTGGATGTTAAACAAGTTATTGTCTCAGTGTGAGCATGTGCATGGTTGTAGATACGTAGAAGATGAACAAGTGTGTGGTTGACAACTTCCGTTTGTCCATCTATTTGAGGATGAAATGCCGCCCTCTAATCCAATTGAGTGCCCATCAATTCTCATAATGCTTGCCTGAAATGACCAACAAATTGAGGATTGTGATCAGATGTGATGTGATTGATGTCAGGAGTCCAAAGTGCTCCTAAACATGGTTGAAGAAAGCACAAGTAGTGCCAAGTGCATTGATCCCTTTCTCGCAAGCAACTATGATGACCATCTTCGAAAAACCTATTCACCACAAAAAAACACAACATTGTGCTGGCATTTTGTCATAGGCAACCCAGTCATAAAATCCATGGTGATGGATTTCCATGGTTTGTTGGAACCGGAAAAGGTGTGTAAAGTCTGAGTTTCGTGTTCATGGGCTTTGCGATGCAACAAGGAATGCAAGACTTGATGTGGTGCTCCACGTTCGTGCGCATGCAACTAGTAGAAATGTGACTGCAATATGGTTAGAGTCTTTGTAACATTGAAATGCTTCGATGCCTTATTGTAGTGCGCCTCGGTGAGGTGCACCATTCGGTACAGAGGTGTCCAAGTTTATAGAGAAGCTTGTCGGACAAGTAGAACTCCCAAACCTATTCGCCTTGTGAAAGAGAGATATAGGCATTTGCGAAGTCCTTATCAGCTGAGTAAGGGGATAATTAGTTTACAAAATTATGGCTACGTGTGTCCAATGCTACGATGAGCGCATGAACTAGTGGTTGGCTAAGGCAATTTGCTGCCTTGATATCCTTTCCTTCTTGTGCTTTATCACGAGATGAAACTATAGTAGGTAAGTTATCCACTTCATGTGGCTTGCATTCTCTAGCTTTCTTTAAGTCTGCAAAAACTGAAGCGGCTTATGATCATAGTGAATGACCATCTCCTTACCCATAATGTAGTGTCACCATTGCTTGATTGCTTGGACAATAACGTACATAATTCTTTCTTGTAGGCGGAGCATTGCCGAATTGTGTTGTTGAACGTCTTTGAGTGGTATGCGATTAGATGTCCATGTTACATGAGTACTATGCTGAGTGCATAGTTAGATGCATCGGTGTGAAGTTTGAAGGAGTGTATAATGTTGGTCATTCCAAGAACAAGTGCATCGCAAAGGTGTTGTTTGAGAACCTCAAAATCACCTTGTTTTGTAGGTGTCCAGTTGAAGGTCACTTTGGCCCACACGATTTGACTGAGAGGCCATGTGATGTGAGCGAACCCAAGAACCAATCTGCAGTAGATCTTGGCAAGTCCAAGGAAACTCCCCATGTAAGTGAGATTGTGTGGCGTAGGCCAACCTTAAAGCACATTGATTTTCTCAAGCTCTACATGTATATTGGTGTGGTTGATGATGTAGCCTGGTATTAGATGTTCATAATGTTGAATATACACTTGGATAAGTTAGCTTGTAACTTGTGTTTGCGTAGAGTGTTTTAGGATGTGTGAAACATGCTCTGTGGTGCTCCTACTGAGTCTTGTTGTATATGAGGATGTGTTGTAATGGTTGTTTGCGAGGGCAAATTTCAAACTTGAAAGCATGACAACCATACCCTATTGCGAATTTTTTTCTTAAAGGTCATCCCGAGCCCTCCTCCAGATCATCCTAACCCCCAGTATCAGTCCTATCCTACCCTTCAAAGTGGTCCAATGTGTTTGTGTCATCATGTCCATAGGTGATTTAGAGATGTCAAGTTCATTCAAGCACTTCCAAGTCAAGATCCTTGAGACAAAGGCTTTTGAGAAGCCTAGGAATGGCTATTTCTGGTCTTCCTAAGGCTGGTGCGCACCCCTGGAATGGAATGAAAGGATCAAACTCATAAAGGAGGTGTATCAGAGAGCTAAGAACATTGTGCAACTGGTTTTGGAAGATTCTGGGAAGTTTAAGAGGTTTTGGGACAGTTTCAGCAAAAGCGGGTCTTGGAGGGTGAAGTAGCTTACAATGTAAAGCAGCCCCGAGCTTCGGAAGTGATTCCGGGAGCTCCGTAAAGAGTTGGAGGTCAAACGAAATATCGTCGGAAAGGTAATTCATATCTCTAGAGGATGGTGGTCTCACTTTTTTCACAAGACTCAAGCAATTCTGCCCACATCCTGATTTCAGCATGCACAACCTATGAGCCCAAAGAAAATCCTATTTTTAGGAGGTTGAAGGAAGAATCAAGGTATGAGACCCCTCCCATTGTTTTCAAAAGGCCATTTCTAGTCAATTTCATATAAAGAAGTGTGGGAAAAGTCATCCGAGAGCTCAAGTTACGCCTTCATCAAGTCAAGTTGTTCCCCAGGTAAGATCAAGGAGTTAGCCAAATTTCCAGGTGGACACATGTCAAGCCTAAATGGTGGCGCACTTTTTTGCACCAAGTGTCCTAAACGTTTGGGACACAAAAGTGCGCCTAGCCCCCATCTAGCCCCCTGGACCATGATGTGACCTCCTTTGAGCCCAAATAGCCCAGTTAAGCCCCCATGCACCATTTTCTAGCCCCCTCACCCTTCCGCCTCAACAAATCACATCTCGCCACGTGGACCAATGGGAGAGGGGCGCACTTTTTTGCACCAAATGTCCCAAACGTTTGGGACGGTTGGGACACTTTTCTCTACCCATGCTCAACCCCTTCTAGGTCACCCATGTGATCCTGTTTTGGCCCTCGGGTGAATTAAGTGATTTTTGGCCATTTTCACAACGATGGATCAAAATGACACTTGTACCAATGGGAGAGGGGCGCACTTTTTTGCACCAACTGTCCCAAACGTTTGGGAAGGTTGGGACAAAAAAGTGCGCCCATGCCAAGATGAAGAAAAAACTAAGTTTTTGCAATTTCTAGTGTTGCTTCATTGCTTCTTCCCCGTGCACCCGTGAAACCCATTGCCGCAAGAAGCTATGAACTTCCATTCCCATTAGTTCCACAACTTCATTTCTCCATTTCCATCCATTCCCATTGCTCCTCTGCTGGAATATCCTCTAAACCCTTGCTTTTCCAGTTACTACCATGGTCATTTTTTGCCAGAAGCTTCTATGATCAAGAAACGAAGAAATCTTCATAACTCATGATCCGTAAATCGAATGCTCTTGAAAATTCGGCCTCATCTCTCCTCCCAAATGCCTTCAAGCTGCATCAAACAGAAGATTCAGAGGTGGCCCCATTAATTTACAACAAACTCCAAAAATTTGCCAGAAAAACTTCCTCTTCAATTTCCCATTGATTTGGAGAGCGGGTGAATCTAAAATTTTGAATGGAGCATCTAGAGAAAAATCCATCATAGAGAAGTTGATTTTTCATCAATCCGAGGTGGGAAAGAACGCTTCGAAGCTTTGTGACTCCATTAATGGTTGTCATGGTAGCTCCATGCCCGAAGCTCGCACCAGACAAAAATTTTCGTTTTTATTTCTAAGCATTCGGTGGGCGAAACACAACAAAATTTGGAGTACGAGATCGGGATGGAAAGCCAAATCTAAAAATGTCATCCCCATCAGAAATCGAGGCAATTTTCTCCACTTACTAAAAATAGCATATTTTATGCTCTTCTACATGCTAAAAATAGTAAGTCCCCAATTGTAAGTTTGATCACTTAGGACAATCAAGAAAGATGCAAAATGGAAGACATGGGAAAAAAATGACAATTTTCCCAAAATAGCAAGTCCCCAAAAAGTAACTTGCTAAAAATAGAAATGTGCTAAAAATAGCAATGCCTCAACAACGGTTGAGAAAGTAATGTGCCAGGAGGTTCAAAAGGTGAAATTGGAGCAAAACAGTGATATGTCCTAAAATAGTAGGTCATGGTCTCACATTCTAAAAATAGAAAGTTTCAGTTTTGAGTACAGAAAGTATAAATGGCTCTATTTCCACTCATATTTCTGCTTTTGGACTCCTCATGGGATGGTAAGATTATCTCATGGCTCAAACAGAGGAATGAGAACTTCACAAGGGTCTTGAAAACATCATTTTGAGTTTGGTTGTGTTCGAAAGCAAGCCAAACATCACAAGGCGCAACAAGTGAATCCATCTTCATCACTCGGGAGTTGGGTGAGTCAAAGTGAGTCGGTCGGGGTGAGCTCAATGAGTTAAAGAGGTTCATCAATCAAGTATCAAAGAGGATCATTGTGAGCATTGCCCATGTTCATCCCAAGCTCACATTGGGAGGTCTTGAAAAAGTGTTTCTAAACACTCATTTCGTGGTCCAGGGTGTCCATACATCATTGTCGTCGGCAAGTTCTTCATCAAAGGCAGAGGTATCCCCATTCATGCTATGGGGCATTCTCCCCTTTCTCTCTTCGTTCTTACTCTTGTTCTCTGCCCCCTCTTTCTAATTCTTCGATGTGAGCAATCATGACATTCGTCCTATTCATTAAGGTGACTATAGTCAAAAATGTAATAAGTTGCCCTTAATTAATAAAAGGGGACTTAATGTTCTTTCCTAGAAATGTCAAAAGTCATAGGTTGTGAGGACAAATGAAAGGTCATGTGGGGGTAGGTGAAGAGTCGTTCTTAATCTATAAATTGTAATGACACCCTCATTCTTAAGGGTTGTCAATTTTGTATGCTCAAGTTGTGGTCAATTTTTGTATTGAAGGAGATTACTACTTGGAGATATATGAAAGAGATAGCATTCTTCTATTTTCTCAACATACTTTTCCTCTCTTCCTTTGCATTTTACAACTTGTGGAGATGTCAATCAAGGAAGGAGTTTCTTCCTTCTCAGATGTATGAATGTGTGCAACTTTGTGTGCATGGTTTCCTCTCGTCGTTGGTGTCACAAGCATAGTTGTTTCTTTCTCTAATTGTGTATGTGAAACTTCTAATTAACTTTGGCAAGAATATGATTTCCTACTTGCAGAGTTAATTTCTCCCCCTAATTTCTCACTCCCTCTTTCCCATCATTCAACAAATTCCTCCCTTGCAATTCATTGCAAGCATTTTCCGCGAGATACAGTGGAGTGTGCTTGTTGGATCCCCGACCTCTTGGCCATCAACAAATTTCCCTTTTAGTTCACTCACAATAAAATGGAGCTGCACCATCTAAGCAGAGGGACCTAGAGTCCCAGAGCGTTGGCAAGATACCCACCAATTTGTCTACCCGACAAATTTTCTCGCCAACAAGATGTTATACAAGTAGACGATGGTGAAGGACTTGAGAAACAATGGAAATATGTCATCTAGTAAGTACATAAATGTTGCAAGTGTGGTGGTTAAGCTGAAAAGAGTAACCAACCATTCATACAATCATTCTTGTGTCTTGAATGTTCTCTTCCACACATCTTTAGAATGGATTGGAACTTGGTGATAATTTGACTTCAACTCAATCTTGGTGAATTATTCAGCTCCTTAGAGTGGTTTAAGAGGTCATCAATGCATGATAGGGGATACCAATTCTTCATTGTGATTGTTTTGAGTGCACGATAGTCTATGCATAGGTGCCCAACCCCGTCTTTCTAGGGAGTGAGGACTATTGAATTCTTGCATGGAAAAGAGCTAGGCCATATCTTGCCCTGATCTAAGAGCTCTTATATTTGGTGTTAAACTTCATCATTATCCTGAATTTATACGTGGTGCAAAGGGATGTTTGGAAGAGAGGATCCATGAACCAAATTGATGCAATGTTCTACTACATAGTGCGTTGGGAGGTCTTTCATTTTTGTGTAGACTTAACGATGTTGCCTTAGTAACTTGTCAAGTTGTTGCTGCTTTGATGATGATTGCATGGGCATGCATCCAATGTTTTCTCTCTCTTGTGTAGGTGTCTCAAGGTAGACCATAAGTAGCACGAATTTCTGCATGTGCGAAATGAGTTTGCGACAAAGTTTGGTAGAGACCAAAGTGACCTTGGTTGTTGGTGACGGGTCAAAGAGGTTGAAGAACCAAAGATGACATGAATAATCGATCTTTGTGACTTGGCTTGATATGTAGCATCACGGTCATACAATTATGGTCTTCCCAAAGTAGTATTTCACAAACCTTAAGAGCTGCGATGTTACGAAAGCGACATTATCCTCCATTGGCTTGACGTTGTATTGGAAGGCACATTGTCTTCAAACTTGTATATATTTTTCTAATTGGAGCCATCCAAATGTGTATGTGCGAGGATGTGCAACGTTTTGAGCCACATATTGCGAAATATTCCTTTTGACTCCCATGGTTGATGATGACATGGAGAGGTTGCCCTTTGACCCAAAACTTTGTGTGGAAGAGACACTCACATTCCTTCGTTGGTGCTTAAACAATAACTATTCAAATGAGTGTTCTTTGTGGCTACTGGACCTGATGTAGATTGCACAAGCAAGGCATGTGACATTTAGAATCCTTGTGGGTGTGCGAGCGATGTCAATGACACCACATTCCACTCGATGGCGCGATAACCTTCTAGTGTTGTGCGGCCTTCTTAGGCCGCTCTCCCTTGTGACGTGTGTTTTGCTTCTGCAAAGGGGGTTGAGATGGTGCGTTGTGCGCAGGTTGGATCTTGGGCACAATGTTGGATGAAGTTGGGAAACATTGTTTCATCTTTGCTTTGGCCTCGATCTTGGTGGCATTGCAATAAGCTTGCCCTAGAGAGAAGAAAGTCAAAAATTCCACCTTCGCATGAATATAAGGTGAAAGTCCATTGATGTACTTCACACTTTATCTTGCTCCATGAGATCCTCTTGTAGGCATGCAGCGTAATTGTGGATCTCATTGGTGTGATCTCCCACTGATTGCTCCTTACATTGCTGCAGCTGCTAGAATTTCATGTACTCATCATCATAGTGTTTGAGGGGGTATAATTCCTTTTGCAAAGTGTTGACAATGTCATCTGGAGTTCAAATAGGCTGGTATGCTTTCTTGTGTTGTGCGTTCTTTGTTTCCCACCAATTGAACATTGAAATGGATATCTTTAACACTACGAAAGTGATCTTCTTTTCATCACTGAAGTGGTTGATGGAGAAGCAAGCTTCAAGTTGGTGAACCCACTTATCCAATGTTGTTGCATCAATCTTGCCTTTGAACATTGGAATGTTGAGATTCACTTGGACCTTGAAAGGGGTATGATGCTGGAACTGTTGGTGAGCTGGCTGTAAGAAGGAAGATGACATGCTTGTTGGGTTGAGCTGAAACATCAACCTACGGAATTGATCAAAGAGTTTAGTGCGTTGTGCTTCCAAGGAATCCTTGATGAGATTTTTGACGTTTGGGGCTACCTCAGGTCGCTTTTTGGTGTTGACCATCTTTCTCTTGTTACGGCGTTATTCTAGGTAGACTGAAACATAGCCAACTTCTTGTCTTCCTTTCTCTCAATGTGCTCACCTCTTCATAGGCATAACAAAAGCTATGCCTTGATACCAATGATATGGACGGGCTAGGGGCTTCCTAGGATTGTTGTGTGAAGGGACAATGTTATTCGTAAATATAAGTTATAGATTGTAGAATGCGCATAAAAGACTATATAATGCACAAAAGAGACTAAATAGATTAATCTGACACACATATACAAATGCGGAAGACATACATAGTAGTGCAGGAAGTACAAGATACATTGAGCATGCAAATATTCCTACTATAAAGCTTGTGACTGAGTACACGATTGTTCTTACCTAGTTGAATCATATATGTGCTCCAATGCACGGCATACTAACCAGTTGTTCTAGCATGGCACAGGTGTAGAGTGTATCACTTGGTGTGCTGCATGGCAACAAAGTGCTGACAAGCAAATGCAGACTGTAGAATTCTTGCGTAGATCTGTGGAAACATTTGGCATGCGAAGAAGCAACATCAATGGGATTAATGATCGGATTAAGCATGATATTCGTTTGTTGGGACCCATTATAGTTAAGAATCCTATGAAAAAAGCCTTGCACATGCAACAACAAAATTTGGTCTCTAGGATATTCAGACAAGGACAAACTGTGGGATGGAGCGAAAGAAATGTGGCCAACACTTATGATAGAAATGTGATCAATACATTTAAAACAAAGCCAATTATTAAGCTTTCTCCCAACAGGAGGCGGAGAAAAGAGAAAAAGGACTATGTTGGCATCCTGATAGCAAATTGAAATGATGTAGAGGTCATCAAATTGAAATGATGTAAAGGTCTTAAGTGTGTCAATGGTGAGAAACAACTATTGATTATTGAGAATAAGGTTGCAGAGGAGAAAAGTAGCTGTGGAAGACCAAGCAATGGAGCAAGAGTATGAGCACTCAAGAAGAGGAAGAAAGTCCTTCTATTTCCTTGTATGCATTGAGTGGGATAAGCAGACCACTAACTCTCAAAGCAGCAGGTATATCAAGAAGAGGACGGTGACAGTGCTGATCGATACAAGTGGTACATAACTTCATTGACAAAAGGTTAGCAAATGAACTCATCTGCTTTGTTTCGCCAGTTTCTAATTTTCAGGTTATGATTGCTGATGGAAAGAAACTCTCTTATGCGGGTAAATGTCATCACATCAAACTATTGAAGGGGGCTATCAGCTAGACTCAGAAATGTTCTCCATTTCACTTGGTGGAATGGATGTAGTTTTGGGACTACAATGGATGAAACAGTTGGGCACCATATCCTTCAATTTTAATGACCTATTCATGGCCTTCAATGCAAATGGACAAAGGTACAAGCTTGTAGGATGACAATCATCCCAAAGCCAAATAATTAGCTCTCATAGGAGGGAGAAGTTGCTAAAAGGGGATTTCATTGTACAGCTGCACACTTACATTCATTAGAAGCACAAAAGATGGAAACTCCAACCCAGCACAAGCTTCAAGAAATCATTCAGCATCATCAACAATGGTTTTTGGAATCAAAGGGCCTATTTCTAGTTAGAGCTTATGATCATGCCATCAAATTGATTCCAGGAAGTATTCCTCGTAACATTAGGCCATACCACTACCTCTATGAACAAAAGTTGGAAATTTAAATTTGGTCAAAGAATGCCGGACTCGGGTTTGTTCATCCCATTAAAAGTGTCTATTCATACCCACTGCTCATGGTAACAAGGAACTGATTTTGGGATACAATGAGACATTCTTGATTGCTGCCAAAACTTTCTAAGAAACACTTAGCTATGGTTGGGAATGAAATCTGATTTGTAAATAAGAAATTATTGGAGATGAGGGATAGGGCCGAGGGGATAAGTTTTATAAGATGGCGCAAAGGTATTGAAGAGTTGGGAATAGTGCATAGGTAGGTGGGTTTGAGGTAGGACCAAGAGGCTGGGGATATATAAGATAAGAAAAATAGAATTCAAGAAAGACCTAGGAGGCTAAGGATGGAGCTAAGGAAGTAGTATGAAGTGAGATGAGCCAAGAGGCTAAGGGGAGAAGTGCTAGTAAGTTAAGTAGGAAGAGCCAAGATGCAAAAGGATTAAGAAAGAGCCAAGAGGCGAAGGCTATCATAAGAAGTGAGAATGTATAAATAAGATGCCCAAAAGTGAAATAGGATGGTACAAGGACGATGCTTATATATATGCAAATGTGCAAGATTAAATTGATATGATCACTAAGTTAAGAAAGAAAGACAATGACCATAAATTAGGTTTAACACAATGCTACGTGGGGATGCATCCACCCTGAAAACCAGGTGTCTGGGATGTCCAGGGGACGGCGGGACTGGGGAAATGTCCCCCCACGATTCAGAAAGGGTGGGAAGGAGGGGATGTCTCCGGACGTCCCCCTTTTTTGGGGTCGTCTGTTTTTTTTTTTTGAATTTTTGTTATTCTCTCTAAAAACTGATTTTTAAATTGTACTCTTGTAGCATAAGATTGTTTTTGGAAGCCACTCATCTCTATTCAAAAAAAAGTTTGTATATATAAATCTAATTAAAATTCACTTTGGAAGCTCCAATAACTTAAAAAGTCTGTATGTATATTTCTATATGAAGAGAAAGGTTGTGTAGATAATAAAAGCAGTAAGGCATAGATCAAAACATTTACCGGTTAACCATAACCCAACTGTATTGTATTACAAAGACATATTAAGAATCAAGAGTGATATATGAATACAGAAATTTTCGAGCACAAATGCACATGGTGGACTGTCACAGACTGCTATTCATAATTTTTAAAAAATTATGTATATTTTTAATATTATAATTTTATATATTATTTTAATAGCCGTCCCCCCATTATCCCAAAATTTTGGAAATTTTTTGCCGTCCCGGAAACTCCGTCCCCATGTCCTGCCATCCCGGAGTCTTAGGTAACACTTTGGTTTAACATAAGTTGTGCAAATAGTTTTAGCATAAACTGTAAACTAGTTTACATGCCCAACTAAATGCATAATGTGAAAAATGAAGCAAGGAATATTAGAGTATTACAAGATAAAGATGTCCTTCTATATAGAAAGCTTCTATGGTTGTCTTGTTCTTTGGGAGTAAAGGGTGATCCTATTCTCATATTTATGTCAATGGTATCTTTGGCTAGCATAACATTGCCATCTTTGGAGCGATAAAGTGTTGGTGTTAGTTTTCTCATGTCTTTAGATTTGGAGTCGGCACTTGCGATGAAGTTGTGGAAATATGGGGGCGATGTTGTAAATGCTCTGATTTGCAATGCTGTCAAGGAGTTGGTCTTCCCTAGTGTTGAGAAGTACTAAGACTGCTTCATCGCTAGGTTTTAAAATGCTCCAATTTTCAGTGCTGTCAAAGGAGTTGGTCTTCCTTGGTGTTGAGAAGTACTAAGATTGCTTCATCGCTAGGTAATGTGTGTAATGGTCCATTGTATTCGATGTCAATTTCCAGGTCTATGTAGTGTCCATTTCTTCATTGATTTGTTAGATATCGACTTTACTTGAGCATTTGTTCTTGTTGTTTGGTTATCTGATGGTGGCTGAAATGCGTGTTCAAAAGTTAGGTGTTTTCAGTTGTGGTTTGGTTTAGTGTAGCTTGCAATTTTGTTAGAGACCCCATTTTATATCTTCCAATGGTGGATTAACAGGTGGTTTAAAGGATAATTCTTCGTGTTCATTGTTTCAATCATTAGATATGAAGTTGTTGCTTTCATAAGAGATTTGGACCATATCTTCTTTTCAGGGAATGTGCGCATTTGAGCTAGTTGTTTCTGGTGATGGGGTATGTCTAAGTGTTGAGCTTGGGCATGTGATATGATAAAGTAGTCTTCATAGGAGGATTGTATGGTACATAATTATTGTTGCATGAGTTATTTTTGTGCTTCTTTGACCTTGTTTTTTTATGCAATGCCAAGTTTACTAAAGGCACGTTGAGAAAGCAAGTGTGGGTCTTGAAAGAGTTTGGACTCGCCAATGTCATCACATTTAATTATGTCATCATAGGTTACTTCATTAGCATTGTGCAATGCTTCTTTTTGCTTTCATTGTCAACAATGGAAAAGTATCTATCTGTTGGGAGTAGGGTGGTTTGAAACCAATGGGATATGGCTTTAGGTAAGTTGGATGTGTTGCATCTATTTTGAAGTTCATTTTGTTTGGCAGCATCCAAGTTTACTATTGTAACATGCAGGTCAGGATGCATGTTGATATATTCCAGTAATTGCACATTTGTGAATGTGTCGGTTGTGGAGATTGGAAATTGGCCTTTTGGGTTTGCTATACATATGTCCCAAGGGTTTGAATCAGCTTCAAGTTTGGAATAAATGTTATTCAAATCTCACTAGGCGCTTGCTGGTTACAACCGTTTGACTTGTAGCTGGTTACTTTCATTTGACCGGCCATGATGTTGGTAGTGTTTGTTTGTATAGCTGTGATGCTAATTGCAAACGTGTGATTGGTAGTGGTTGCATTTGTTTCAAACTTGCCACCATTGGCTGTGGGGCCACCAAAATCCCATGTTTCCGTAGTTTAAAAAACAAATGTTGTTATAAATCAATCTAAGGCATTTACTACCAGAAGAGGTGATTGCTTTCATGCGATGTGTCCAAGATCGTCCTAGAGTAGGTCATGTGAAAGTAGTAGGTCAAGGACCGTAACCTTAGTTCATATGGGTTTAGATCCCAGTTTAGTGGGCAGCAAAATGAATCCTATTGGCTAAGTACTTTTGTTGAATTTGCAACAGCTGAATCGTGTTTTGTTGAGTTCTTTTTGAGCAGTCTATTGTCTCAATAAGCCACAGGGAGGTAATATTGATGCTAGATCCTTCATCTACGAGGAGGTTTTGGACTCGAACTTTGTGACAATCACACTAATGATGAGCGGAGGGTCGTCTGATCTATACACGATTTTATTCTTGATCATGTCTTCCATTGGGAATTCTTTTTTTTTGTTGTTGTGCAAATGATGCATAAAATCAATTGTAGGTCCTTCAGCATTACGTTGAGTTTGTGTAGGTTGGGTAGGTTGTTTGGTAGCAATATTTTCAGGAGACTCTTCTATGGCTTGTTGCATGAAAATATTCCTATGATATGGAGATGTTAGCATGACTTCCATTTGTGGGATTTTGCGAGGCACAGTCCTGAGATCTTTGAGAAAATTTTACTGTCCTAGTGTTTGGTATTTGATTTGTTCTTTAGGTTGCTCTTGCATAGTTGGTGGATTCTCGGTTTCGGTGTCTTTGATGACCATCTCTTCTTCAATGGATTTCTTAGATCTTGTCACAGTGGTAGGTTTTACGGGGTACGTATGTGTGGATTTCCGGTTGTATTTGACCTTGGAAGTTAAAAGCATTACGTATTGAGAGAGATGAGGATTATAATTAGCCTATATGGTGGTACTGATTCTTTTATCTCCATTGATTGTGGCTGTTTGTTTGGAAGTAGGATTAGCGTGACAAGGGGTGCTTCAATGTTTGCTACATTGGGTTGGTTAGTTGGTTAAGGGATTGTTGTAATTGTGCTTTTGTTTGGGGTGTTAAATGCTTTCTTGACTGCGAGGAATGCTTGATATCTCATGGGGATAATTGGGTTGTGATAATTGTTTCCCTAAACGAAGTCATAAGGTTTTTGAGGTCGTGGCAGTTTTCATGTGAATACACCTAGTTGACATGCCACCAACAGAATTTGTTGGGATTATACTACAGCAGTAAGGGTTTAAAGTATAAGTGAGAATGAATGTACTTTGTATTTCAATTTTGGTTCTAGGTCCATAAGAAAAGTTTTAAGAGATTTTGTTCATTCATGTTGTGTTCAACTTTGTTGGCTAAGGCTTTCCATTGTTTGATGAATTCATGGGCAGGTTCATTCTTTTGTTGTCTTGCATTCACAAAGTTTCCTATGTTATCTTCCGATAAGCCATGGGCTTGGAATTCTTGGAAAATGGTGTTTATTAGCTCTTCTAGTTGGACAATAGAATGAGGTTTAAGTTGGTTGTATCATTCTAATGCATCTCCAAAGAAGGGTTTTGGCATGTAGGTTGGTCGTGACATAAGTGTTTTATTGTAATCCAATCTTTGTAAAGGTTTCCAAATGCTTTGAGATGCAATGTATGGTGTTGAGAACCATCATAGACTCATAAGTAATAGTTGAAGAGATTTCCCAATGTCCAAGGAGGCAATATAGGGTACTAAGGGTTCATTTTTTAATGTTTGGAGTACTTTGTTTTGGATTGGTTGTTTTGGGATAGGTCTTCTGTTTGCATCTATAGGGGAGGAAGGGACATTGACCACGAGCTCCCAATACACTTCTTGTGGCTGGTTGGTCATTTGCATTATTTGGTTTTGCATTTAAGCCATTTGGTTATTGGTACCATTTGCATTTGGGACATTCGGTTTAAGACATCTATGAGCATTTTGGTGTTATGTGGTTGGGAGTTGTGTTAAGAGTTAGGAAGCATGACACTAGTTGTGGCACCCATAGTTGAGGGAGGAGTATAGTTGAGGGAATTTTCTCACTTGTTGGTGATGGTATGTTGTGAATTGTTGGATATTGCCATTGTGATTGACTTTTGGGTCACTATCTATGTTGGCGAATTTGAGGATTTTATTGGATCTTCTTGTTTGCTTTGAATGGTTTTGCTAGAGGACCTAGAGTTGCGCTTAGGAGTAGTTTCAACCATGTTGCATTGGATGGAAGAACTAGGTTGGAGTTGGGTAAAATTGCAACAAGAGGTGTTACCTTCAATCATGCTATTGTTTATTGTGGGAATAAAAGAGCAACCCCTATAGAATTTAAAAGGGGAGAGGCTTGCTAAGATAGCATTGAGAGGTGAAATGTATAGAAAATAAAGGAGGTTGGAAATAGATGATGTGAAGATTAGGATATTGCTAAGAGATGAAAAATGAGGATTATAAACAAAAGAGGATACGTGAAAAGGACCCAACCAAGTTGGGGTAGGATTCATGCTAGGTTCATCAAAATGTATGCGCTCAGAAGCAGTCTCTAATCAACAAGCTTCAAAATAGGTAAAAGGTAGGACTTTCTAGATCCAATACTCAAATTGACATCCCGTAAAGAGATTGTGACTATAGGAAATGGGCTCGATAATAAGATAGGCCTATAAACATGGAAAATAAAGAGGGTAATAAGCAAGGCTATAATATAGGTATAAAGAGGGTAATAGACAAGGCTATAATTGGTTATACACAAGGTGATATGCAAAAAAACGTTATGAAATAATAAATGAAAAAGCATACGATATAGAATCACACGTTCACAAATAAAAGGGGTAAGGGCAAAGGGATACTTGCGTGGGGTCAAATTGTTTATGCATTATTTCTCCCTTGGCTTGAGCATTTGTGGAGAGATGGTTGTAAGTGGGGTCAAGAAGGATAGAAGAAACCATAGTATACCATAGTTGTGGATTCCAAAGTCTTGGTGTACTTAGCTGGTTGAATCTTCAAGACCTTTATTGCGAGCGTAGAGGAGTAGATGGTTTGTTCTTTGGAAATGACTAAGAATGGCCCTATTTATATGGGTATGGACTTTTAGATCATAATTCCAAATATCCTACGTCACCAAATCATGGCTGGTGAATTCGGCTGCTGCAAAGGCTGAGAAACGGGAAATTATGCCAAATCGGCCATGACTGGTGATGTTGGTTGGATAAAGTTTTGCAAAAGGGAGCTGCAGGAAGGCTACAGAGGCTCTAGGAAGATTGTGGCGATCATGGGGGTGTTAAGATGGTATTAAAATGAAGGAAGCTACGAATAAGGATCTATACCACATCTCTCCATGAGTTGGCTCAAAGCTTACCCACCCCAATCTTGGATATGGGAGATTAATGAGTCAACAAGTCCTTAGACAAAACAAAATGTTGGTAGAACATATTTAGAGTGTATATGGAGAGAGCTGGTCAACTGTAACATGAGGCAAACACAAAACTAAGAACATCTCATGTTTAGATGTTCCTCATAAGATAGTATAAGAAAAAGATATGACCATATCATCCATGTTGGTTTCAGTAACATGGGGCAATTCATTGAAGAACAGAATAGAATATTCTTATCATAACATGAAAATGCTTTCTGCAAGCAAATTCCCTAAGGGGTAAACTCTCCAAGATCTCCAAGCTTTTGAAATACAGGGAAAATTTATGTAATGACATGACTGTAAAATGTTGACATGGGTCTAATATGCTTCTTGCCCTTGAGGGTACAGCATGGAGCAAATGATCCGATGCAGGCTTATTTGATAACCATTTTCTCATTCATGTGGATGTAGTTTCATTGCATCCTTTCTTCTAGGTTATTAGATTTAGAAAAACTTAATGATGGCCTGGGTTATTGTAAATTAAAAACTCATCGTTTTATTGTCTCATTTTGATCTTTACACCCTCGGACTCTAGAGTTCTACTTCCCGGGTCTGTATCACACACTTTATTTATTGGTATTAATGTTATAGGCTTTGAGAACCCTTCTCAAGCAGTAGCACTGCTGTACTATGCAAAATAGGTCTAGTTTCACTTCAATATTTTAATGACCATTTTTTTCATGTTAGGTGCAGGCTTTTAGTGCTTCTGATACTTTAAAGGCATTATAATTGGTTTGTATGCTGGTTTAACATGCTTTACTTTTATATGCAGTGTGGTGCAGGAGGACTGATGAACTTGTAGATGGTCCTAATGCTTCACACATCACACCAAAGGCACTAGATCGATGGGAAAAAGGCTAGAGGACCTCTTTAACAGTAGTCCATATGACATGCTTGATGCGGCTTTATCAGATACAGTTGCGAAATTTCCTGTTGACATCCAGGTTATTACCCAACCTGTACGGAAGCCACATTAATGTGACTTGGAATTTGTTATGATACTTGAAAATGTTGCCTGGGGTTAGTGTCGAAGTACATTAGATGCAGACTACAAGGTCAAAAAATTGTTTTTACTGGAGGGAAATAATGAATTGTAGCTTTGCTGGTATCCTTTGGCATTATTTGCCCTAAAATATAAAGGATGCCTTTGCCGTTTATTTAATCCAACGACACATTCTTTATATAAATCTTAAATAGTAGTTCTAAGGGCTGATTAATTTGGAATGTTTACTCTGATCTACCTTCTGCCTTTTCTTTGCTGGGTCTTGCTAATAGATAAGAAGGCTGAATAGATTTTATTGATTGCTGCGTCTTTCAGCCATTTAGAGATATGATTGAGGGTATGAGAATGGATCTGAGGAAGCCTCGTTACAAGAGTTTCGATGAGCTCTATCTTTACTGCTACTATGTAGCTGGGACAGTAGGCTTAATGAGTGTTCCTGTGATGGGTATTGCGCCAGAATCCCGAGCAACAACAGAAAGTGTGTACAATGCTGCATTAGCTTTGGGAATTGCAAATCAGCTTACCAACATATTGCGTGATGTTGGAGAAGAGTAAGCATACTCTCTTGGTTGTAAAATAGATACTGATAATATCAGATCAGCTATTTTATATATTTTGTTTGACATGATGTATCCAGAAATTTTGAGCTCAAACTCATATCATCATGAAAACATACAGGATCTCATATGTTGCCTTGTTCTACAGTGCTCGTCGTGGCAGGATATACCTACCTCAAGATGAGCTCGCACAAAGTGGACTATCAGATGAAGACATTTTTTCGGGGAAGGTGACTGATAAATGGAGGTCATTCATGAAAGAGCAGATCAGAAGGGCAAGAATGTTTTTTGATGAAGCAGAAAAAGGTGTCACTGAGCTCGACAAAGCAAGCAGATGGCCGGTATGTAGGTGCTTTTATGGATTGAGTTAAGGGAAAGGAGTTTCAGATGGCTTATCTTGTATGTTTGCTCTGATTTTCTGTGCAAAAGACATAATCTATTTGTGTGCTTTCAGGTATGGGCTTCGTTGATCCTTTATCGCCAGATATTAGATGCAATTGAAGCAAATGACTATGATAACTTCACTAAGCGAGCATATGTTGGTAAAGTGAAAAAGCTCCTGACATTACCTGTTGCTTACACCCGCGCCCTCGTTCACCCTCCACCAACTACAAAAATGGTTCCAATATAATGAAAACACTAGCCCAGGGACCTTAAGCATATGACGGGCCAGTGTGGATGTACGTTGTACCCGTAATTATGAGGGAATGCACCCATATAGCCTCTGCAGAGGCTGGCCAAAAATATCCTAGATAAAAGGGTTTCCTGGTTGTACAAGTTCCTTCTTTCTATGAAGGGTAATTAAATTTCACAAATTCCATTATGGGGAATTACAGTAAGTTCAAATAGATACCCAGGTTTTATGTTTGCTCCTCCATTCTACTTGGCAACCTCATAGTATCCTGTCAAATATTTGTTAGTTCAAGAATAGAGGATTCTACCTGTATCAGTTATTAGATATAGAATATACAGATCTGTGGAGGAGCAGGACTTTTAAATCCACTGATTACAGATTGGACTGTTCTCCAATTTCTAACCTACAATTTCCCTCCAGCAAGGATAATGCAAGCGTTGTTGCCCTCATCTCCTACACAGCCGATCAATCACCTCCATTCTAGGCATTCCAGTTTGGGCTGTATTTGCACTTATACCCTACAATTCCTCCTCGAGGAGGATGATCCAAGAGTTGTTTTCCTTTTTATCTCCGACTCCAGCAACCAAGTTTTTACATTCTAGGCATTCTAGATTGAGTTGTGCACTTCTATTTTACTATGAGAGGGATGATGAAGAGTTATTGCCTTATCCCCTATGGTAAATTGTTTAACATTCAAATCATCTTTGTTGTCAATGATTTGGGGATGGACTATGAAGCTTAGGATACCCTTTGGCTTAGAGAGCATGTTCAATGGTGCTCGAGTATAGGTCATAACCATAGTAATTACTCATTGTTATGGTTTTAGGCCCATAATATGGTTATGTAGCATACACATATTTTCGTAAGTTTGACCCCTACCTTAGGGTGTCTCATGGGTATTTTAATGTGTTCAAAGGGTATTAAAATTGAATATTTTTCTTAAATTTGTGAAACTCTTATCTTCTTCATCATTTATCCCATCTCGGTTGGCATGTGCACGTATTTGACCTAAGTTTGATCTCTAACTCTCGACACGATATAGATATTTCAAGGTTTCCTTTCAAACTGCAATTAGAACCCTTGCTTCCTATGTTTCTTGTGCTCACCCCAATTGATAAACGGGTGACCAATCTCATTGGTTTGAGGCCAACTTCTTGAGCATATTAATTGGTTGTTCGTTCTCTTTGAACTATTTTTTTATCTTTGAACTATTTTTTTTTTTGAGTTTTTTTAAAAATTACCATGGATTTTTTTATTAAGCTTTGACGCATCATGTAGTTTTGCGGTTAAGAGTGTCCATAACAAGAATTATTAGAGATGTAATGACAAACTCAACACAAAATGATTTATTGTTCAAATTTCTACTTTATTTTTAACTAAAATCAGCACCTAAAGGTGCTTGTGAATGGCCGATAGACATTCGTATTTAATAGCCTATTGGCTTGACCCTACATAAAATTTCTTAAAAGTGTGCGGGGTTAGGCCAATATGCCTATCAATACAGTATCTATCATCCATTCATAATAACCTTTATGTATCGATTCTACTTGATAGTTTTGTGGTCGAAAATGACTATTTTCAATCATTAGATAATTGGGGAAGAGCGTCAAAAACATTTTGATAATATTGGGAGTGGAGGCTACCAATTGAACAGATAAGTATAAACTAACACTCTAAATACTCGCATTGACAATTCACATCATAAATATCATAGAAATGTGCTGCTAAATGCAAGAAGAAAATAACAAAATAAAGAAAAAGAAGAGACGAGAGAAACACTTCTTAAGGACAACTTGAACATTCATTTAGTTTTTGGCCTACGTGATTATATGCTGAAATAAAAATAAATTGAAGTGTTAAGTGAAACATAGAACCACATCTGTTAACATACGGTAAAATAACACAAATCTAATTCTTATAAATGGTACATAATATGGCATTTTATTTTTAAGTTAGTATTAATAAAAAAATATTACTAGCAATCACACGTGTTGCAAATTATGTCGTAAGGGATTTCAATGTTTTATTTGCTAATATTATTTTTAATATATTATGAATTTTCTTGTCAAACAACTTATCTCCACATTGAAAAGTATCAAATTCATACCTCGAAAAAATGTAAAATAATAATAATGGAAGAGGAAGAATAAAGATAGCCTTTGAACCCTATCATTAAACACTTTAATAAGTGTCTTGTGAGCAAATAACATAAATCTTTTCTACAATAATGTGATCATTTAGGCATGCGACAACAAAAATATAGAAGGAAAAAATGAATGATCATTTGGTCATGTAACAACTTAATTGGTAGTCCTCATAATTATAAACAATATAATCCACAAACAAGAGGAAGTTGTTTACACATTCTCAAACTTGCCTTTGACAAAAAGTTGTACATGTTCATAAATAAGGTCTTCCCCACAAAGCACATAAATACTCATGGCATCAACAACGTCAACAACCTCACGACCTCAAATAAGCACCAATCTTTTTGTTTTCCATCTCTTTGCTCTCCTCACAATAATCCCAAAACAAAAAGACCATAACTCAATTGACAACAACATAGATACCATATGTTGGAGCTCAAAATTGCACCTGCACTCGAATCAAGATGATTTAGGGTTTTGAGGCAACATGGGGCTATCTCAAAGTTTTGGGACTTGCGCTTGAGATAGACCTCTCAAGAAGGGTGACTTCCTCTACCTATTCCTAATGCTAAAACTACTCCTAAGGAAGGAAATGTGGCTATCTAATCCTACTTTACACATTCCAAGGGACTAGGGGAAGAGGGAGATTTATGGAAGGGGAAGTTCAAAGCTAATAGAGGTGATAACACCGAGAAAGAGTGTCCATAACAAGGATTATTAAAGATGTAATAACAAACTCAACACAAAATGATGTATTGTTCAAAGTTCTATTTATTTTTAGTTAGAATCAACACCTAAAGGTGCTTGTGAATGTGCTTGTGAATGGCCGATAGACATTTGTATTTATAGGCCTATTGGCATGACCCTACATAAAATTTCTTACAACAAATAAGTGTGCAGGGTTAGGCCAATATGCCTATCAGTACAGGTATCTATCGTCATTCATAAGTACCTTTATGTATTGATTCTACTTGATAGTGTTTGTGGTTGAAAATGATTATTTTCAATCATTAGATAATTGGGGAAGAGCGCCACAAAACTTTTTGATAATATTGGGAGTGGAGGCCATCAATTGATGGGATAAGTAGAGACTAACACTGTACCTACTCACATCAGCAACTCACATCATAAATATCGTAGAAATGTGTTCCTAAATGCAAGAAAAAAATAACAAAATAAAGAAAAAGAAGAAGGGAAAAGAGAAACACTTCTTAAGGACAACTTTAACATTCATTTAGTTTTTAGCCTACACAACTATGTGCTAAAATAAAAATAAATGGAAGTGTTAAGTGACAAACATAAAACTACGACATTTGTCAACATAAAGTAAAACAACACAATTCTAATTCTTATAAATGGTACATAATACAATGTTCTATTTTTAAGCGAGTATTAATAAACAAATATTACTAGCAATTGTATGTGTTGCAATTTATGTCGGAAGGGATTTTAATGTTTTATTTACTAATAATATTTTTAATATATTATGGATTTTTATGTCAAACAAATTATTGCCACATTGAAAATTATCAAATTCATACCTCTAATAAATATAAAATAATAATAATGGAAGAGGTAGGATAAAGATATCCTTTGAACTCTATCATTAAACACTTAAATAAGTGTCTTGTGAGCAAATAACATAAACCTTTTCTACAATAGTATGATCATTTAGGCACGCGACAACGAAAAATATAGAAGGAAAAAATAGAATGATCATTTGGTCATGTAACAACTTAATTGGCACCTTCATAATTATAAACAATGTAATTTGCAAATATGAGGAAGTTGTTTACACATTCTCAAACTTGCCTTTGATAAAACAAAATGTACATGGTTGAGGCTTTTTAACATTCTCCACAATAATGTAATTCTCCCCAAGTACATGTTCATAAATAAGTCCTTCCCCACAAAGCACATAAATACTTAGGTCATCAACAAAATCAACAACCTCACGACCGAAGCAAGCACCAATCTTTTCGTTTTCCATCTCTTTGTTCTTTTCACAATATGACAAATACCAAAACAAAAAAGAGTATCCCTCAATTGACAACAAACATAGATACCATATGTTGGAGCTCAAAATTGCACTCGCACCAATAAGGATGATTCGGTCTTTGAGGCAACATGGGGCTATCTCCAAGTTTTGGGACTTGCGCTTGAGACATACCTCGAGAAGGCCGACTTCCTTTACCTATTCCTAATAGTAAAACTACTCCTAAGGAAGGAAATGCAACTATATAATCCTACTCTACACATTCCAAGGGACTAGGGGAAGAGAGAGAAGCATGGAAGGGGAAATCATAAGCTAATAGAGGTGATAACACTAAAAAGAGGGGGAAGGATACACTCGGATGAGTCAAAATCATAGATAAATGAAGAAAGAGAGGATAGACAAGAGTGCCATAGTCCAAAACATCATTCAAACCTCCATTTCCATGTAGCACAATAGAAATAAAACCCTGTAAGTGTTGACCATTTTTTATCATCATAGTGGAGGGGTACAAAAAAAATTCGATTACCCATTTTCAGAAATGACCAAGAAATAGATGAATGGGAATCAGGTTGTAGAGTATCCACTCCCCATATAGGATGCCATTCCGCCATCTTCACCGAAATCATGCATCGACCATTATAGACTACTGCAGGGACTGGTGGAGACGAGAAGGACATCATATATCCGAAAGCAGATACACTGGAGCCAAGAAGATCATTCATTCATTATTTCAGTTTTCTTAGTTTCAAATGATCGAAAAGGTACATGCAATTTTTATTAATTCCTTTTGATTATATACAAGTGTATTAGACAATTGAGTTTTCAGATGTTCATTCAGTTATGTAATTGAAAAATAATGTAAAAGAAGCAATAAATGACTCATTGTATAAAAAAATTGTGTATATTCATAAGGAAAGTTGTATAAGTTTCTCCACACAAACCATGGAAATAACTACATATGTAAATAATACAAGATATATTTGAAACTAAAAATGTAAGGAAGAAAAGGGGACCCTTCATTGCCTAAAAGATGAATCCCCTTCCTTGCAACTGTTGCTCCAAGTGATTCCATGAGGTTGCTCTAGTGTACCTGAAAGAGGAAAATAAAAAGGTGTTAGAGCTCGGGATTACCTTTGCTTCATTAGATTTTCAGCTTCACATGTATATGCATTCTTTCACTAAGAGGGATTTTTAGAAAGGAAAGTACAAGAAAATACTCTTAAAAATGCATTTACAGGAAAAATTTGTAGAAATGATTATAGTTTCCTTTAACAAGTTGTGCATGGAAAGCATTGCATCAAGATAAAGAGAAAGACATAGTTCGAGATAAGAGTAAATCATTATTTATTTTCAACTATATATACATCAATTAGGAGTACTTTGTCGATTTTATCAAACATGATGAGTGAGTATTACAACAATGAAGGAGCATCATATTCAAGATAGTGAAAAGGAAAAGCTTTTGAGTGCATAACATGATGAACAATTTCAGGTTTTCAAGAGAACTTGCAAGTATGAATAAATCTGAATGAGAAAAATATACATTTTTTGAGGCCCACTTCAACCGCAATTATCCCTTTTAACACAAAGAATCTCGAAACTGGTTTTCCCATATAACAATAAGATATAGTTTTGCTGATTTTTTGAAATCACTTTGACAATGTTTATCCATAAAATTGCAAAGGATAAAAAAATTGTAGGTTTCTCATACATTTTGCAAATTTTAGAATACGTATTTGCGAAAAAATATTTTCATAATGAGACAGAGTTTCAGATTAAAATCCCTCATCATGGTTTCCTTCATTTTGCAAAGTACGAGTTTGAAAACAAGTTCCATATTTGGAAGATACATCAACTTCTCAAGAAAAATGTGCTTCAACGTAAGCATTCCAAAATGTCAAAAACAATTTAAAAGTTGCAGCTATCAGTATAAGAATCTAGGTGTGTTTTCTTCAAAAACCCCAAAATCATCAACTGAAAATGAAAACAAATACATGAAGGAAAATTATAGCCGACTCAAGAAAATGGTTTCTCATACATTTTGCAACAAAAATGTTAAGTTGCGAGTTTCCATCAACTTTTCAAAACAAGTTTCCATAAATACAGTCTTCCAAATCTAAAACATGGTTTTAGTTTTGCACATAATGTAAACCCAACTATCAATTAAATTCTGAGTCATACTTCTCAAAAAACCCTAAATATTTTTCAAATTCCCAACAAGTCAAGATCCAAATGCTTACCTTTAACCCATGGTGAGATGTTAGAAAAACCCATCTCGAGCAAGTTGAAAGTGAGCTCCCATATCACATGACGAGCAAAGGACAACCAAGGTTGAGCTCGTGGAAGAACACAACTCGAGCTCGGAGAGTGCAAACCGAGCTAAGGGAGCAACATAATAAAATGCGGAGATCAAAGATGATCCCGAGCAACACATCGAGCTTCCAAAACTTGACCGAGGTGGTATGAAAACCAACGAGCTACAAATACTCAACACAACAAGCTCAAAGGTTTCCACCATACAATCAAGCAACGAGAAAGAAGCCATGACGAGCTCATGAACACCACGACCCAAATGGAAAAGCAAGGGTTTCACCAAATGCAAACAACAAGCAATGACGAGTTGTAAAAAGGTTGCATGGCGAGCTAGTGGATACCACACTGAGCCAACCAAGGCACAACTCCAACAAGGCCGAGTTATGGAACCATGGTGAGAAACAAACGAAGAGTTGGGTAAAGAAACATGGCTGAATTGGTAAAAACACATGACGAGCTACAAAGAATCACAACCAAGATTTCAAATGGACATACCAAGTGCAAAATGGTGGCCAAGCCAAAAATATGTAGAGCTTGACCCCTTAGATCCAAGCTCGAACCCTTGAAGCAACACGACTAAGCACATGCAAAACTCGAGCTGATAAAATAATGTCGACCTATAGCAATGAAACTAGAGAAAAGAGAAGATGAAAATGGCATACACAGAGGCAACCCCAGAGAGCTTGAACTCGTAAGGAAATGACGATGAAGACAAAAAATTACAAGGGTTTCAACCTCCACACAACCTCCAAAAAAAAAACAAGGAAAATGAAATATTGTAGAGTTTTCAACCCTAATAAGAAAGAGGGGTCAACCAAGGTAATTTTAACTACGGTCAATTTGACCATGGTTTGATTCATTTTCCTTTTGAAATTCATAACCACCTTTGCCATGCCCATGGAAGTTGGGGTTCAACAATGATTTTAAGTATTATTATTTGCAAGTGGTGGGATAAACAATGCCTTTCCAAAGTCAATAAACAAATAATTATCTCATGCATGTGTGCCCAACACCAAAAAGGAGACAATAATTACCTTAATTTTTGCTTTAGGAGACCGAACAATTACCTTAACTTTTGTAAAGAAGAGATTGATTAAGTCAACAAGGTGAGATAAAGCCATGCAAAATTTTGTTATCCCTTGTAAATCATTTGAATGATGATAATTCCATGACTAATATTTAAAAATTGTATTTAATTGCAAAGGGGTCGCACCATGCATTTGAGAGAAAATAGAGCCAGCGTTGGATTTGTCTCCAACTAGCCCAACTGGAGCCTCGAACTCAAGTTGAAGTGTTGCATTTGAGAGAATGAGTTGAGTATTGGGAGTGAACTGAAATTAACTAGGAATAGATGGAGTGAACTGTCCTTACTTCTCCTTCTTTTTTCTATATGTACCCATGCTTTTGAAGCAAATGGGGGCTTGTGATTTTTTTCATGCCAAGGCGATGCCAATTTTTTTACCCCAACACCTATTTGATGTAATAAAAGACTGATTTCCTCCATTTGCAGCTGAATTGAAGTGTGTTACATCAGGTTCATTGATATGTTTAAGTGAATGCATTCTTTCCTTCCCATGCTTATGAATCTCATCATCTCCATTAATTTATTTTAAAGCTTTTCACATATTATTGTTAAGTTCATATTTAGTTGTTAATCGGTTTGAAAGTGGAAAAGACTTGATCTTCCCTCCCATCCTTTATTAATAGCTTGTTAATGCCTTTTGTGAGTGTGAAATTCAATCAAGAAAGAAAATGAAGTGAAGTTTTTAGGTCTTGAAGAGTCAAATAATGTGTCATATGCAGTCATAAGTCTTCAAAACATTTGGTGTATCACCTATTTTTACATGCTTTTTGTGAATTCGTGTTATTTCTCCTCCTTACCCCCCAAAAAAGACTGATTTGGGTGATTGATCCAAGGAAGCAACCCTCTCTGGAGGTTATTTTCAACATTGACTCACCAACGTTAGAAAAAGATCCCATTGTATCAACCAAAGAGAAGGATTGCTTGCACTTCTTTAAATCAGGGTGTTCTTCATACTAATAAAATTTTTTGGCATGCCCGGTGGGATCACACACCAAACATTGTCGTTATATCAACATTCAAATGAAAATTTGTTCTATAATGGTTGTTCCTAATAGTACAATTGCTTTTGTTCAACAACCTACTCTTATTTTTGCAGCAGTAATCAACACACAAGAATATATAAATGCAGATATGAGAGTTGCATCGGTCGAATCACTCATCCAATACCAACTCCTTGATGTAGAGACCATTTTGAACGAGGATTTTGATAGATCAACATTGATTTAATGAATATTAGCTACTTTGTTAGGAGAAATTGATTGCATATATGCTATGTTCCATGCCTAAAGTGAACACAAGGTCATCATCAAGAGGTATTCCTTCTAAATTTGTTTAATTACTTATTAATTTTGTTAGAAGAAGAATATTTGTGAATACTGCACCTTATAACAGGCCTAACACCTCTACCCCAACTCAGAACTTTTTCATTCAAATCCCTATCTTACCCATGGCTAGAAATTAGCCCTTTGTTACTTTCACGGGTGGTAGTACCTTACAACTTGTTGTATTTAATGACAAACCAACCATTGCTTTGAAAAATCTTCCTTTTCAATAAACCTTATCAAACCACCCCCATTGAGCATATTAGAGACATAGTTTCCCTATGTTTTGTTCATAATGTTACCCATGAAAATGTTGTTTTGAGATTATTTGTTGCATCCTTCAAAGGTCAAGCCCTCCAATGGTATAGAAGTTTTCCAATAGGATCTATTACCACTTGGGATCAGTTGGGTACAACACTTTGTAAACAATTTGAAGATAAATAGATCACTTATCACTCGTATAACAACTTACAACTATTAAGAGAGAACCTCGGAGTTTAGGCCAAACTTTAAGATAAGATTTACAAGTACATGGGAAAGGATACCACAAGTTTGTTAAACCATCATCCAACATGTATTTTTGTATTATTTGTGAGCATTGAATAGTCAAATTGCAATGATGATCTAGTCCTATGAGTGGTGTTACACTCTCTTCGCTTTTGATATAGAAATAAGGGCAGAAAATAACCTTATTCAAGAAGTAAAATTGGCCCCACTTCTATGCCCATCTTTCGAGTTAGCTCCTATCCCGCCCATTGCAAAACCAACACAACCTTCCACAGTTCAGCCTAGTGAGCTAAATGAGCTAAAAGGGACCTTGCAAACCATTGGAAATGAGTTAGTGCAGCTGAAAAGAAATCGGTTTCAGCTAATAGACCTTATCAACCGCCCTATCAAGCTCCTTACCAACCTTATAACAATTATAGATCTCTTGCTCAAGGCTATATACCTTTTTGTCAAGCTCTAGTAGCCATTTTAGCAACAAAGCCACTTACAAATCTGCTGATCCAAATGTTCCTTCAACTTCTAGAGCATTAGTTCCAATGCAGCCCCAAAACAATATGACACTGAGATCTAAATCTGCAGCCTAAAGCTCCAAATAAATCCTTAGAAATGGTGGAACAAAGCTTTCCTATGCCAAAAATGACTCAAGAAGAAGCATTTTATCAAGCTCGGAAGAGTGGGTTTCTAGTGCCACAAGGTGGTCCAAATTTTGTGCAGGGGCAACCTAATACAACCATGGTAAATTGTGAGGCTAGTGATCATGCGACTCTTTATCAAGAGGTTGGATCTACGAAAGAAAAGAAATTATCACATTTATGACAAGGTCAAGGAAGAGGGCCATGGATAACAAGATTACTAGTGGTCAAGATGCTTTGTTCTTCAATTCAAGAAAATCAGAATATCAATGTTAGTAAGAGCTTACCTTCACCTCAAACACAAGAGCAAGTTGTTGTTCCAAAAGTTTAGTTTAAGGTAGGGGTTGTTCCATTCAATATTGTTGATCATATGAAGAAGACACATAATAACATGACTTTGTAGGACTCATTATCCATTCTAGGACAAAAAGATTTACTTTTCAAAGAGCTTTCAGCATTGAATTGTCATCAAAACCAACAGAAGGTGAAGTAATCACAACCAACGTGGTTTTAACAAATGTAAATCAACAAGTTAAGTATAAAAAACAACAAGCAACCAACGAGGTAAATGCTGATGTTGGTGAGGTAAAACTAATTAAACCACCTCCTTTTTATCTCTTATTAATAATTGATGATTCTTTAGTAAATAACTGGATGATAGATAGTGGGGCAAGTAGCACAGTGATGCCCAAAATGGTTATGAACAAGTTGGGATTGAAGTATGAACCAAGTGTTAAAGGTGTGTTCCAACTGGATGGTTCTCTAACCAAGACAATAAGAATGATTAAAAATTTGAAACTCACCTTGCATGCTTTCCCAGGTGTAACAATTTTGTAGGATGTAATGGTAGTGGATTTTCTTCCTTATTTTTCCATGTGTCTTTCAAGGATTTCACCTCCAATATAGGAGGATATCTTTCACTGATTGGTCTTATCTTGTTTTCAAAACTAGGTATGGAACAAAATTGACAATCAACTATGAGCCTTTGTCTAATTTTCATATAGAGCCTCATACACCTAGTATGGAAAATGCCAATTATGTCATCACTGATGAACAACTAGAAGAGATTGAATGTAAAACTATTCATGAATTATAGGGTATTTTTGATTTTTAATGATGAAAGGACTAATGAAGTTTATGAGCATGATCCTTATAGAGTAATTGAGCATCAAAGCCTTGGTATCTATTGCATTCATGATGAGAATTCCAAAATTCTAGCTATGAAGAAAAACAAATAGCTTGAGGATGATCTTTGGAAATTATGTTTTGATGGCTCCAAAAATCAGCATGGTTTAGGATTTGGTCTTATGTTGTTTTCCCCCACTAATCAAAGTTATTTTTCAGTTGTCAAATTTCAGTTTGGGTCTTCTAACAATGTTTCAGAATATGAGGCACTCATTCATGGCCTAGAATGGGCAAGAAAGAGAGGAATTAAAAAGTTGCAGGTATATGGTGATAGTGAGCTGGTTATCAACTAGGTAAGATGCTCTAATGCTTGCAAAAATCCATTGATGAGAACCTACATGACATAGAGTATGGGATATGCTTGATGATTTTCTTATTAAATATTCAAACCATTACCAAAGACAAAAATAATCATGCTCATAAATTTGCAGCCATTAGATCACAATTTGATATACCTGCATTTCATAAATGACAGTTTGAACCTCATATTAGAGTGGTGGCGAGGTCATCCATCCTAGATAATAACTCACATTAGCAAGTTTTTGATGATGATGCTCACATAGTGATATTCTTGCAAGAGGAAGCTGAATTTTCTTCACAAAATCAAGGAAAGCTTCAACACAAGTATGAAGATCAGATTGTTCAACTTAAGACAAATAATATTCCTAAAGGCCTTGTAACTCTTGAAAGCATTTTTGGAGAAAATGATGAAATGAAGCAAGATAGATTTGTTCTAACTACTAGTGAAGATCAACATGAAAGTGTTAGTATTCTTGATGGAAAATACCTTAATCTTGTAAGGTATGTTCCAAATCAGAAAAAGACTCATTTATTGAGTTATGTAGAAATTATGTTGATGTGTTTGCATGGAAATACAATGATTTGAAAGGGTTTTATCCCTCATTACCCAACACACCATTGAATTGGAAGGCTGAAAACTAGTGCAAAAACAAAGACCAATCAACCCAAAGTTAGAACCATTGATGAGGAGAAAACTCAAAAATATGATTGAATCATCTATTATCTTTCCCATCAAGCATTTTACTTGGGTGGCCAATCTTGTGCCGGTGAGGAAAAAAGGATGGTGAAATTAGATTATGTGTGGATTTTCGTGATTTGAACAAATCCTCACTTAAGGACCATTATCATTTTCCATCCATGGAACAAATAATTCAGTTGGTTTTTGGTTTGGAAAGGAATTCTTTGCTTGATGGATACATCGGATATAATCAAACACTCGTCAAGGAAGAAGACCAATACAAAACAACATTCACAACTAAGTGGGGCACTTATGCATACAAAAATGTCATTTGGGTTGTCCAATGCATGATCAACATTCCAAAGAGCCATGAATATGGCATTTCAAGGTATTATTAATAAGTTTGTTCTTATTTATTTGGATGACATAACAATTTTTTCCAAAGTTGCAAGTGATCATTTATCTCAACTCAAAGGAAGTATTTGAAAGATGTAGAGAGTATGGGGTGTCACTCAATCCCAAGAAGTGTGTTTTTTTGTTCATGAAGGCATCTTGCTTGGTCATGTTATTTCAAGCATGATATGTGTATTAATCTTGAAAGGGTGAGTTCCATTATTGCACTTATCGTTGCCAAAACACAAAAAGGGATTGTAAAGCTTTCTTGGAAAAATAAACTTCATTAGAAGGTATATTGCTGATTTTTCCTCATTATCAAGGCCATTAACCAATATGTTGAAGAAAAATCAGACTTTTACATGGAATAAAGAATGATTAAGCAAATTTGAAGCTATTAAGCAAGCTATAGCTTCAGCTCCTACACTTATCAATCCTAATTTTGTAAAGGATTTCATGTTATATGCTTATGCTAATGTTGATACAATATCATGGATATTGACTCAACATGACCAAGATGGTTTGGAGCAGAAAATAACATTTTTTAGTCAGAGCTTGATGGAGTATGAGGTAGGGTATTCATTCATTGAAAATCATGTCCTTTCTATTGTCATATCTCTTAAAAAATTAGGCATCTACTCTCTAACAACATGATTCACTTAATGGTTGTTTACCCAAGAATTAAGGAGTTTTTGTTAAACAAAGATATAAGTGAAAAGAGAGTAAGTTGGATAATGAGAGTTATGGAATATGAAATCAAAATCAAGGTTACAAAACTGATAAGAGGAAAGGGTTTGTGTGAGAATTTGGCTCAAGATTTGCAAGAGAACAAAAAAGTTTTCCTATTTCTACAAAATGAACCAAATGAAGCTGAAAATCAACCACCTTCAAGTTGGCTTCATGACATGGAAATGTATCTTCAACATGGTATGTATCCACCTAACTTAAACAACTCTAAAAGGAGGTATTTCAGATTGCAATCAATTCCTTTTTGCTGGTTAATGGTGTTTTATTCAGAAAATATCTCAATGGTGTACTATCTTGAGATGCATTGAACCAAGCCAAGTGCAAAAGATACTTGAACAATTTCATGATGGACAAGGTGGAGGGCACTATTATGCAAAAACAACAACCCTTAAGATCATGAGAGGCAGATACTATTGGCCAAATATTTTCAAATATTTCCATGCATGGGTAAGGAAGTGTAAAAATATGCATTTTTACAGTGCAAGGAGAAGCTTTTTCCTTACCTTTTCAAATAATTTCAGATTGACAAAACTTTTGTCAAATGGGGTTGGACTTCATAGGCCTCATTAACCCACCTTCAAGCTTGGGTCATAGATGGATTCTCACTACAACAAATTACTTTACACTGTGTCTTGAAATGGTGGGCTTGAAGGAAGAAAATGAGTAAAGTGTTTTAGACTTCTATGAAGGTTTGTTAACAAGATTTGGTGTTCCCTCAACCATTATTTCTGATATTGCTAATGCATTTCTAGGAAGAAAGATTTACTGCATGGGTTGTAAAAATGGTGTTTATCTTAGTAATTCTTCTAATTACTATCCACGAGGAAATGGCCTTATTGAATCTACTAATAAGAATATTCCGAGAGTTATTAGGACTATTGATGAAAAGAGAACATGGGATACCAAATTGAAATCATCCCTATGTCTAGACACCAAAATTTGGTATCGCTACCCTTGTTGCCCACGTCCACTTCTTTCACCATGGTCCTATCTAGACCCCATTTATTTTAATCCTAATTCATATTTTAATTCTCACCTTTCCTATCTATTAACCTATCAAATTTAATTTTTAATTAATATTCATTTAATCATTTTCTAATCCTCATCTCATTAGCTAATTACCTCTAATTATCTTTCATTTCTCCTCCCTAGGTTGTTTATCATCCCTAACTACCTAGTTCCATATCCCTATGCTTTTTCTAGCTTTTATTTAATCCATCTTTATCTCCCACCTACCCATATCACTTCCTTAGGAAACCCTAACCCACCTATATGCTTTAAAACACTCATCCTAATCAATAAAATCCCCATATCTCGAATAAATCACCCATCCACCATCTAAAGGGACGGTTCCCGTAGTTTGCGGTGACCCACCCGGGTCGTCGTCGACCCTATAAAACTAGTTTTCTCCCCTTCAAAATGAGGCATAATCATAGTTTTCTTGCATTGTGTAAACTTATCTTCGAGCTTGAGCATCCTTGTAGCTATGTCAACCTTCTTAGAGTCCATTTGAGCTTGTCTTGCATCTCTTATGGAGACTTTGGGAAGTTTATCCTTACTTTGTGTTGGTTTATGCTATCATTGCTTATTATTGCTATTATCTTTCAGGAACTAACATTTCTACAGTTCGGTTTCCGTCGAGCCTCATCTTTAGCTTCCTCTTTCAGTGATTCTATCTATAGGTTTTCCATCTAGCCCATCTACCCTCACCTTTTCTTAACACTGTTCGTGTCATTTTCGCTCCACCCGTGTCATTGTCGACCCGAGTCCGTGTTTTCATCCATTTTGCCTCCCGAGATCCTCATCAACATGCTCCTTTGTTTTGTTTCTTTTCCAGTACTCAAATATGTCACTTTTTCTTTATGTCACCAAATTTGTTCTTGTTTGCCTCGGTCATCACCAACTCACCCCAGTTGTTGTCGACCCAAGTCCTATTTTCATCCAATCCATCAAAATATTTGTTTTATTGCATCCTTTTTGTTTCCCTATCTCAAATTCTCTTCTACATGTTTCTTTTAGTATTCACAAGTTTCTGTCATCATCAAATCAACATTCAATGTTCTTTAGATCCACATTTTATTCGTTGTTCTACTCCATTTTCTCAAGTCGTCATTGACCTACCATCTATAACACGGGTCACTATCAACCCAACCAAGTATACTTTATTTTATATCAATCTAGATCAGATTTGTATGTGCCTTACATTTATGCATTTTTAGTTTCTGTGTGCCTCATATTTTGCATATTATCTTATCTATTATCATTGCTTGTATTATATCCTTTTTATACGAGGGTTGCCATCTCATGCTAAGGAGGTCTTAGAACCAACTTTTTCAGACAACCCCCTCATCTACCATCTAATCCATTTTATTTCTATTTACCTTTGTTGTGTAGGTTCATTGAGTTTGTAGCAAGGTCATCTACTTTGCACTCGTCCATTTGCATCCATCATACATCAAGGTACCTTAAACCCTTGCATTTTGGAGTTGTTTGGTTTTCTTTAGTATCTACTTCACTAATCTAAATAGGAAAGAGAAAAATATCATCAACACTATGGGTTGATAGGATCACACACAAGAGGTCCATTGCCAACTCTCCATTCAAGCTTGTGTATGGCCTTGAAGCCAAAATCCCTATTTCACTAGAGATTCCATCTTTGGAATTGATGCACCAAATGGAGTTGATGGATAATTAATCTATGGAGGTGAGGTATATTCAGCTTATGGAGCTTGAAGAAGTAAGAAATCAGAAATGATATCCATAGAGCTAAATCAAGAACAAGTCAAAAGGACTTTTGATAAGAAGACCACTTGAGGAGATTGATGAAGGTGATCTAGTGCTCAAGTGGGATGAGAATAGAGCCAAACTATGAAGTCACAAAAATTTGATTATTTGTAGAGTGGACCCTACATTATTATTAGTTGCAAAGCCTCATAATGTCTTCCAACTTTCCAAAATGGATGGTGAAGAGCTTCCAATCCTAGTCAATGAGATTCATTTGAAGCATTGTTTCTTAAAAAATAAGTGGATATTGTACATATTTTATGCTTTCCTCTAAGTGTTTTCAACGTATCTTTCTATTTTTTTTTTTCAATAAATGTCTCTGTCTTCTTGTTGGATAGCCTTGTAGGATTGTATCTTTCCTCCAAGTGCATTTTGTACATGTTTTTAGCCTTGTTTTTATGTCGTTTTGGAGATTTTTTCATTCTTAAGGAGAATTTTTTTAGCCTTGGGAATTCTTGGTCAAGCTTGTATGAAGGTTTCAGATTTCTTAGGATGGCTAGGCAAGATAAAATCAAAGGATTCTTTTTTATTAACACACAATCAGTCTAGAAAATCCACCAAAGATATTGACCATTTTTTATCATCATAGTGGAGGGGTACAAAACATTTTCAAATTACTCATTGTCGAAATGAACAAACAATAAATGAATGGGAATTAGGTTTTAGAGTACCCAATCCCCATATATGATGTCATTCCAGGTTTGTCATCATCACTAGAATCATGCATCAACCATTGTAGACTGTTGTAGGGTCTTGATGGAGACATGAAAGGCATCATATAGTTGCGAATCTTTGTTGTTAGTTATGAATACTGTTGCTTAGTTGTGAATACTGTTGGTAATGACTCAGTTGGAGTCCTTGAAATGTAACTAGTATTTCGTCTTCTGTAGAAGTTTAGCTGTGAATACGGTTGGTATTGACTCAGTTGGAATTCTTGAAATGGACAGTATGTTTCGACTTCTGTTGAAGTTTTGTAGTGGATACTTTTAGTATGATATTGTTGGAATTTTTGAAATGGTTAGTATGTTACGACTTCTGTAGAAGTTTAGTTAAGAATACTATATGGTTTCGACTCCTTTTGAGTCCTTGAAATGTATTTTATGTTTTTAACTTCTGTAGAAGTTTTGCTGTGAGTACTATTGGGATTCTTGAATTGTTGTCGTATGAATTCAACTTCAATCAAAGCCTTGGTTATGAGTACTAGTTGTATTTGACACTGTTGGAGTCCTTGATATGTTGCGAGTTGGCTCGATTCTCGAATTAAGTTCTCGTTGTGCATGCATATCGTACAGACTCTTTCTTTCATTGTTGTGTGATATTCAGTTCAGCTTCTGTGGAATTAAAGGATGGGTTTTCTTTACCAACTTGACTCTGTTTGAGACCCTGTTGAATTTCGTAGTAGCTCGACTTCGGATGAAACTTGAGGAAATTATTGATATGGAATTCAGCTTCTGTGAAGTCCTTGTTGTGATTATTCTTCTTGAAATCAGCTTCTAATATAAGTCCTTGCTGTACATTCATAGAGATTAGATTCAGTTGAATGAAGTTGTGCATGTTTGTGATTAGACTTAGTATGAATATCATTGTATTTGCATATGGAACGTCATTTGTTTTAAGTGTTATCTAGTCTCATGGCTGACTGTGATAAAAAGCTCCTAGCTGTGCTCTGTTAAACAATGGCGATGGGTATATTCATGTTGTTGAATGTTATGAAAAATAATTGTTGAGTCTGTTATGGTTGGATTACTTACTGTTGCTTGTCGCGAGAGCTCTTGTATTGCTTAGTAGCTACAGGTGATTTTTATAATTGGATTTAGATGGAACTGTAGTTCTTCTTGTAATCTCGACTGTTTAGTCGCATGCGTAAATGTATTTGCATTAATCTTAAGGAGTCGGTACAGTCCAGAACATTATTGATTTAGGAATCTAATTGACTCTGTTTCTTTCTTCTAGACTGTAATTTATATGTTGATGTATAATAAGTTGAATAGGAAAATTCTCTCTCTCCTAGTCAGGAAACCTTGTGTGCTTTCTTCTTGCATCCTTTTGCGATCTCTACGGTAAGGGCATAACAAGAATAAACTGTGGTATTGTATGGAGAGACTGGTATAAAATGTGTGTTGTTGTATAAATGGGTATACTTGTCAATACCATTGAAATGTGTTATGATGATAAAAGAATTAAGACAGTGAGCTTGTTGAATGTTTTAACTGCCTTTGAGAAATTGATAGAAACATTCTTGTAGGAGTATTGTTGTCTTAGAAAGGTTGTATTTATATGTTCTTAGTCTCTAACATATAGGATGAATAGCCTGATTTAAGTTTGGAATTTGAAGAAATGATTTCATATAAACAGGTTGTTTAATGAGAACAATTGGTGGATTGCAATTGTTTTAAGAATTAGTGCTTATCATGCTCAGTTCACCAAACTGACCCGTGTTGACAATTTTTGCAGATGGTTGCCGTAAGTGGTAAAGACACGCAGATCTAATATGATGTTCAGATTGTTTAATTTGGTTTTATGATGAATTCCAATTTGATTCTCTAAATGTACTACTTGAAGAAAGATGTTCTTTTGCTGTTGAGTATTGTATCAAATATGCTGAATGCATAAAATGTATTTGATTAGCTTAGAAATGAATGAAATGAGGTATTTGTTACTTATGTGTTTGCATTCGTATCTTGATGGATTGAACTTCTTCGGTTCGAATGATTTTAAGAGCATTGTTATTATTGTATACCTTGGAGACATTTGGGATTCTCTAAGTAAGCTTTGCAAAGATTATGTGACTGAATACTTGTGAATGTTTAGTAGTTCTGTTATGTTCTATCTAAAGCTAAATTGGAATTTAGATCACTGTCTTTCGAGAAGCTAAGGTTAAAATAAACCTCAACAGGAAGCTAAACGGGCTGAATAAATTATTACTTCCTAGTCTTGATCTAAGTCAAGACAACGTTTAATTGGATTTTTAATCACTATATCTCAATACTAATAAGTAAGATATATTTCAGTTATGAGAACTGATATAAACCTAAAAGGGTATGGTTAGCAACCTTATGTGAAGATTAAGGGCTATTGCCCAGTTTCGTTGATTTAGATTACTATTTTTCAATGAACTCCTTGATGAGACCTCAAATCTTAATAACTTCTCTTTGCGTAATGGGTTTTATTAAGAAAGGTAATTCTAAGGTGAGGAACCCAGGGGTTGGGAAAAGACTACCCTAAAAGGAGCGTCTTAAAGTATAACTTTAACTCAACGTATGTAACACCTTAAAAATAAGTAGATCTTTTTGAGGCGGATTTGAAGGTTGATGGCACAAGTCAACTGCAGGGTTGTACCTTCGAGAAGATTAGGATCTTCTCGAAGATACAACAATGCAAGTGACTTATGGCGACACCCTTTGCATTGATCGTTAATATTTACACCTTAAACTCGAACAAGTTTTACTCTGGGACTGATTAGGAATGTGGTCATGTTATAAGGCTGCCCTGGAGACTCGGGGTATCTTGACACACTGGGTTAACTAGGGTTGACCCAGTATGTCAATATCCCTAGTCCTCGGGAGCATCCCTATAACGTTGTCATATTATTAATCCGTTCCTGAGTGAATAACTTGGGAGGAGACTGATTGACAGAAGTCAGTATAAGACATTCTACATAACATAGGAATGGGGTGAAGGACGTATTCTAGATTGGCGAGTATCTTTGTCAAGGAATATGAGACATAAGTAGTATGTTTCAAATCTTTGGCCAAAGTATCGCAAGCTGCTGATTGTGTTGTCCTATGTCACCTAGTCTAAGGGACGAGATGCCGATGAATAATGGTAACAATTATTCAGATAGGTTCCTTGGACAGAGCATTCTGATTCCTGGATTAGGGAAGAGAACCGCAAGAGTGATGTGTTAAAATAAAAATGCCAACTCTTTGATACTCATGAATAGATCGATAGATTACCGAGTCATGGAATGAATAGATCGGAGGTACTCCGAGTCATCACAGCAGCATATGATTATCTGTTATAAGAATGGTTGTTTTGATTTGTGAGTTCTAAATTATGTATTTAGAACTAGGAAGCATTTATCAAAAAAATTACTTGTTCTAATGTACTAAAATGGGGACGTTACAAAATAGATACACTAGAGCCAATAAGACCATTCATTCATTATTTTAGTTTTCTTCATTTTAAATGATTGGAAAAGCTACAATATATATATATTTTATTTCCTTATGATTACATGCAAGTGTATTAGACAATTGAGTTTTTAGATGTTCATTCAATTATGCAATTGAAAAACAATGTAAAGGAAGCAACAAATCACACATTGTATAAAACAATTGTGTATATTCATAAGGAAAGTTGTACAAGTTTCTCCACATAAGCCATGGAATATAACTATAGATGTAAAGAATACAAACACATTTGAAATTGAAAATGTAAGGAAGAAAAGGTGACATGTCATTGCGTGGAAGAAGAATCCTTCTCATTACAACTACTGCTCCAAGTGACTCTATAATGCTTCTCTAGTGTACCTAAAAGAGGAAAAGGAAAAGGTGTTACAGCTTGGGATTACCTTTGCTTCATTATATTTTCAGCTTCACATGTATATGCATTCGTTCACTAAGAGGTTTTAGAAAGGAAACTACCGTAAAATACTCTTAAAAATGTATTTACAAGAAAAATTTACAAAAATGATTATAGTTTCCCTTTAACAAGTTGTGCATGGAAAACATTGCATTAAGATAAAGAGAAAGACAAATTTTATATCAAAATAAATCATTATGCATTTTCAAATATATATTCATTAATTAAGAGTACTTTTCTAGATTGTATCAAACACGATGAGTGAGTATTAAAACAATGAAGGAGCATCATATTCAAGATAATAAAAAGGAAAAGCTAAAGAGTGCAAAGTATGATGAACAATTTTAGGTTTTCAACCTTATCTACAAGTATGAATAAATTTGAATTAGGAAAATGTAATTTTTTTGAGGCCACTTTATTGCATTTATCTTTTTCTATCAAAGAATCTTATAAAATGGTTTTCTCATATCATAGAAGATACAATTTTATAGATTTTGTGAAATCACTTTGACAGTGTGTTAGCATATGGATTTGCACACATGCAAATTACATGCAACAATGTGGGAATGAAGTCCCTCCTCAATGAAGGTGAGGCTGCCTTTATTGAAAACCAAAATTGTATTTACATCTGTACATTCAAAATTGTATGTGGGGGGTGTTTTAGAACATCAATGGAAAGAAAAGTGAATGAGGGAGATGGAATGGAACGAAGAAAAAGAGTGGAATGGAATGAGTTAAAAGAACATGCAAGAGTTAGGTAAAAACATAGCCTAATATTGCACGAAGAGGAAAGATGAATAACTAACACAAATAAAATGGAGTTTGAGTTAGTTAAACAAGAATAAGTAAAAGGGAACACACATGAACAAGTAAAGAACAAAAATTGATCACTATGAACAAGAACAACAACTTAATAATGTTGACAATAAGATCAAAGACAATATTTGCATGCAAGATTTAAACATCTAACACATAATGAACATAAGAACATCAAATTATATAACAAACAATGAATGGGACACAAAGTTCGTATTTCATTAACTCCAAAATGTCTTCTCAAAAGAACTCAAAGTTTCTTTCTTTGAAGTAAAGCTTGCATAAAAAGTACTTTCTTCTCCTCTCTCAAATGCCCCCTTACAAATGATCCCCTCACTTCCTTTTATAAGCCAAAATTTGGTTACAAAGTAGTCGTGGTTTTACATGATCATTAAATAAGACACTTAAGTGACCTTTGAATTTTTCTAACCAACTTTATTAAAAACAACTAAAAATAGAAATCACTTAAGTTATCCATAGTTTCTCGAAAGCAAATAACAACATCCTTTTCTTAAAAATCCACTTTTTAAAAAATACAATAATAACCAGTGACTTATCCATTGAAATGGGGTCTGTCTATCTCAAGCATATGAGAAATGGACTCTCCCACTTTGTTAGATACCAAAAAAATTATCTCCCCGAACCGGTGAAATTAGGATATCTTTGCTTTTGCCACAAGAGAAAGGATCTAAACCTTCCCAAAGTTTCAAACATATTTTCTTCTTCTGGAGGTTCATTTGGTCGAAGAATAGCCTCACAAAATACCTGCAATTCAAGAATCATACTTGACATATCATTTAAATTAATAATATTTGATTGAGTGTTCTCAAATAAGTTCTTTAATTTGATGCACCACTCCATTGAAACTGATGAGAAATTATCGGCGGGAGTGTACATGTCCTTAAACAATTGTGAAAATTGCTCTTCCACTTGTTCCAATGAACACCTTTGATTATGCTCATTTACGAGGTTGCAAGGGATCTCAGTTATAAATTCTTGAATCAAGGCAAGTGAAGTGAAGGCTTCATTGCATATACTCTCATAATGGATCATAGAATCTTCAAGAAGCGTTTTCCTTGATTTGAGTTGCAGACACCAAAGAAAATGTGTCCCTCGATGTTAAAATTTGAGAATTCCTTCAATGGATAAAACTAAGGATTCCATACTCGTTATCTCCTATAAACTGGGTAATATCCCATCCAAATTTGATATATTAGAAACAAAAGTTTCTTTGAAAGAAAGAATTGGATCAAGATACGCACTGACATTTTCATGGAACTTAAATGCTATTTTGATCATTCCTTGGCCTAAAACGAGAATCTTTGAAAGCCAAGTTTTAGTGACATGGCCCAATGTGTTTAATTCCTTTGAAAAATTGAGAGTTTATTCATCAGGGGCAGCCACCATCGCATCAGTAATCTTGGGAAAGTGGATGATATGGAATTTATCAAATGTTGAACATATTCCACCAATTGATTCTTTTAGCCTTAAGGAGAGTTTTGAGACTTATATTTCTCGAGTATCTTTAACACGATATCAATTAAATCTTGAGCCATCACCACGTCACTTTCTTATGTGGACCTCCCAAGTCCAAGTCTAGAAACTTCATAATCAACAGTGTTTCATGGCATCACGCTCCTTATCAACTTGTGGGATGACGAGATCTACAAATCTATTTCCTCGTTATCCACCATTATTCGAGAAAGCTCCTTAGGCTTCTTGGGAATGATGTCATTCAAAATTTTGAAAAGGGCATCAAAATCAATGTCAATTGCCTTGACAACCCTCTTCCTTTTCTTAACCTTAGAATCAACCCAGGAAGGAGTATCATGCACTATTTTTGCATACAAAATCCTAGAGCTCGAATCAATATTCTCATTGTTCTCGACATCATGAGATCCTACAAGAATCCTATCTATGACCTCGATTTGGGGAGAAATAACCTCAATATCCACCTCCTGATCATTTGGGAGATTTTGGGAAATTTCTTCATGAACTGTAGGTTCCGAAGTGTTTGATATTTGGACTACCTGCACCTGAGTGGACGCTTGTTCAAAGCATGGCTGAGGATCATTTGTCACGAGCTTCTGAGAACTATTAACAATGTGGGTAGAAGAATCTCTACTTGAAGTAGAAAATCTTGATACACGCTCTCTTCCTTCACCGGGGCTAGGGTCTTTAGATTTTTCTCCTCGTGGCACATTACTGTGAAGTGGATTTTGGCAACCACTCCTTTCTTGCTTGTTGTGTATGATTGGATGGTACAAAGGTTGATCGAGAAGGGGCTTTGGTTGAATGAAGACCTCCTCGTGTTGGCAATTTTTGTGATCCTAAAGTATGATCTTGAATTGATTGTAACTTGGCAAGTTCTCTTGTCATACCAAGATATACTTCTTTCAAGAATCGGTTGATTCTTGCTATCAAGAGAAAATTCATCTCTTTTGGTCTAGTTAATTCGAGGCAATGGGTAAAAGCAACTGCATCATATGAGGGATCAATAACATCTTCATCATCATTTATGAATGAATCGAGAGGGTTCTTTGATGCGAAAGGCGTGACTCGAGCAAGTGTTAGGCAAGAAAACTCTCATCTTCTTACTTCATGTTCGTTCAACATGCAAAGCCCAGAAATCTTCCATGGTAGGGTTATGTTCATTCTTTGCTCCAAGAATATTTTGCACATATCCATTGATATCAAATTGGGCTCTCTTCACATATGGATGAATTGTGATGAGGGAAAACTATTTTTCCATGAGGTTTGCATTGAAAAGATTTGGACATTGGTATTCCCCGATTTGGATTGGGAAATGAATTCTTGAATGGTGCTAGTCACTAAGAAGGCAATGAACTTGGAATAATTGTCATGCAAGCTCCATTAATGCCCATCTCACCGACGTTTTTATGAAGCTTCCAGGAGTACCAATAAAACCATTGACATGAATATAGGAAAAAGATGAAAATTGAATAAACTAGGTTCCCCATTGGGAAATGACACTCATGGCTTCTTTAGAAAATCTTTCCTCTGTATTTTGATTCAGGTTCCGAATCACGCGGAAGGTGAATGCATTGTTGACTCTTCTAAAATGGTGAGAGCTATTTTTGAAACTGAGTTACGGGTAATAATGAAAAACACTATTTGACGGCCCCATGACTCCTCTTGTTTCGAGTCCAGAAAATAGCTTTCTTCTTGCTATTGCATAAGTCAGATACGATGTCATGTAGAAGCATCCAGTCATCTTAACTTCTATCAAATGTTTGTGAAGGGTATTACTGATGATGGTGGCTCAATCCACAAACTCTTTCTTAGCAAGGATGATACAGATAAACTGATACATCCATGGGTGGAAAATCCTAGCAGAGGGTAAAAAAACTCGACTTAGGAGAGTAATCATGTCCCCAATTTCTTCCACAAACTCAATGCGGTACAGTTCTTTGGGAAGCCGATCAATTCGAGGCCTCTTGGTCACTAACCAGTTGTTATCAACCATCTTGCTCCATCTAAGGGGTTCTTCATCCCAAAATTCTTGTGCTGATTGGCGAGTGATATTTGCATTCTCAGGAAAGTCAGGTATGCCGAGAAATTCCTCAATGTGCTCTGGTGTGATTAAGAGGAAAGGCTCATGATTATCTTTAAAAATTCCTCGCCTCTCAAGATCATAATGCTCCGCACAAGCGATAACCAATTTTGGACACTACACCGAGACAGAAATGTTGTTGCTTGAGGTAGACCACTATGGTAAAGCCTATCCGAGAATATGGTTTTGCCTTCATTTTCACCCGCTCACAGAATTGTTGCACATTGATGTGACCTGATTTATATCGTAGAGATATTATCGTATGTTGACTTAATGGAACTGGGAGGGATGATTCCTTAAAATTTGTACTTGAGTGCGGACTTATTCGACTTCTCCAATGGCTTCCTTGATCTTCCTGCAGATTTGTTAGATTTCTCGGCCATTATGAATTTCACAGAAGAATGACTCGTGCACGCAAAACATCACAAGCGGGGTTGAGTCTTAGTCTCTCAACCCCACAATCGCAAGAAAAATATGACTCGCTTAATATTATTATTATTATTATTTTAAAATAATAATAATAAAAACAACCAAATCCTCGGTTATAATTTTTTTTTAAATACAAATATATCGAGACTAAGCTCGAGTTCCAAATCTAGCGATACAACGATATATATATATATATATATATATCCCAATTTTATTTAATTTGACAGAGAAAATTCTCCTTGGTATGCGTGAAAATCACCAAATTTTAATGACCACGTAATTTGAGATTTACTTCTTCGATGCGATCTTCTGATCGATGCGTGACTATACTTGCCAAATCTTCTCAGAAATGCATCGATACACCCAGAGAATGCATGGTGGATATGTCTTTTATTGTTTTGGATTGTATGAATTTTTTCAATGCGTGAAAACAAAATTTCAACTTTACTTCTGATTTTACCTTGTCTTCTTCCCTTGCATAGGTGTTTTCGCCTTATTTGGTGAATGCGTGGGTTTTATTTTTTTATATGTCTGTTTTTTTCCTCTAATCCTCCAAAGACGTGATCTTCCTCCTCCTTGCTTGCTTTGTGTGGAAACTTGTTTATTTCTATGGCTCTTTGGAAAACTTCATCAATTATGGTCTTTGGTATATGGTATGAAAAGCATTGCTTTTTTTTTATATTTAAAACCTCAAGGAGCCTTTTTTGTTTAATGCTTTTGTGGACTATCTTCCTTTGCTATTTCTTCTCACATGGCTTGTGCTTGCAGACTCTTGCTTTTGTTTTCTCATGTGTGGGACTTTCCTTCTTTCTCGGCTTGGCTTTCTTTTGTCCTGTAAATGTGTATTGGGCTTATGTCTCCTCCCTATGAATACGTGGCCTGTTATCTTTCTTCTCCATGCATGCATGGGTTATCCTCCTTCCCGACAGCTATGAGCTTTGCTAATGAATTGCCTTCTATTTTTAAAACCTTTGCTAATGCATATAAATTATTCTTTTCTATGGCTTTTACCGCATGAAGGCCGCTGCGTGGATTCTTGTTTATTTTGGATTTTTCCTCCTTTGCTAAGGCGTGGAAATGATTCTTTATTGTCTTTTGTTGTCCTTTATTCTAATGATCTTTCAAGCTTGACTGCTCGCTTTGAAATCTGTTTTCCTTCGCTGCTTTGTTGGTTTCCCACATGGTCCTCGTGTTTTCACCTTCACGCTCCTTCCTATGCGTGGAAACTTGTTCTTCTGCCTCCTCTTGTTTGTTTTGGACTGACCTCCTTCTCTAATGCGTGGAAAAATGATTATGTTGTGCCCTTTCTCCAATGATAATGCGTTGGATTTCTATTACTATCCTCTCCTTCACCAACATAAGGAAAAATGATTTGGTTTGACTGCCCTCTTTCACCAATGCGTGAAAAATGATTTTTCTTGACTGGTTTTATCCTTTGCAATGGTGTTCACGCTTTGAGGAATGTGATAAAATATTATTATGCTTCTTAGAAGAAGTAAGAAGCAATTTATAAAGCTTCATACGAATCTTTCCAATGAGTTCGATGGAGGGATTTATGAGGGTTAACCCAACTTTCCCTCTTCCCGGTAGTGGAATTAATCTGCTATGGGGAAATGGGGAAAACAATGGCCAATCGCCAATGGGAATGGTAAAGTGGGGTAGCAATTCCATTTTATTTCCCCATGTGGGAAATTGGGAGATCTTTGACCATTTTCCAATTCATTAATTCGACAATTGGGGAAGAAATCCCACAGTGAGGGGGATTTAAAGCAATTTTTCCAGAAAGGGAAATCCGGGCCTAGAAGCCAATTGGCATCCCCGCAAAATGGGAAGCTAAGCTTATTTTTCCTCTAAAAACTTGTTAAATGAATTTTAATTAATATTTATTTAATTAAATACTCCAAAGTTATTAAAAATTAATTTTATCAAACAAAGAGTAATTAATTAATTAATATTTAACACAATTTGAGACCTGGTGGGAGGAGTTCTTGCCCAAAATGGATGAAACGAAGACCGGAACAATCACAAAAATGAGACGGTCATGATGAAAGTGATAAACCATGCAAAGTAACACTTTTGAAAAATTTCAAAATTTCCATTTTTATTATTATTTTTAATCAATTTTGCGCAGTCAAAATTGGCTGATAACAATTGCTAGCTCTAATTGGGGACAAGGACTTCATGGACGCAGCAACGAACCCAGACCAAAATATTCATGAACATGATCTCAAAATGATGGGGCACAAAAATGGTGATACAAAAGAGGAGACCAAAAGACGGGGAAAAGAAACAAACCAAAATCCTAATTACTTATGTACATACGGGGAACAACCCGTTTTCAATTTTGATAGTGCTTGAGATATTGCCCATTATAGGGCAAAGGGAATTGAGTTCCATCAGATACACCAAGTAATAGGTACTATCTCCATAGAAATGTCTGATTTTGAAAGGGCCTAGCCACAATGAATCAAACTTCCCATGCTTTCCTTTTGGTTCATGCCTCTTGTCCCAGAGAAGAACCAAGTCATTGATTTGGAATTGCCTCTCTTTGGTTTTCCTATCAAACAACCTCTTTACCTTGGACTAATGTTCCTCAATCCTATTTGCCACTTGAATTCTTTATTCCTCAAGCTTGCTTAGGAACATGATCCTTTTATCTAATGCGTTGGCAAAGCATTCATCATCGACCGCTTGGGCTAATTTTAATGTTGGTAACTCCAAGCAGTGATGGGAATTTGAGAATTGGTTCCATACAAAAGTTGAAATGGAAAAATCCCGATTGCTCTCGGGAGTTATGCGGTCAACCCACAATGCATCATATAAGTTTTTGTGCCAAGTTCTTTGATTTTCTTCGACTAACTTGCACACGATAGTAATGATGTTCTTTGTTACTAGATTCTTCCTGACCATTTCCCGAGGGTAGTAATCTGAAGAATGAGACAAAGATATCCCATACCCATAACAAAAACCTATCATATCTCGTAAAAGAAAATTTTGAGGCATTTTATGTCACGATCTTGTGTGGAATTCGACATCGAACCAATATATTTTCTTTAATGAAGTCACAGACACGGAGTAGATGTTTGTTTCACTGGTATAGCTTCTACCCACTTTCAGAATGTGTAGTCAATTACGGTGAGCATGTGAATATGACCAACACTAGAATTAGGATTCAACCCCGACTAAATGTAAACCCCATCAGTGAAAGGGTTCTTCAATGACAACTGGATTCAAAGGAAAAGCTACCAATTTTGGTCTTCCAACAAATTGCTGACAAGCTTCGCATTTTGTCACCCATTTCTGAGCATCGAAAACATAGTGGGCCAGTAATAATGTGCTCGCAAAATTTTATGAGTCGTTACTGGGCTAGAGAAATGACCACCGCAAGCATGATTGTGGAAGGCTTCCAACAACCTAGGTTGTTGCTCTTTATCAACACATCTGAGGAACATGCCGTCAACTCCTTTCTTGAACAAAGTGTTGTCCCAAATGACGTACCTAACAACTCTTAGTTTGATAGCTTATTTTTCCTTAGCTATTAGATTCCTGACACTCGCCATATGTGAGAAAGTAGGCTATATCAAAATACCATTCGTCTATGGTACTGACAAAAACTACAAGTGGTAGATTTTCCTCAACTGGTTCTTCTTTAGAGTCATCTCATGGTTCATTTTCTCGTGATAAGTCAAGCGAGTCCTCTTCCTCGAACCAACTTTGTAGGCTTGATACCCAAATCATATTCTTGGATCTTAGAGACCCACCACGCTTTTAGATCTAGGTTCCCGTTGTGTCGCATTGATTTAACTATGGTGTCCGGAACTAAGACTTTGGTATGCGAATTCAACACATAGTACCCAAGTGTTTCAAGGTTCTCACCATCGCGTACGCATGCCTCTCAAGGGAGTGTAATTAAGTTCATGTTTCTTGAACCTTAACTCATGAATGCAATAGGAGATTTGATTCCCTCTTGATTGTGTTGAGTCAGGATGGAAGAGATTGTGTGTAGTGAAGCATAGCAATAGATTATGAAATCCTTTTTAAAATCGGGACACACCAATGTAGGAGCTTTTGTAATAACACCCTTGATCTTTTCAAATGCCTCTCTACCTTCCTTCACCATTTGAAGGATTCTTTTCCTTTCATCATATCAGTGATTTCTTTAGTCATCTTGACAAAATCTAGCACGAACCTTCTCAAAAAATTCACCTTCCCAAAGAATGAGTGGACCCTATGCTTACTTGTAGGCAAGGAAAGATTCTTGATAGCTTGAACATGCTCAGGATCAATCTTAGTTCATTCCTTAGAAACAATATGACCTAGAGCTTCCTTTTATAACTTTGAACACATAATTTTTGATTCGTGAGAGATCTTATGAAGTCTACACCTTTGCAATATTTTCTCTAAATCTCTTAGGTGATCTTCTCGCTTATTTGAGAACACTATCAAGTCATCTAGGTATATCATGATGATCTTGTCTTTATAATCTGTGAATGCCATATCCATATCCCTTTGAAAAGTAACGTCGACATTGATCAAACCAAAAGGCATTCTTCTATATGTGAACATACCCCAGGGGGTGGTGAACATGGTTTTATGTTGATCTTCTCTAGCCACTTCAATCTGATTATAACCAGAGAAACCATCTAGCATAGATAGCATTTCCGATCCAGTTACTACCTATAGAATATGGTCCATGACTAGCAGTGGGTAGTTATCCTTCAAGGAAGCTTGATTAAGATTGCGAAATCCACGTAAATCCTAATTTCTCCATTTTTCTTACGAACCGGTACAATATTAGCTATCCAGGTCGAATGTCGAATAGGAAACACTATCCATGCATCTAACATATTTTGAACTTCATGAAATATTGTCCCTGTAATCTTGGGATTATATTGTCTTTGCTTTTTCCTGAAAGGAATTACACCAGGCTTCAAGGGTATGACATGATCCATTTCCTAGGTTAGAAAGACTTCAAGTCTTCATATGACTAAGCCAAGAAGTCATAATATTTGGTAAGGAGGCTTATGCATTTCTTGCACTCCTCGGATGAGCAACACTTACCGATATTGACTAGGAAAAGTTTATCCTTACCAATGTTAACTTGCTCATAGTCAAAGTAGAACTCGTAGGTCCTGCTTTATTCTTTCTCTTTGATAAACCTATCATGTTTATCAAAAATTTCTTCAAGTGAAACCAATCCTTTTGGAATTTTATTTCCTTTGATTTGATGATTCCATCACCAGGATCTTTGTTCTCAACTCCTTCTTGAATGGGTGAGGTCGTCGATTCGCAAAACATAGAATCACTTCCTTCAAAGTATAATTGTTCAAAATTATCCCTCTTTTCCAAGAAAACAATAATTTGTTGATCATCATTGAATACTTGCCAATTTTTGCATTGTCAAGAACACTTGGCCTAAAACCATTTCAATGGTGTATTTGACTTGATCAAATTCTCAATGACAAATCATTAATGAAGCTTCAGACTCAGCTAGAGAATCTACTTTTTCATTCTTTTCACGAGGGATAGATTTTATGGAAAAGCGCCGAAGACTTCTATCGCGCCCCACACTTTATTTCTCAGTAGTGTCTCAAATGATCATTCTTTACTTGGAACTGATTTATTACTTATTTCACAATCAATTCCGCATCTCCAAAGGATTCCAAATTTTTATCCCTTTCTCCTCTCGCAACTTGAGGCCAAGGATTAATGCCTCGTATTCTACAAAGTTAATAGTATTTGAAAATTCAAGTTTGTAAGAAAAAGGAAATAGTTTACCATTTAGAGATATGAGCACTACTCCTACGCCGTAACCCATCGAGCAATAACTTCTGCCGAACTCAAGAGTCTAGATCTCATTGGAATTTTGGCAAGTGATCTCGTGGGTATGAATTTCTACAATCATCGTATAATTACCCATACTTGAGCCTTGGAAAAGAATCAGTGCGCGAGGATCTTTGGTTTTAGTTACGTGAACTTTTCCTAAGCTTTCAGACATTAGCTTCTTCATTTCTCCATTGATATGGATCATGGCATGAGACCAATCCATTTGAATCTCTCCACCCATATCTCTGTGAAATTTCCTACTCAACAAAATTCCATACAAGTGGGAATGCCAACAACTAAAATAGCTACCTTAACTTGCTTTTGAGGGAATTAGGCTAAAACCATTTGGGCGCTTTTAATTTTCTCGATCGAGGAACTTTCTTGGTTTCCATGGAGTAACACGATCCGAATGTTCTCGTATAAGTCAAACCAAGAGCATGTGCTACTTTTTCCGGCATCACATTATCCAAGGCTCTAGAGTCTATAATGCAATTACTTAATTTGCATCCATTGATCAAAAAGGACACAAAGAAAGGTTCAATCTTTTCATTTGAAGGTGTAGTGGCCGCCACAATATTTTGAGTTTTCCCATCTTTGGGAGTTTTTAGAATTCCTTTGGAGGAATGAATAGTAGAGTCACCTTTGATAAACTAGACCAATTTCTCGAGTTGATCCTTATTGGACTTCAAGTACTCTGCCTATGACATGGAAATTTTTGTTTTATTCATATGATCAATGATATCAAATTTGGGCAAAGTAATCATACTTGATGTCTCAGATACTAGTTCTTTCGAACTTGATGATGGCACACTTTTGACCTTTGCTTCGAGCTTGGTTGATATTGATGTAGAAGAAGAAAATTTCTTCGTATCTAATTTAACTATGGATCAATCTAAAAGGTTCTCCTTTCTTTAAGATAGTTTTGACCTTGGGAGTGTTAGCTATCTTTGATTATTCGGAAGCTTCTTTAATTTTGGATTCTTTAGGAACTTCCTCGAAACCTCTCTATCTCCCATCTTAGTGGTATTTTGCTCCTTTTTCTAAGAGCATGTGAAGACAATGAAAGACTGGATATTAATATCTTCTATAATTTCTTTGTATTTGTCTTCTTCTTCTTAACGGTACTCAAGAAATGATTATTACTTTCTCCTCGTGATCTTCAACTTCGTGTTCGGATGTTCTAGAATCCGCTCTTTCTCATCAACCTCGACGACTTCAAATTCATCGTAGCTTTCTTCAATGACATCACATTTTGAGTTAGTTGCGAGAGCTGCTTCAATAGCAAGCCTCATCGAGGACCCGCAATCCTAGCTTTGTTGGGAACGTAGGCTTTCCTTGGAATGTCTTTGTAAGGAGAGGGTTTTTTGCTACTATGAGCAACTTGCTTTTTTAAATCTAGCATATCATTAGCTAACTTAGTAAGTATAGCTTGTGAAGCATCGGGGTTTCTTTACTATTTCCATTGAGGGAATTTTTCTTGAATTTCCCCACCATGATTAAGTCATCCTCAATTTCTATGGCCAAGGATTGAGAAAGTTCCAAAGTAGCCACTCTAGCCCTTCTCAGTTGATAGCACACTTTTGGTTGTTGTGCGTTAATAAAGAAACATTTTTGTCTATTAGGGTTTGGGCAAATCCCGACAGGAACTTTGTTCACCATTTTTTGAATTTAGCCACGAAATTCATCATGGGTTTCATTTACTCATTCTTCACTGAGATAGTTGGGCAAGAAGGGCATGTTCATCTTCTGCCATTTTGAAACAATCTTCAAACTTAGTTTTCATATCATTCCAATTTGTAATGCATCCATTGGGATGATGAAACCAATCTGCAACATCATGCAATGTTTCGATGAAGAGGTGAATAACAACATCTTCATATTCTACCGACAAAACTACACATCCAACAAGGAAAATAGACATGTGGTCGCTTAGTGATGTCTTCCCGTCTCCATTGAACTTGGGAAGAATCTTTCTTGATCCTCGTGGGAGTTCATGTCGAGCTGGTAAGGCCAATGGGCCTATGGCATTTCCCCATGGTATGTTAACTACCATTTTGGGAAAGGTGGTATGCGAAGGTAAAACAACGTGAACAAGGACAAGTGCTTGACTGGTAGTGATTCCTTCCTTGCTTGCTCTTTCAGGACTTGATGCAAGGCTTGCCAATCTACGAGGTGTATTCTTCTTTGGAGGAGATAACTTGAAACCAAACTTTCGCTGAAAGTAAAAATGGGATCAGATCGACCTTTAGCTTTTCTACTCGCGTAAACCTCTTTCCTTCCGCTTGAAATCTTTATCAGAAGGGATCACCGACATGTTCTCGATCAACTCTAGCCTTTTCTATTCACTCTCTTCTTGAGCTATTTGCACCTAAATAACTCTAGCAACTCTCATGGATTTCTCTTCTTCGTTATCTAGTACTGATGCGGTGAGATGAAAATGATAGTTGTTTGTGCACTTTTCCTAAACAACTTGCCTCAAATCCGATGATATATCTTCTTGAGTATATACAAAAATAATATTTGGTTGCAAGATAGGTGGGTTACCTATAATAGTCATAAAAATTATTACCTCGGTGGAAGAGGACCACGTTGGTGAGAACAATGATCGCACATGTCCAAGAGGTCTTCTGACACAAGTGCGGGTGCTCTTCTTCTAAGGTCTTCAATGTAGATTTATCTCACAATGGCTCTATCAACAACCAAAAATTTCTTCAAGGTTCCGCGGTTTTCCCAAGCTACTATTTGAAGGTTGGCAACAACGCTCTCCTTGAAAATATTCATCGAGAATAAGGCTTGTTGAAGAACTGGAGCTTGTGCAGAGGGATAGTCATAAAGATTTAACCAAGCATCGGTTAACGATTTCTCGAATGCCCAGAGAGTCGCTAAAATCTGTTAGCATATGGATTTGCATGCATGCAAATGACATGCAACAGTGTGGGAATGAAGTCCCTCCTTAATGAAGGTGAGGCTACCTTTATTGAAAACCAAAATTGTATTTACATCTGTACATTCAAAATTGTATGTGGGTGGTGTTTTAGAACATCAATGGAAAGAAAATTGAATGAGGGAGATGGAATGGAATGAAGGAAAAGAGTGGAATGGAATGAGTTGAAAGAACATGCAAGAGTTAGGTAAAAATAAATCCTAATATTGCACGAAGAGGAAAGATGAATAACTAACACAAATAAAATGAAGTTTGAGTTAGTTAAACAAGAATAAGTAAAAGGGAACACACATGAACAAGTAAAGAATAGAGCTTGATCACTATGAACAAGAGAAACAACTTAATAACGTTGACAATAAGATCAAAGACAATATTTGCATGCAAGATTTAAAATCTCACACCTAATGAACATAAGAACATCAAATGCTATAAGAGACAATGAATGGGACACAAAGTTCATATTTCATTAACTCCAAAATGTCTTCTCAAAAGAACACAAAGTTTCTTTCTTTGAAGTAAAGCTTGCATAAAAAAGTATTTTCTTCTCCTCTCTCAAATCCCCCTTACAAATGAGCCCCTCACTTCCTTTTATAACCCAAAATTTGGTTACAAAGTAGTTAGGGTTTTACATGATCATTAAATAAGGCACTTAAGTGACCTTTGAATTTTTCTAACCAACTTTATTAAAAACAACTAAAAATAGAAATCACTTAAGTTATCCATAGTTTCTCGAAAGCAAATAACAACATCCTTTTCTTAAAAATCCACTTTTTAAAATATACAATAATAACCAGTGCCTTATCCATTGAAATGGGGTCCGCCTATCTCAAGCATATGAGAAATGGACTCTCCCACTTCGTTAGATACCAAGAAAATTATCTCCTTGAACCATCGATGAAATTAGGATCTGTTGCTTTTGCCAATTGAAAGGATCTAAACCTTCCCAAAGTTTCAAACATATTTTCTTCTTCTTGGAGGTTCATTTGGTCGAAGAATAGCCTCACAAAATACCCACAATTCGAGAATCATACTTGACATATCATTTAAATTAATAATATTTGATTGAGTGTTCTCAAATAAGTTCTTTAATTTGATGCACCACTCCATTAAACCCAGATGAGAAATTATCGGCAGGAGTGTACATGTCCTTAAACAATTGTGAGAATTGCTCTTCCACTTGTTCCAATGAACACCTTTGATTATGCTCATTTACGAGGTTACAAGGATCTCGGTTATAAATTCTTGAATCAAGGCAAGTGAAGTGAAGGCTTCATTGCATATGCTCTCATAATGGATCATAGAATCTTCAAGAAGCGTTTTCCTTGATTTGAGATGCAGACACCAAAGAAAATGTGTCCCTCGATGTTAAAATTTGAGAATTCCTTTAATGGCTAAAACTAAGAATTCCATACTTGTCATCTCCTATAAACCTGGGTAATATCCCATCCAAATTTGATATATTAGAAACAAAAGTTTCTTTGAAAGAAAGAATTAGATCAAGATACACACACGACATCTTTATGGAACTTAAATGCTATTTTGATCATTCCTTGCCTAAAATGAGAATCTCTGAAAGCCAAGTTTTAGTGACATGCCCAATGTGTTTAATTCCTCTTGAAAAATTGAGAGTTTATTCATCGGGGCAGCCACCGCATCGTGCTTTGGGAAAGTGGATGATATGGAATTTATCAAATGTTGAACATATTCCACCAATTGATTCTTTTCGCCTAGAACTCGAGAGTTCGAGACTTATATTTCTCGAGTATCTTTAACATGATATCAATTAAATCTTGAGCCATCGCCACATCACTTTCTTATGTGGACCTCAAAGTCCAAGTCCGAAACTTCATAATCAACAGTGTCATGGCATCACACTCCTTATCAACTTGTGGGATGACGAGATCTGTAAATATATTTTCCTCGTTATCCACCATTATTTGAGAAAGCTCCTTATGCTTCTTGGGAATGATGTCATTCAACAGTTAGAAAAGGGCATCAAAATCAATGTCAATTTCCTTGACAACCCTCTTCCTTTTCTTAACCTTGGAATCAACCCAGGAAGGAGTATCATGCACAATTTCGGCATACAAAATCCTAGAGCTCGAATTAATATTCTCATTGTTCTTGACATCATGAGATCATGCAAGAATCCTATCTACGACCTCGATTTTGGGAGAAATAACCTCAATATCCACCTCCCGATCTATGACACCTCTAATTACGCGCAAGCAATTTAAATACTTACATTGCACTAATTATCCGCTTTCTCTCAAATTGACGACATATCGTGAAAAGCACTCATTTTCCCTCATATCATCATTAATTAATTACACTAAGCTAATTAATTAAGTCACCTATCCAACACATAACCTAATTAACGACCTTTCGTTAATAAATCACTCCTTCTACCTAGACTAATTAATTAACTTTCCCTTCCATCTAACCAATAAATCAATATTTAATTGATTTAATCCATTTATAATAGCCTAAATCGTACTAATATTCCTCTAATTATCTTCTATAAGCTTACATCTACCTATTAGTTAATCACCTTTGATTAATTAAAACACCCCCAACTCCCATGACTTGCTAAGCATAAATTAAACCTTTCTAAAGTAAGGTTACATTTAATAAAGCAACATTATCCATTCCTAATCATGTTTTGCCTTTATCCCACATTCATGAGAATGTGTTGAATTCATTATCCTTTGGGCTATATAAAGAGCCCTCCTTCTACCTTTATACATACACCTAAACTCCTAAGAGAGCAAATGCAAAGCATATAGCAAAGAGACTAAGAGCTTGCACCTTGTTTTCTTGAGAGTTCATCATCTTGAGGAGCTAAGCTTCCTATTCTAGCCTAAAGTGCTTAGGTCATATGGGAGGTGTCAAAAGGGTCTTGTAGCCCAACTTTGATAAGCCCCCATTCCTAGGTTCTTGGAGATATCAAGGACAACCAAATATTGATTGCCATGGAGCTTATTTAGGTCCATTTACTTGTTTGTTGGTAATCTAGAGAAGTAGAGATTTAAATACTTTAGCATTGTTTAATTCAAAGTTAATGCATTATGCTAGGTATTAATCTTGTTTAGCTCTCATCTTTGATGGTGTTTAGATTTTGTCATTAGCTTTGTTATAGAACTATTTAGGTGTTAGTTCTCATTCATCTAACTTAGCTAAAAGCACAAAACCATGCACACATTTGGCACACCGGTGGGACTTACTCCATTGTCCTTTGCACTTAATTTCAAGTTTTTGTAGTTAAGTTTCATTTTTGGTTACTAACCCTCTTTTACACATGTTGATCTAACTTGTTTTTCTTAACTTATTTTATTGAGTTTGCATGTGTTGAGTCTTCCTTGTAGGTATAAAGGAGGTGAAGTGCTGTCAAAATTAGAATTGATGGGAAAATTTTAAAATTTCTCCATGTTTTCATTTTTAGAGCTTACTTTTTCAACATTCTACATGCTAGTTTTGTCATTTTCTTGAAAATTTTAAATTCTTGAGCATGTAGGTTAGTGTTTGATAGTTCTCGAGTTTTTATTTACATATTAATGTGGTGGGTTGCCGTCAAAATTTAATCTTGGTGAGAAAATTTCAAGATTTCATCATGTTTTCATTTTTAGAGCTTACTTTTTCATCATTCTACATGCTAGTTTTGTCAATTTCTTGAAAATTTTAAATTCTTGAGCATGTATGTTAATGTTTGATAGTGTTGAGTCTTCTATTCATATATTGATGTGATGGGTTGTTGTCAAAATTGAATCTTGGTTGGAAAAATTTACCCATTTTGCAGATTAAGAGACGTTTTTTTGACATTTTTTTAGTGCATGTCAAGTGCATACCCGTGAGCATAAGAGCATATGCGTAACCCATCTTCCGAAGGCCATAAATTTTGCTCTCGAACTCGAAATGACTCCATTTTTTTGATGGAAAGGTATTGAAGTTAACTATGCAATGAAAATATAAATTTGGGATTTATACTTACAGAAATTATAGGTTTTTATGTTAGTTTAAAACTGGTCATTTTCTAACATGTCTAATGTTTTGATGAATGTTGTATTTCCATGCTTCCTCGATTTAGACCAAAGCGTATGTATACTCTTCTCTTGCACCTTTTGGTGATCTTGAGAATCAAAAACAACTTTAATCTATATCTTTTAACATTGGGATTAAATTTAGAAATTTGATTATTCATTTTGCTTAAGGGAATTAACCTTTACAAAGTATTTTTCAATGGTCCTTTGATTTGAAGTTTTCCATTTCTATATAGTTGGGATAAAGTTTGTGTATGCTCTTCTCTTACACCTTAGGGTGATATTGAGAATCAAAAACAACTTTATTCTTCATTTTATAACATTTGGTAAATTAGAAACTCCATCTTTCACTTTTGGTTTAAGGGAATGAACCTTTTACAAAGTATTTTTCAATAGTCCTTTGATTTGAAGTTTTCCATTTTTATATAGTTGGGATAAAGTTTGTGTATGCTCTTCTCTTGCACCTTAGGGTGATCTTGAGAATCAAAAACAACTTTAGTCTTCATTTTATAACATTTGGTAAATTAGAAACTTCATCTTTCGCTTTTGGTTTAGGGGAATGAACATTTATCAAGAATTTTGTATGGTTCATTGATTGAAAAGATTTTCTTTACTTTTTAGTTGGATTATTTGTTGTGTATGCTCTTCTCTTGCACCCTTGGATGATCTTGAGAATCAAAAACAACTTTTAATCCTATTTTAAATAATGTGATTTTCTTGGAGAACTACTAACGCTTGTCAAAGAAAGGAGGAATCAAAATGAAATAAAAACTACTAATACAGTTGTTATACAGGTTGCCAAAAGGTGTTCAAGTAAACCACACCTAATTAAATAAGATAAAAAGAACAACATATTCAAAACATTGTATTGTAGGTTTCAGAAAAGGGTACGTCCCTATCCACTCAACTAGAACATAACCCCTTTGGCATAATGCCTTAAACTACAACAATGGGGGTGGTTCCAGGAACCCCAAAGTAGTCCATGCAAGAGGGAACCTTGTGGACGAAACGGGAAGTGCTCCGCACTACCTACTTGACTAGTGATTCCTTTGTGAGATAGCGTTACAGGTTATCCGTTATGGCGACCCCAGTGATAGTACACGTAGACGGACTAGTTGCCTACTATTCTTGAAGGGGGTAAAGTAAAGCCGAGATACTCCCAAACTAGTCAAGATGACTTTTGGGTAAATCACGCTCACTCGTAGTAACTTTATAACACCTAGGGTGAGAGATCCACCTAGGAGAATATACTTTGGCCAGAGCCCACTTTGACCATTTTAAAATAGTGTTGAGTTGTGAACCTTCTTTTTTGAGAAACATGTGACGTATTACTTTCGCCTAGTTTTTACTTGCCTTAGGAGCAAGGCGAAACTACTGCCAAGTGAGGCTAGCATTTTTGTCATTTTTCTTGATTTATTTCCTTCATATTATTTTGAAACTTTGTTGATCAAAAGTGGTGTGATTACCTTTGTGTTTCCATTCAACTGTTTCTCTCACTTTTATGTCCGTTTACGCCCATCCATGTTTGCGGTTGGGTTAGTTAAACGTCTAAAGTGAGTGGAGGCGTTTTCACGTCATTTGGTAGCCATTGTGATCTTGATACCCACATCAAGATCATCATTGTAGTTAGGCGTGGTTCATCACCGCGGACTTCCATAGAGGAGTTAGCTTGTTTGTCTCATATCATTACAATTTCGATATTTACGTCTTGTTTCTTGTAAACTTGACATAAATACCTATATTGTCTTGGTTATGTTGCACACATTTTTAACTATTCCTAGCTATACTTTGAGATTTTTAGTTTGGTTCTATTATTACCTTGATTTCAAAGAGTGCTAGGTGTTACCATTTGTGCGTGTTATATCAATAACACCTCGATATCAATACTTCACTTTCTAGCAAAATGGGTTAACATATCTTAGTGATATTATCGTGTCATTCACTTAATTGTAATTGCACTTTTTGAGATATAGGTCTTAATCGAGTTTGAGCTCGCTCATCGTATATCTTGATTGAGAGATTGCATTGAATTCTTGTATTTGCTTATGTTTTTTCATTTCCTTGAACTTGGCATAAGTGAAAACATCTTGTTGATCATCTTGCAATGCAAACTAATTTTCGAAACATAGTCTAGGAAGTTCTTCCTTTGATCAAGTTTTAATACCAAATGTTTGTATCACGGGTGATTTATCACTCTATCATATTGGTATTCTCACATTGTTGACATATTCATACTCTTAGCAATTTCATTTTGCATTTCACTTAGGGGTAGTCACTAAGCTTTGCACATATCTACAACTCACCCTAGTGAAACTATCACAAAAACATGGCTCCCAATACACGTCTAGGGTTGAAGAAACAGACATATGAGGAACAACAAGCGCACGCTCTCGGAGACCTCTAGCAGACAAGAGTCAAACCCCTTCATTGGACATGACTTAGGGCCACTGTTTTCTATAGAAAAGGAAACCGAAGAGATGGTCGATCATAGTGGAAATGAATTAGAATCACCACATGCAGACTTTGATTTTGACCCCACTCTACTAGATGGGTTTCTCCTTAGAAAAAAAGATAGAGTTTTGGCACGGGTCGTGGAACTAGGGGCCAAATTGTCCACCGAGAATGAACCAATATTACCTACAAATGACACTACTAAGGAAGAACGTCCCCTTATCAATATGGAATATATTTTAACAGAAGGCATCCTTCCACTTCTTACATAAAATGATAAAGTGGTAGGGCATAGAATAACCCTCATCAAAGTGCCACAAAGAAACAAGATAAAACATGAGATAGGGGAAGAACCTCCACAATACGAAGAGGAAGAACCTTTAGAAGAAGAAGACACAAACCAAGTCACAATCCAACAACAACTCGGTTAGCCTAAGCCGAAACTAGCTTTGCTTACTTTCCGTGTATAGAAAGACACAAACAAGAACGCGTTCAAAAGTCAAGGCCTAAGTTTAGGATCCACGAACTCCATCGAGAAAACCAAGGAGAAGAAGACATGGGGTATCATCATGTACACGTCCCCTGCTTCTCCCACTAGAGAACAATTTCTCGCACAAGAAGTACATGTTGATTGAGAAACAGGACGAAAGCTCAGTAGTAGATTTTATTGATCTCAATCAATAAAAATTACAGAGGATGGGCTGCAATATTTATAGATATTGCACATGACCAAATACATCCGAGAAATGAGTTACACAGTGCAACCAAAACCAGAATAAACAAGCTTCCAATAACATCCGGAAGTAAAATTACATAAAGACAAATATATTGTTTAAAACAATATAATAATCGAATACTGGAATAAATATGGTTGTTTAACCATATAACAATATAATTATTTAAAATTAATTAAATAATCAACCTATGCATAATTAAATAATAGGATAATAAAATTTATCCTAACATTCCCCCCCTTAATTGTGCATTGTCTGAAGAGATGAGGAGAGAAATGCTCTGAACAACTCGAACTTGTCACGCATAGTGACTTTGTGAAAATATCTGCTCGTTGTTCAGTGTTGGACAAAATTGAAGCTGGATGTTGTGCTTCAATACATGTTCGCGTATGAAATGAACTTGAACTTCAATGTGCTTTGTTCTCTCGTGAAAAACTGGATTGCGAACAAGTTTGAGAACACCTTTGTTGTCAACATACATGGTAGTTGGTTTGTCCTGTGGTATTCCAAGTCCTTCCAGTATGCGACGTAGCCAAATCACTTCACAGATAGCTTCTCCTACAGAACGATACTCGGCTTCTGTGGAAGAGCGAGAAACAAAGTGTTGTTTCTTACTTCCCCATGATATTGGTCCAGATCCCATAAAGAATACAAATCCAGAAGTGGATTTTCTATCATCAATGTTACCTGCATGATCTAAATCCGAATATCCAGTCAAGAAGAAGTTTTCATTCTTCTTGTATTCTAGACCAAGATCCACTGATCCTTTGAGATATCTCAAAATGCGCTTTGCTGCTTTCCAATGACAAATTTTGGGTTCCTTCATGAACCTGGATAGATAGCTCACTGCAAAGCTGATATCTGGTCTAGTGTACGTTAGGTAAATGAGACTCCTAATCATCTGCCGATAGAGAGTGGAACTTACCTCAGGAGATGGATCTGAACAAGATAACTGTAATTTGTTCTCCATAGGTGTAGCAATTGGTGTGCAATCCATCATCCTAAACTTCTCGAGTGTTGTCTTGGTATATTTCATCTGAGAAACAAAGATGTGATTCTCTTTCTGCCATACTTCCAATCCAAGACAGTAGTGCATAAGCCCGAGATCACCATGTCGAATGATCGCTTAAGATCTTTCTTCGTTTCATCAATCATCTTCATTGAACTGCCAGTGATGACTAGATCATTGACATAAACTACAACAATCACCATCTCCCCCCTTGCTTTTTGAGGTAGAGATTAGGATCATATGGATTTCTAATGAATCCATGTTGTACGAGATGCTCATCAATCTTGATGTACCATGCCCGGGGTGCCTGTTTGAGGCCATATAGAGATTTCCTGAGTCTGCATACCTTTTCTTCTTGACCAGGTACAACATATCCCTCAGGTTGAGTCATGTAGACTTCTTCTTGCAAATCTCCATTCAGGAAGGCACTTTTTACGTCCATTTGATGGACTTTCCAACCAAACTGAGCAGCTTAGAGAAAAGATCATCCTGATCGTTTTGATCTTAGCTATGGGAGCAAATGTCTCCTCATAGTCAATGCCTTCTTTCTGTGCATACCCCTTTGCTACAAGTCTTGCTTTACACTTGTCCACTGTCCCATCTGCTTTGTACTTAGTTTTGAATATCCATCTGCAACCAATGGGTTTCTTCCCTGGTGGAAGATCGACAAGCTGCCAAGTGTTATTCTTCATCACTGATTGATATTCAGAATCCATGGCATCTTTCCAAGCTTTTGACTGTAGGGCTTCCTGGACTGTAGAGGGCTCATTTGATTCAATGACTCTACTCATCAAAGCAAAGTTAACTTCTTCTCTTGCTTTACTGCGAGTCCGTGGTCCAGGGGTGGATGTATCCGGTGGAGCATCCAATCTTGCATCTCGTAATGTGCTTGTACACCATTTAGGCATACGTTGAGCTGTTCCCATGGGTTGTGGTTCTATCTGATCAACACCATCATCCCCATCATCACTTTCATCTTCTGAGGGAACATTTGCTTCAGTTTTTACAACTGGTGAAAAATCTACATCTTGCGAGTCCGGAGGAGGAGTCTCTGCTTCCTTCTTCTCGAAAAACTCAACATCTCTGCTTGTGTAGACTTTTCTGGTCTTAGGATCCATCAGTCTGTACCCAAGAGTCTCTTCACTGTATCCAATGAAGATGAGATTTTGTGACTTCATGTCCAATTTCTTTCTGTTCTGTTTGGGTATGTGCATGCTGGCTTTGCACCCGAATACTCTGAGGTGTGCAATGGATGGTTTCCTCTTTGACCATGCTTCTTGTGGTGTAATTCCATCAAGAGCAGTTGTGGGCGCTCTGTTTAACAAATACACTGTTGTTTTTGCTGCTTCTGCCCAAAATGTCTTTGCAAGTTCGGAATCATCGATCATGCATCGCACCATTTCCATGATAGTACGATTTCTTCTCTCGACAACACCATTTTGCTGCGGTGTGTGTGGAGGAGGCATTTGTCGACGAATCCCGTGAGTTTGTAGATAGTCTCTGAACTCATCACTGGTGAATTCCCCCCCTCGATCTGAGCGGAGAGTTCTGATGTGACGACCAGTTTCTTTCTCAACTACCACTTTGAACTTTTTGAATGTTTCAAAGGCTTCACTTTTCTTGCAAAGACAGAAAATCCACATTTTGCGTGAATAGTCGTCAACACAGAGCATGAAGTACTGGAACCCTGAATGACTTGGCTGCATTGGACCGCACAGATCGGTATGAACCAGGTCAAGTTTACCATGAGCTCGAAAAGTACTTGTTTGGAATGAAACTCTGTGTTGTTTCCCTGCTAAGCAGTGAGGACACTTGTCTGTATCCTTCTGAAGAGATGGTAGCCCATGTACCATATTACACCGGCGAAGTGTGTCGAGATATTTGAAACTTACATGACCAAATCTCCGATGCCACAACTGAGCTGAGGTGGAGTTTTTAGCCACGAGTGCTTGATCATTTTTGTGAATGAAATCAAGTTGAAACATTCGTCCCACATTTGAGGCTTTTGCAATTATTTTCGAGCCTCTGGATTTATCTCGAATCACACACATTTTCTTGCCGGATTAACTATCAAAGTCAATTTTCGGTTGTGATCTAGGAGTTGATCGACCGAAAGAAGATTCTTTGTCACCCGGGACATATAGAACATCCGATAGTCTGCATTTGCGTGAACCAAGGGGTAGAGAAATGTTTCCAATCCCTTGAACTGTATATGAAGAATCATCTCCCAACGAAACATGATTTTTCGATGGCGTGTCCCTCATTGAAATAAACCAGTCTCTGTGGCCGGTCATGTGTCGAGTGGCTCCCGAATCAACATACCAGACGTCACTAGATGACGTGGATGGTTCACTTGATCGAGCAGTGAACAAGAAGTCTTCATTGTCTGACTGATCTTGTTGCTCAGCAATATTACCTTGCTGGTGGGGTCTTCTTTTCCAGTTCCCCTTTTTCTGCCCGTGATAATTGTTTGAATGTCCCTTGTAAGTTTGTTGTTGTTGAGGTCCAGCATTGCTTGATGAACCTTTCTTATATGTGTTAAACCAACATTCTTGCAAGTCATGTCCTCTTTTGCAAATGGGACATCGCTTCTTCTGTTGATTGTCCCCATGATACTGATTCTGATGTGGGGACTTCTGATAGGATTTAGGTTTACCTTTACCTTTTCCTTTCCATTTTTGATGTGAAGACAGTGCCTGCTCCTCTTCATCATCCTTGTTGTGCATTGCTTCCTCTTGTTGCAGTAGGTTTACTAACTTGTCAAAACTAATTGTCGTATCTGACAAGTTTAGAGTTGTGACAAAAATTCGGTAAGAAGAAGGGAGAGCTCTCAGAACAATGGGAACGAGAGACTCATCTTTGACCTCTTCTCCTAGGGCTAGAAGTGAAGCCCTCAACTCTGCAACTCTTCTTAGGAAGGCTTCAATTTTCTCATTCTGTTTGAATTTCAATGTATGTAACTGACTCTGCAAATTGAGTATGACATTCTTGTTCTTGGCCTCATATATTGTGCTCAGCTTATCCCAAGCTTCTTTTGCTGATGTGGCATCTCGAATGTGGGCTTGCACATCGTCGGATACTCCAAACAAGATGATGAGCTTTGCTTTCTGATCTGCTCTATCAAATTGTCGTTGTTGTGTTGCATCCGTTGGTGATCTGGTTAGAGTACCAGTCACAACAGGCCAGATTTCTTCAAACTCAAGTTGTGTTTTGATTTTTGTCTTCCAAGCAGCATAGTTGCTTCCTCTGAGCAATTGTGAATCCGGAAGAAAAAATTTGGGGGCATTGGTGCCCATTTTGTAGAGATCACTGACAGGGTTTGGCTCTTATCACTCCAGGTATAAGGTCTCCCAATCTATATACCATCAATCCGATATACCGAACCTTTCTATATACGTGCCCTTCGATATACCCGTCGGTGCACGTGGAAGAAGCTCGCCTTTTCTATATACCCGCGAAGACGTGAAAGAGGTGTTAACGTATGTGAAAGAATTCGATCACGTGGTACCAAGATAAGTCGATGGGGTCATGTGATTATTGACACCGCTCAAAGAAATATCCTCATACGCGCGCAGCGTAACCGCTATATACTCGGATAATTTCTCAGTCCGGATTTATGTCTTGCAATCGTTCACAGACGGATGGGATGGTTCATAGTGTGTGCACTATGACCTTATTACTCCTCGTCGATTTATAGGGATGATGCCCAGACGACGTTGTTGCAGCTATATTAGGTGTTAAGTGCAATACTAGTCGCGATGGCTTTACCCGTAAGTGCTTCCCAGAGGCACTGTGTATACCAAACGCTGCGAATGAGATCTAGGATCTCGTGAGTGTTACAGAACCAATTTTACTTTTTTTTTTTTTTACAATTCCGCCGCTTTACGAAGCGATTTACAAGTTTTGATTATTGACTATGGCAACCTGCAAATTAGTACAATATACAATACAATTTGAATGACAGGCAAAAAATTACAGTTTCGGGGTCCTGGTGACCTCCTGAACCCAAAATGCTAAAAATTGCAAAAAAATAGCTGAAAATGCAATTTTTAGGTGGGTCTCCTTTTGCAAAAAATGTCTGGAATGAGAAAACAGACCAAATAGGAGAAATTTTTTTTTACCCTAAGTTAGGGATTTCTCCGCTAAATTTAGTTAGTTGTAACTAAATTCAAAAAAGCCTGCTAAATTTAGCAGTTTCACCAAAATATCCGCCAGATGCAAAAGGAGAGTTTTTGAGTGTTTTTGGTGGGATTTGATCCTCAAACCTCTCACTCCTAAGGCACATGCACTAACCAACTTGGCCACTTGGGGCGCTTGGACTATGGAAGGAAGCAATTTGTATTTATTGACAAATAAATTGACTTACCTCTTGGAAAATGAATGCCACGTGGCGCATGCTGGTGAAGGGGCATTTTTAGGGTTGTATTTGCCCAAAAATGGATCTGGAGCTTTTCTTTTCACTTCCACTCCTTTGTATTCGCCTATGGCCGCATTTTTTCCTTTCCACGCACTGATCTACAAGTGCAGGCCGCGTTTTTTGTGTTGGGGCGCATTTTTTTCTCCTGGGGCACGTTTTTCTCCTTTGGACGCACTGTTCAGGCAATATTTTGCTGTATTTTTTTCCGTGGGGCGTTTTTTTACTTGCTTGGCCGCATATTTTAGTTGCTGGGCACGTTTTTGGATGTGTTTTTGCCTTGGATTCGCGCGTTTGGAATGCCCGTGCGCGTGTTTGAATTGCTTTGTGCGGGTTTTTTCAATGCCAGGGTGTGTTTTTGACTGTATTTTGCTTGCTGTTGGCTTGGGCGTGTCTATTTGCTGTGCTTCTCTTGCACAGGGGCCGCGATTTTTTATTGTTTATTGCTTTGCTAACTTTCATTTGCTTGTGCAGGTTGCTCATGGGACAATGAAAGGGCGCATATGCTCTCAACAAAACACTTTTTTCTCCTTGTACAGTTGCTAGATCAAGAAAAACGCCTCCTTCTCTTTTTTTTTTCTTTGCTCTGTTTGATACTTGATCACCGCAGTACATATACGAACAAGCAAAAAAACAACCTCCAAATACAGTGAAAAACAAAACCACGATTGGGAAAAAAAAAAATTTAAAATTATTTTCAATACTCAGAGCAAATTTTGCACAGTCTTTGAGTGCACCAATGCAAAAAAATTGCCTTCAAGTACCGGAAGGAACAGTGGATGTGGGGAGGCGAGATGGGGTGGGAGTTTACACGAGGCTGCATGCAGGCTCTCAAATGCTGCAAACACATCTCCAATCTCCTCTCTCTCTGCTACTCTCTCTTCCACACCTTCACAGGCCGAATTTTGCTCTGGTACCAAATGTTGATTGAGAAACAGGACGGAAGCTCGTGTAGATTTTATTGATCTCAATCGGTAAAGTTACAGAGAGGATGGGTCTGTAATATTTATAGATATTGCATGACCCAAATACATCCGAAAATGAGTTGCACGAGTGCAACCAAAAACTGAGAATAAACAAGCTTCCAATAACATCCGGAAGCAAAATTACATAAAGACAAATATATTGTTTAAAACAATATAACAATCAATACTGAAAAAATATGGTTGTTTAACCATATAACAATATAATTATTTAAAATTAATTAAATAATCAACCTATGCATAATTAAATAATAGGATAATAAAATTTATCCTAACAAGACAATCTATGAAAGCAATGCTTGCGAGCATACAAGAAAGCAATATAGGGAGTATTAGGAAATACCAATACGAAGAACTATGCCCCTATCCTTTTGACAAGATAATGACCCTTCAACCCTTTCCAAAGAAATTTGATATGCCAAAGTTTGAAATATACAAAGGAAAGGGAGACCCAGGATCATGTTAAGTATTTCTACATGGCATGTCAAGAGGTGTCTTATAGTGATAATTACCTCATCGACTTTTTCCTAAGAGTCTCGGAGGTCAAGCATTGGAATGTTTTACGCGCTTACCACGAGGATCAATTTTCACTTGGCCGAATGGCGGAAAGATTCGTGCGTCATTTCTTGTATAACATAGAGAGTACGTCACCATGGCGTACTTGTGCGGTGTAAAACAACGCCCAAATGAGACCTTTGCCAGACTTCCTCCAACGATGGATAGGGCAATTGGTCGCATTTTCATCCCTAATCTCAACCCCGGATATAGCTTTCCACCTCCAAATGTATTGTGTCTGCACCTTTGAGGAGGTTATCAAGAAAAGGATTCAAATAGAAAAGGATATCATTGCCAAAGGCACCCTCAAACCCAATCTAAAGACAACCAAAGTGTCAAACCCGCTGAAAATCCGAAGATCTTTAACAAAAACAAAAACTTGGTGGGAGACGGAATCATTGATTCCAAACATATTTAAATGGTCCAAACCAAATAACCTTTTAAACTGACCAAGGTCCCAATTCAACCACCACTAAAGTGATGAACATTCACCTCCCTCAATGAACCATTGTCTGTCATACTAAAACAGTTGGATGCGGCCCACATGATGACCTATCCTACAATGTAACTGTTTGATGACTATGCTCCTAAACCTTCATGGTATAAGGAGCATGAATACTGTGAAATGCATCACGTTAAAGGTCATGAGAGACAGACAAAATATCGTGGCTTCGCCACTATATTCATGACCTCATTGATAATGGGGAGATAGAGGTGGATAACCCTGGAAAAACGTAAACACCTAACAAGAAAATGGGGATTTATAAGGAACCATTCCCTAAGCATGATAAGTCGGAAAAGACAAAGCCGGATCGGGAGACTCATCCCAAACCTATAAAGCCATGAATTACTTGTATACCAAAAGAGATAACAATCATTACGATTCGCTTATCGGATGTATTCACTCCCTACTGACCATGTCAATACCATCCAGATCAAGGGAAAGGACTACACTGCGATAACAAGGCGTGCCCGCCTCGTGATTCTAGAACCCTCTCTGTTGACCCCGTAAACTGGTAAATATAACCTTTTAGAACAACTTGAGAGGACACCTGCTAAGATCTCGATCTTAGATCTTCTCAAGATATCCAATGTGCATAAGGACATTTTGTATCAAACTCTTCAGGGGTCGGGAGTGCCTTTAGAAGTCGATCTTATGTACCTTCAAGCTGCGGTGGCAAATATTACACCAAGTGAGCATCTCACTTTTAACCATAGGGAGGTCCCTACCGAGAATCCTAAACATAATCTTCCCTTATACATTGAGGTAGTTGTCACCCGCAAGAAAATCAAATGGGTGCTTGTGGATAACGGATCTGGATTGAACATCTGCATGCTTAAATTAGTCAAACAATTGGGACATACGGAGGTAGATCTTGAGTCCCATATCATCACTATCACCGCATACGACAATGCGGAAAGAGAGTCAACAGCACCATTACGCTGCCCATGGAGGTGGGCCCCACTTACCATCAAACGAAGTTTCACGTCCTAGACTTGGAACTTCCATATAATATGCTTCTAGGCCGACCATGGATTCATGCCATGCAGGCCGTGCCATCAACATTTCATCAATGCATCAAGTTGAAGCATGAGGGACATACGGTAACAATACTAGGAGACTCAGAGCCCTTTGCTCATTGTAGAGCTCTCAATAGCTTTACACGAAATGGTACATATGTATGTCCCTTCGTGGATATGGCCATTCCTTTTCAGTCTGAGGTTATGGAATCTTGGTTGGATTCAGATTCTCTTAGGTCTTGGAGTCATGGGGCGTCCATTTCCACATCTCCATTTGATTCATGGGAGATGAAAATTCTGGAATATGGTTGTGGGGAGTATAATGTACAACAAGCACTCTTGGTTTCTGACCTCTCCTTTTCACCCAAGACTAGAGGTCGACCCAACTACCACTTTAGGAGACCTAGAGAGGAACACACTATTGGGTCGTTCCTACCTGGAGGCTTGTTAGCTGAGGAAAAATTGCTTGATCCACCTACTACTTGGGTCCCTGAGGACACTCAGCCGTCTTGTTATCAAACCCCGGAATATGAAAAATCAGTAGAATGATGTACTCCATGGGCTACAAAGGCCTAGGATGTGGGAGGAATGAATAAGGACAAAGAGAACCAGTCCCTCTTCCACATTTCAAAATAGAAAGATATGGCATTGGGATTCACCCTTATGGAGCACACCCCAATGATCAAGATGCGACTTGTTCTGAGCATGAGGATAGCTCCGAGTACCTAGACAAGTGATACAGATTCCCATTGTAGCCTATATGAGGATCTGGCCTCCACGAACCTTTTCATGAACAATGTTGTCCTGACCATAACCCTCACTGAACCGACCCTTGACCTTATGTACCCTTCCCTTGCTGAATGGGACCAACAACGTCACATGCCACTAGATTTATTCGAGAACGACGAGGATATTGCAGAGTTCATGGGCATAAGGAATATAATTCCTATTGGAGATCACAAGAAGGGTTTCTTTATCGATTTAGACACCTACACCTACTTCAACGAGGAGGATGAACTTCGTGGTCAACAAAATTTAAAGAAAAACAAGGGCAAGAGTTCTAAAGAAAAGCCTCAGCAAAAATCAAAGTCCAAGTCACATAGTGAAAACTTCTTTGAGGCACTAGATGAAAAACAAATAAGAAAATCAAAGGACAAACAAAGTGACCACACCAAGGATGAAAATCTCGTAGAGACATCCTTGGATGAAGATCTCAATCTACCTCCCGATCCTACGCGTATAAGGATTTATCAAAATTGTTAGTCGAAGAAACCATTGATGTCAACATTGGTATTGAAGAAGATCCCAAGATAGTAAAATTGGGGGCATCACTCTCAGCTAGAGAACAAAAGACGTTCACTATGTTGTTGCAAGAGTTCATTGATGTGTTTGCATGGTCTTACCAAGACATGCCCGGCCTAGATCTGAATTTGGTCGTGCACAACCTGGTCGTGCACGCAGATGCCAAGCCTATCAAATAGAAACTCCAAAAGATGCATCCAAGAGTGGCCTTGTTGGTCAAGGAAGAGTTGGAAAGGTTGCTTGCAGCAGGATTCATCCGACCAATTGACTATTCTGAATGGATATCGAACATTGTTCCTGTCCTTAAGAAACTTGTCTGTATCTGAATCTGTACAGATTTTAGAGACATCAATAAGGATTTCCCTAAAGATGATTTTCCATTACCCAACATTGAAATGATTGTTGACTCAATAGCAGGATATGAAATTCTATTGCTCATGGATGGCTTTTCGTGTTATAATCAGATTAAAATCGCTGAGGACCAACACAAAACAACTTTCACAACTCCTTGGGGCACCTTCTGCTATTAGGTGATGTCATTTGGCCTTAAGAATGCGGGAGTAACTTATCAGCGGGCCATGACAGTAATATTTCATGATATGATTCATGACATCATGGAAGACTATGTAGATGACATCCTAGGAAAGTCTAAAACAAGAGAGGATCATCCTATCATTTTGCGGTGTATCTTTGAATGCTTGCGTGAATACAAAGTCAGGCTAAATCCAAAGAAGTGTGTCTTCGGTGTGCTATCTGGGAAACTATTAGGCTTCATCATGTCAAGATGAGGTATTGAGGTAGACCTTGCTAAAGTGTCTGCCATCACAGAAATTCCTCCACCTGAGAATATCAAGCAACTGCGTAGCTTACAAGGGAAAATTCAAGCCATTCACCGCTTTATCTCCCAGCTTGCAGATAAATGTCACTCATTCACTCATTTTCTTAAGAAGGATGTCACTTTCATCTAGGGACCCGAGCAACAACAAGCCTTTTCTTTGCTTAAACAGTACCTAGCTAATCCACCTGTCCTCATACCTCCCACTCTCGAGAGAACCACTTTTGCTCTATATTTCTACTACGCAATACGCTATTGGTGCACTGCTCACCCAATACGACCTTAGCCATAAAGAGAAAGTAGTGTACTATCTGAGTCACACCCTCATTGCCTATGAACTTAATTATCCTCATATTGAAAAGGCTTGCTTGGACGTTGTTTTTACCTTTCAGAAACTTTGTCATTACCTGCTAAATACTAAGACCAAGCTCATATCCAAGGTCGAGCCACTCAAGTATTTGTTGTCCAAACCCGCCCTCATAGGTAGAATGGCTAATTGGATCATTCTACTCAGTGATTTAGATATATAATTTTTCCATCAAAAATCAGTTAAAGGACAAGTACTTGTCGACCAGCTAGCGGAAGCACCTTTGCAAAGCACAAAACCTTTGAGTCTGGATCTGCTAGATGCATCTTTTCTCTACATTGAAGAATCTGTCGTATGGCAGATACATTTTGATGGATCTTTTACGTTTCATGGTTCAGGTGCAGGAGTGGTCCTTATTACTCCTTCGGGTGATCCTATATCGCAAGCTTTCTGCCTGGCCTTCCCTTGCACGAAAAACATTGCAGAATATGAAGCAGTCATTGCCGGGATGAAGCTAGCCATCAAGTGGAATATTCAACATGTTAAGGTTGTAGGTGATTCACAGCTAATCATCAAATAGGTTAATGATGAGTATAAAGTTAAGGATGACAAGCTCATACCTTACAAGAAGTTGGTGGAAACTCTGAAGGATTATTTTGTGCGCATTACCTTTGAGTAGATCCCAAGAGCACAGAACAGATCGGCAGATGCCATGGCAACGGTGGGATCTATGCTTCGTATTCCGCCAGGGAACAATGATATGCCATTTTTTGTAGAAAATCTACACCAGCCCATGTATGACGTGCCAGAATCTTGCCTGGCTTGTGAGGTTGTTGGTCCCTATTCCTTGTGGTATGAACCCATTTTCACCTATCTTAAGGACAATACTTTCCCTCCCAATATCTCCCATTCTGAAAAAGCAAAGCTCGATTCACCAAATATCCCATTACACCCTTTTAGGAGGTACACTTTATCGTCGTGGCTACGATGGGAATCTGTTACGTTGTCTGGATGTGATGGAGTCAATCCAAGCAATTAAAGAAGTACATGAAGGAGTATGCGGAGCACATACAAATGGAATGGTCTTGGCTAAGAAACTGTTAAGAGTAGGTTACTATTGGCCCACCATGGAAACTGATTGTTGTAATTATGTTAGAAAATGTGTGCTTTGCCAAAAGTATGGAAATTTCATCCATGCTCCATCGCAACCATTGCAACCAATCACTACCCCGTGGCCATTCTCCAAGTGGGGACTTGATCTAATAGGGAAGCTTACTCCTACCTCATCTGATGGTCATACACATATCATCATAGCTACATAATACTTTACAAAATGGGTGGAGGATGTCCCTTTAACCTATGTCACAGGAGCACAGATTTCTAAATTCATCATGAATCACATTATTTGCCGATATGGTATCCCTGACCATTGTCACAGATAATGGGAAGTCATTTAAGAACAAAACTGTGAAAGGTCTTTGCCAACAGTTCCAAATCAGATTGAAATGGTCCACGCCATATTACCCTCAGGGTAATGGACAAGCTAAGGCAATAAACAAGACTTTGGTAAGGATAATGGAGAAGATGGTTAGCAAAACCGGTTGAAACTGGCACCTACAAATCCACCCAGCCCTCTGGGCCTACCAAACATCAATTCGCACTCCTACGGGTGTGACGCCATATTCCCTAGTGTTCGAGACAGAATCTATCATCCCTTTAGAGATCGAACTCCCATCCCTGTGAATTTCTCTTCGAGACTATTTGGATAAGGATGAAGATTATCGAGTGGCAAGATTGGCTGAGTTAGAGCTCCTGGATGAGAGGCGCATTCACGCTCTTAATCACCTGAAGGTATATCAACACAAAATCTCCCATAACTACAACAAGAGAATCATCCCTCACCAGTTTGAGGTGGGTGATTTAGTTATGAAGGAGAACTAGTTCAACACCAAAGCAAAGTGAGAAAAGAAAGGGAAGTTCGAACCACACTGGTTAGGACCCTATGTCATAGTTGCCAAGTATGGCACCGGGCATACAAACTGGCTCACCCCAATGGTGATGAGCTCTAAGAGCCAATGAACACCATGCATCTTAAGAAGTTATATGCTTGAACATGGCACAAAAATAAAAAAATACAAAAACATAAAAAAAAATTAGAAAAAGAAAAAGAGAAAACAGGTCGTCCACTAGTGAAAACCACGCAATTATGGCACTTTGGACAAGTCCTTGGGTGAAAACCAGTTTCTGGCACCTCGGGAGGATTCGTTGTTCACAAGAATTCTGTATTAGAAGGGTAGTTATCTTTGGCCTGGACCTGGTTCTGCCTTCGAGTTTCCTTGTGCACACCATCTTGTCCAGCCTTGATCCGGCTTTGCCTTCTTCTATTCGTCTGTAAGGGACGTGGTCTTTCGTTATTTCCCATCTTACGCTGGGGGAAACTCAATGAATTCACCTTCTTGTTCATAAGCATGTGGCTTCTGCCCTTGTATATTCCCCACCTAACGCTAGGGGCATCCATGCTTTCTTGGTTACCTGCACATAGCTTTGGAAAACTGTTAAAAACATAAAAATAATAGAAAATTGTTTCGAGAAAAACACAAAAACAATAGAACATTGTTTTGAGAAAACACAAAAACAATAGAAAATTGTTTCACAAAACACAAAAACAATATGAAATTATTTCCAAAAAAACCTAAACAATAGAAAATCGGTTTATGAAAACATATCTTACAAAAAACATTTACTTGTATTGTCTTGTTTTCTTGCTTTGCTTGTTGCTTGTATAGTGTTTTGCATGCTTGCTTTTGAGTTGTTTGTTGCTTGGGTGTAATTTGTCATAGTTTATCTTTTCTTACTTAGAATAGATTCATTCTTGCTTGTGCATATTGTAGTGGGTTTCGACATGCTAGTGTGTTAATTCTTTATTTCTTTCTTAATGCATTTGGTTGTGTTTTGTTACTTGTTAATAAGGCATGGTGATTCATTGTGTATTGCATTAATTCCTGGTGTTCTTTGTAGCATTTGGCTATGTTTCTTGCATGTGCTCTATTTTGTTATCATTCACATCAAATTACCATCACTATCATCAAATCTAGCATCATCTATACATCATATATAAACAAAAAATGCTAAGTTTTACATCATGTATGTATGTTAAGCTAATCATCACATATCATATCATCAATGGGGGCAAGAGGGGTTGTGCATAATAAAAAATCTATCCCCCCCGCACCAATATCATCATATCATCCCGTCCATATACATCAAAATAACACTTGAAAACAACATTTGATATTGTCTACAGATCTATCATCTACAATCTACAACACGCCTCAAACGATCACGTGCGATCACCATCTCTCCTGAGTGTCAGAGCCTCACGGTAAGTTTTCTAAACTAAGCGGTTAAAATGAACTGATTGTGATGTTTTTACCCCCCTGGGGTATATTAACCTGTTTTTCACCGATCGGATGGCCGGACACCCGTTTGGCTCACCGTTTTCTCCTCGTTCTTGTGGAATAATTATTTTTAATTAAATAATTATTTTTCACCGTATTGGGGCATTTTTTGTCCAATACCCCTTTCTTCTCCCCCGACAATTTTATTGCTCCTTGGCAATTTTTATTCTTCTTCACACCCTCGTAAATAATTATTTTTCAAATAATTATTTTTTCTTAATTTTTCCACTAAACAAGGACATTATTTGTCGTTTGTTTCTCTTTTCTTCCACCTAGGGCACTTTTTGTTGCCCCTAGGCCCTTCTTTTTCTTCTTCTCCTTTCTTCTATTGTTTATCACGGTTTAGAAAGCCAAAACAATACAAACATTTACTATATCAAAAAATCCAAAAACAAGGCAAAATTTTTCAAAAAATTCCTAAAAAGTAAAACACCCTACAAAATGGTAACTTGCTTCTTACGGCTAAAACTTGTGTCTTGCACATGGTATTTTCTCCATATCCTGTTGGTTTGTCTCACATCTTCCCCGATTAATATGACTTGTGGATCACCGGATTCACAACCATTCACAAAAGCTAGCTGCTTGCTTCGTCTGTACTCTGGGGCACTTTTGGTTGCCTGGTGTTGTTTCGTTGCGCATAAACGCTTTTCATGGACCCCGTGTCCATTTTCATTTCCCCTTGCATGTATCCTTTCTTGGGGCATCATTTTCTAACCCTTGTCATCAATCATGAACTTGTGGATCTCTCCAAAGACCGATAACAAAACATTTGTACAACAATCTTGACCGTTATTGGGTTGGATATGTGCGTTTGTACTTATTTTCCTTGTTAGATGAGCTTGTTTCCTTCTCATATTGCATTGCATTTTTGTATGTTGCGTGGAGTTGGTATTTTCAGCAATGGACAATTGTTCATATTATGGCTTTTCATGTCATTCTACCTTTGTCGTATGCTTATATTTTTCATAAGGACCGATGATGTAGTTCCTATGGCAATATGATGACATCCAAATTGTTTCAAACAAATATGCGGCTAGAGGCTAAGCTCTTCTCCCCCCTCATCCATATTTCTTCTACACCACTTCCCTTTCACCCCTAATTCTCCCTCTCATCGAGGCATCCTGCCTCGTCCCCCTTCTTCTGCCTATATCTCACCTTTTCGATCATTGATTAGCTTCTTCCATCACCCCATCGACACTCGAGGGGGCATCTCTCCCTCCTACTAATTTTTATTCTATCCCTTCAAAATCTCTTCTATCTACTATCTTTGAAGTGGCATCGCTTACGCCACCCCAAAGCAGGGAAAATGTAGACACCTATAATTAAGCCCAAGCAATTTAAATACTTAAATTGCGCTAATTATCCCCTTCTCGAAAATTGACGACATATCATCAAAAGCACTCATTTTCCCTCATATCATCATTAATTAATTATACTAAGCTAATTAATTAAGTTGCCTATCTAGCAAATACCCTAATTAATGACCCTTTCTACCTAGACTAATTAATTATTATTAATTAATTAGCTTTCCTTCCATTTAACCAATAAATCAATATTTAATTGATTTAATCCCCTTATAATAATTTAAATTGTACTAATATTCCTCTAATTATCTTCTATAAGCTTACATCTACCTATTAGTTAATCACCTTTGATTAATTAAAACACCCCCCAACTCCCATGACTTGCTAAGCATAAATTAAACCCTTCTAAAGTAAGGTTACCTTTAATAAAGCAACCTTATCCATTCCTAATCATGTTTTACCTTTATCCCACATTCATGAGAATGTGTTGAATCATTTATCCTTTGGGCTATATAAAGAGCCCTCCACCTACCTTTTTACTTACACCTAAACTCCTAAGAGAGCAAATGCAAAGCATATAGCAAAGAGACTAAGAGCTTGCACCTTGTTTTCTTGAGAGTTCATCATCTTGAGGAGCTAAGCTTCATATTCTAGCCTAAAGTGCTTAGGTCATATGGGAGGTGTCAAAAGGGTCTTGTAGCCCAACTTTGATAAGCCCCCATTCCTAGGTTCTTGGAGATATCAAGGACAACCAAATATTGATTGCCATGGAGCTTATTTAGGTCCATTTACTTGTTTGTTGGTAATCTAGAGAAGTAGAGATTTAAATACTTTAGCATTTTTTAATTCAAAGTTAATGCATTATGCTAGGTATTAATCTTGTTTAGCTCTCATCTTTGATGGTGTTTAGATTTTGTCATTAGATTTGTTATAGAACTATTCAGGTGTTAGTTCTCATTCATCTAACTTAGCTAAAAGCACAAAACCATGCACACATGATCATTCGGGAGATTTTGGGAAATTTCTTCATGAACTGTAGGTTCCGAAGTGTTTAATATTTGGACTACCTGCACCTGAATGGATGCTTGTTCAAAGCATCGTTGAGGATCATTTGTCACGAGCTTCTGAGAACTATTAACAATGTGGGTAGAAGAATATCTACTTGAAGTACAAAATTTTGATACATGCTCTTTTCCTTCACCGGGGCTAGGGTATTTAGATTTTTCTCCTTGTGGCACATTACTTGGTGAAGTGGATTTTGGTAACCACTCCTTTCTTGCTTGTTGTGTATGATTGGATGGTACGGAGGTTGATTGAGAAGGGGATTTGGTTGAATGAATACCTCCTCGTGTTGGAAATTTTTTTGATCCTAAAGTATGATCTTGAATTGATTGTAACTTGGCAAGTTCTCTGTTGTACCAAGATATGCTTCTTTCAAGAATCGGTTGATTCTTGCTATCAAGAGAAAATTCATCTCTTTTGGTCCAATCAATTCGAGGCAATGGGGTAAAAGCAACTGCATCATATGAGGGATCAATAACATCTTCATCATCATTTACGAACGAATCGGGAGGGTTCTTGATGTGAAAGGCCTTGATCTGAGAAAGTGTTAGGCGAGAAAACTCTCGTCTTCTTACTTCATGTTCGTCCAAATAGGAAGCCCATAAATCTTCCATGGTAGGGTTATGTTGATAATTTTCTCCAAGAATCTTCTACATATATCCATTGATATCAAATTGGGCTCTCTTCACATATGGATGAATTGTGATGAGGGCGAACTATTTTTCCATGAGTTGTGCACTGAAAAGATTTGGACATTGGTATTCCCCAATTTGGATTGGGAAATGAATTCCTGAATGGTGCTTGTCACCGAGAACGCAATGAACTTGGAATAATTGTCGCGTAAGCTCCATTAATGCCCATCTCCACCGACTTACTTAGGAAGCTTCCAGGAGTACCAATGAAACCACTCATGTGAATATAGGAAAAAGATGAAAATTGAATAAACCAGGTTCCCCATTGGGAAATGACACTCATGACTTATTTAGAAAATCTTTCCTCTCGTATTCCAATTTAGGTTCCGAATCACATGGAAGGTGAATGCATCATTTACTCTTCTAAAATGGTGAGAGCTATTTTGTAAATTGAGTTGTGGGTAATAATGAAAAACATTGTTTGACGGCCCCATGACTCCTCTTGTTTCGAGTCCAGAAAATAGCTTCCTTCTTGCTCTTTGCATAAGTCGATACGATGTCATGTTGAAGCATCCAGTCATCTTAACTTTTATCAATTGTTTGTGAAGGGTATTACTGATGATGGTGGCCCAATCCACAAACTCTTTCTTGGAAAGGATGATACAGATAAACTGATACATCCATGGGTGGAAAATCCTAACAAAGGGTAAACTTAAAAATCAGCTTAGGAGAGTAATCATGTCCCTGATTTCTTCCACGAACTCAATGTAGTATAATTCTTTGGGAAGCCGTCAATTCAAGGCCTCTTGGTCACTAACCAGTTGTTATTAACCATCTCAGGGGTTCTTCATCCCAAAATTCTTGTGCTGACCGGCAAGTGATATCCACATTCTCGTGAAAGTCAGGTATGCTGAGCAATTCCTCAATGTTCTCTGGTGTGATTAAGAGGAAAGGCTCGCGATTATCTTTAAAAATTCCTCATCTCTCAGGATCATAATGCTCCACACAAGTGATAACCAGTTCTAGACACCGCATCGAGACTAGAAATGAAGCCTATCCAAGAATATGGTTTTGCCTTCGCCACTCGTTCACGCAATTGTTGCACATTGATATGATCGAGATTTGTATCGGTGATATTTTCGTATACTGACTTGATGGAACTAGTAGGAATGATTCCTTGGAATTCATACTTGAGGGAATAATTATTTGATTTCTCCACTGGCTTTCTTGATTTTCCTGTAGATTGGTTAGATTTCTCGCCATTATGAATTTCACGAAAGAATGAATTAGAACGCAAAACAACACAATCGGGGTTGGTTCTTAGTCTCTGAAACCTTCACAATGCAAGAAAATATGACTTGCTTTAATATTATTATTTTTAAAAATAATAATAATAACAACCATCCCTGCTTATAATTTTTTTCTTAAATACAAATATATCGAGAATAAGCTCGAATTCCAAATCTTGCGATACAATGATATATATATATATATATATATATATATATATATATTAAAATCTCCCAATTTTATTTAATTTGACAGAGAAAATTCTCCTTGGTATGCGTGAAAATCACCAGAGTTTAATGACAGCGTAATTTGAGATTTACTTCTTTGATGTGATCTTCTGATCGATGCATGACTATATTTGCTGAATGTTCTTGTAAATGCGTTAATACACCTGGAGAATGCGTGGTGGATATGTCTTTTTCTTGTTTTGGACTGTATGAATTTTCCCAATGTGTGAAAATAGAATTTCAACTTTACTTCGATTGTTACCTTGTCTGTCTTCTTCCCCTGCATAGGCGTTTTGGCCTGATTTGGTGAAAGCATCGTTTTGTTTTTTATATGTCTATTGTTTTCCTTTAATCCTCCAAAGACATGACCTTCCTCCTTCTTGCTTGCCTTGCATGGAAACTTGTTTATTTCTATGGCTGTGTGGAAAACTTCATCAATCATGGGCTTTGGTATATGGTATGAAAAACATTATTTTGCATTTTTTATATTTAAAAACCTACGTAGCTTTTTTGTTTAATAATTTTGTGGACTGTCCTCCTTTGGTATTTCTTCCCATGTGGCCTATGCTTGCACCTTGTTGTTTTGTTTGCTCATGCATGGGACTTTCCTTCTTTACTTGTCTTGGCTTTCTTTTGTCCTGTAAATGTGTATTGGGCTTGTGTCTCCTCCATGTGTGAATACGCGGCCTGTTATCTTTCTTCTCCAGGCATGCCTCGGTTATCCTCCTTCTTGACAGCTATGATCTTTGCTAATGAATTTCCTTCTATTTTTAAACCCTTTGCTAATGCATAGAAATTATTCTTTTCTATGGATTTTGTTGCATGAAGGCTGCGTGGATTCTTGTTTATTTTGGATTTTTCCTCCTTTGCTAAGGCGTGGAAATTATTCTTTATTGTCTTTTGTTTTCATTTTTTCAAAGATCGTTTCAAGCTTGACTGCGTTGAAATCTATTTTCCTTTTTGTTGGTTTCCCACGTGGTCATGTGTTTTCACCTTGATGTCTCCTTCCTATGCGTGGAAACTTGTTCTTGCTGCTCATTGGTCTGGGTCGCTTGGACTGCCTCCTTCTCCAATGCATGGAAAAATGATTATGTTTTCCCCCTTCTCCAATGGTAATGCGTTGGATTTCTATTACTGTCCTCTCCTTCACCAGTGTGGAAAAATGATTTGGTTTGGACTATCCTCTTTCACCAATGTGTGAAAAATGATTTTTCTTGCACTAGTTTTATCCTTTGCAATGATGTTCACAGCTTTGAGGAATGTGATAAAAATATTATTATGCTTCTTAGAAGAAGTAAGACGCAATTTAGAAAGCTTCGTACGACTCTTTCCAATGAGTTTTATGGAGGGATTTATGAGGGTTAACCCAACTTCCCCTCTTCCCGGGTAGTGGAATTAATTGCTAGGGGGAAATGGGGAAAGCAATGGCCAATTGCCAATGGGAATGTCAAAGTGGGCTGAAATCTCCATTTTATTTCCCCATGTGGGAAATCGGGAGATTTTTTTACCGTTTGCCAATTCATTAATTTTGCAATTGGGGGAAGAAATCCCACGAGCGGGATTTAAAGCAATTTTTCCAGGAAAGGTGAAATTCGGGCCCGGAAGCCAATTTGGCATCCCCGGCAATGGGAAGTGGAAGTTTATTTTTCCCTAGTAAAAACTTGTCGAATGAATTTTAATTAATATTTATTTAATTAAATACTCCAAATTTATTAAAAGTTAATTTTATTAAACAAAGGGTAATTAATTAATTAATATTCAATGCCATTTGAGACACTCGTGAAAGGAGTTCTCACCCAAATGGACAAAATGAAGACCGAAACGATCACAAAAATGAGATGGTTGTGATGAAAGTGATAAACCACGTAAAGTAACACTTTTGAAAATTTTCAAAATTTCCATTATTATTATTATTATTTTAATCAATTTTGCACAAACAAAATTGGTGATAACAATAGCTCTAATTGGGGACAAGGACTTCATGCTCTAATTGGGGACAAGGACTTCATGGATGCAATAGTGAACCCAGACCAAAATATTCATGAACATGATCTCAAAATGATGGGGCAAAAAAATGGTGATACAAAAGAGGAGACCGAAAGACGGGGAAAAGAAACAAACCAAAATCCTAATTACTTATGTACATACGGGAACAACCCGTTTTCAATTTTGATAGTGCTTGAGATATTGCCCACTGTAGGGCAAAGGCAATTGAGTTCCATCAGGATACACCAAGTAATAGGTACTATCTCCATAGAAATGTCTAATTTTGAAAGGGCCTAGCCACAACGAATCAAACTTCCCATGCTTTCCTTTTGGTTCACGTCTCTTGTCCCAGAGAAGAACCAAGTCATTGATTTGGAATTGCCTCTCTTTGGTTTTCCTATCAAACAACCTCTTTACCTTGGATTGATGTTCCTTGATCCTGTTTGCCACTTGACTTCTTTGTTCCTCAAGCTTTCTTAGGAACATGATCCTTTTAAACCATGCAAAGTAACACTTTTGAAAATTTTCAAAATTTCTATTTTTATTATTATTTTTTTATCAATTTTGCGTAGTCAAAATTGACTGATAACATTGTGCTTATCCATGAAATTGCAAAGGATCAATAAAATTTGCAGTTTCTCATACGTTTTACAAATTTTAAAATACATATTCGCAAACACATATATTTATAACGAGACAAAGTTTTAGAGAAAAAGCCATCATCTTGGTTTCCTTCATTTTGCAAAGTACGGAGTTTCGAAAACAAGTTTCAAATTTGCAAAATACATCAACTTCTCAAGGAAAATGTGCTTCAATGTATGCGTTCTAGAATGTCAAAAATAATTTAAAATTTGCAGCTATCAAGATAAGAATCTAGGTGTGTTTTCTTCAAAAAAACCTCAAATTTTCCTTTAGCGAAAATCAAGACAAAATCATGAAGGAAAATTATAACAAGCTCAAGAAAATGGTTTCTCATACATTTTGAAATAAAATTGTGAAGTTGCAGTTTCCATCAACTTTTCAAAATAGGTTTCCATAAATGCGAGACTTTTAGATCTAAAACATAGTTTAGGTTTTGCATAGAATGTAAACCCAACTATCAATTAAATTCTATGTCATACTTCTCAAAAAACCCTAAATAATTTTCAAATGCCTAATAAGGTGGAGATCCAAATGCTTATCTTTAACCCATGGCCGAGTCATTAGAAAACCCCACTAGAGCACGTTGAAAGTGAGCTCACGGATGCACAACTCGAGCCGATAAAATAATTCCAGGATATAGTAATGAAATCATAACGGAGAGCATATCAAAATGGCGTACACAAAAGGCAAAACCAGAGCTTGAATCGGTAAGGAAATGGTAACCAAGACAAAAAAATTGTAAGGGTTTCACCTCCTCCACAAAAATTCCACAAAAACATGGCAAATGAAATGTTTTAGGGTTTTCAACCCTAATGAGCAAGAGGGCTCAACCAAGGTAATTTTAACTATGGTCAACTTGATCATGGTTTAAATTATTTTCCTTTTAAACTCATAATCACCTTTTCCATGCCCACGTAAGTTGGGGTTCAACAATGATTTTAATTATTATTATTATTTTTAAAGTGGTGGATTGAATAATTCCTTTCCAAATTCAATAAACAAATAGCTAACTCATGCACGTGTGCCTAAGAGTAAAAAGGAGGAAATAATTACCTTAATTTTTGCTATAAGACCAAACAGCTTACTTTAAATTTTGCAAAGAAGAGGTTGATGAAGTCGGTAAGGTGAGATAAAGCCATACAAACTTTTGTTATCCCTTATAAATAATTTGAATGATGATAATTCCATGATTATTATTTAAAATTTATATTTAATTACAAAGGGGTCGAACCATGCATTTGAGAGAAAATAGAGCTAGCATTGAATTTGTCTCGACTAACCCAACTAGAGTCTCGAACTCAAGTTGAAGTGTTGTATTTGAGAGAGTGAGTTGAATGTTAGGAGTGAACTAAAATTAACTAGGAATAGATGGAGTGAACTGGAGTGTTGAGTAGTTCCATCTCCACTTATTTTTCTCTTACTTCTCCTTATTTTTTCTATATGTACCCATTATTTTGAAGCAATTGGGGGATTGTGATTTTTTCATGCCAAGGTTATGCCAATTTTTTTACTCCAACACCTATTTGATGCAATAAAAGACTAATTTCCTCCATTTGCAGCTGAATTGAAGTGTGTTACATCAGGTTCATTGGTATGTTTAAGTGAATGCATTCTTTCCTTCATATGCTTATGAATCTCATCACCTCCATTAAGTGGTTCTAAAGCTTTCACAGATTATTGCTAAGTGCATATTTAGTTGTTAATCAATTTGGAATGGAAAAGACTTCGATCTTCCCTCCCATCCTTTATTAATAGCTTGTTAATGCCTTTTGTGAGTGTGAAATTCAATCAAGAAAGTAAACAAGTGAAGTTTTATGTTCTTAAAGAGTCAAATAGTGCATCTTGTGCATTCATAAGTCTCAAAAATATTTAGTGTATCGCCTAATTTTACATGCTTTTTGCGAATTCATGTTATTTCTATCCCTTACCCCCAGCAAGAGATTAGTTTAGGTGATTGATCTAGGGTACCAACCCTCTTTAGAGGTTCTTTTCAACATTGATTCACCCACACTCAGAGAAGATCCCATTGTATAAACTCAAGAGAAAGATTGCTTGCACTTCTTCAAATTAGGGTGGTCTTTGGGTGATAATGTAATGAGAGAGATAAAAATGCACAACATACCGCAATAGCAATAGAGAGGAAAGAAAATACAATAAAATAGAGGATAAGGCATAGAATAACCACAAAACATGAATTTTATTACTCAAGAAGATGCATAATCCATTACAATAGAGGAAGGAGGAAAAAATTACCTTGTAGAGGTCTAGATCTCGAGGCCTACTATAGACACCCTAATTTCACATCTGTCCTAAATCAATTAATTTCCCTTCCTTATTTCCCACAAGAATACACTTTGAATTAATAAAAAACTATCCATTTCAAAATACAAAAAAACCCAATCTTCACCACATGTCATTATTCTCCATGTTTTTCTACTATTGAATTAAAAATTCAAATTTAAATCTCACCCATTCTTTGTGGTCCCCACTCACCTAAAATCCTCCACTTATGAATTAAAAATATAATTCAAATCCTCACCCATTCTTTGTGGCCCCCACTCATCTAAGCTTGCCCACATTTTCAAACCACTCACCTAATCTTGCCCACATTTTCAAACCACTCACTTAATCTTGCCCACATTTTCAAAACATGATTACTTACATTACTCTAAGTTAATCACTCTCCTAGGCTATAAATACAACCTTACCCCTCCCCTCTAAGGACACAGAGAATAAACTTGAATTCCCTATCTAAGTTCTTACATCCTTTGAGCAAAGAACATCCTTCTGCCTCATCCTAATGCCCAAATAGCCTCATAATCATTTTCCCCATCTAGTGCAAAGTAAGAGGATCGTTGTTGCAGGAAGGCCTTGCTCCATCTTGAAGAAAAGCACCTACATATCACACAATCAAGGCTCAATCCAAGTTTCCTAGCCCATTCTGAGGTTTGCTACGGAACGCGAAGGAGGAGGTATGATTATTGGTATTTTACTTCCTTGTTAGTAGTGTATTTTTCCTAGCTTACATTTTGGCACGCCTGGTTACTTTCGATATGTTACCATTAATTTCCCAATTAGTGGTTTTATTTGTTCTTTGTTTATTATTGTTCATTATTATTTCATTTTTTTGTTCCTTATGGCCTTCTTTGGTTAACCTTCACACTTTGGGTAGTGTTTTTGTTGTGCGGTGTCTTGTGGTGTATATGCAGGTTATAACAATAATGAAACTATGATGCTCATCCTGTCTTTGAACTCCTCGATGTTTGGTGTTTAGTTCCCAGTTCTGATTTTGCTATTCACTCGTAATATGTAGAAACACATGAACCAATCATTAGTTTATCATCTTACTGTCAAGGGACAACCAATCCGGAAAATGTATTTATTTATTTACTTTTGCTAAAATAATTACTTTGTCGAAGTTTATTATTATTATTATTATTATTATTATTATTTCTTTCATTTTAGTTAGTCATTTTGTGATCTAACTCTTTATTTCTTTTATTGTTCTTTTTTAACCTTGTTGCCAAAAATTTAACTTCTCGGGTGAAGTACGAAAGTTAAAAATAAAAAAACTAGCTCCCGGAAATTTTTCTCACGTTCAAAATTTTTATTCAAAGTGCTACCGTAGCCTATCTTCCTAAGCCATAACTTTTGCTCCCCAACTCGGGAATGACTTCATTTTTTTAACGGAAAGGTATCGGAAAGAGCTATGCAATGAAAAATAATTTTTGGTTTAGACTTACAAGAATTTTTTTGGTTTCATTTCTTCTAACACTGTCTTTTTAACAAAAACAACAAAATTATAGTTTTTAAAAAAATTTAATTTTATTTTATTTAACGTAAATAACCTCATGTGTATGCTCTTTCCTCACACTTCAAAAGTGATCTTGGAAATCAAAAACGTAAGGCCACCCGAGCTCCGCAAAATAATTTTTTTATTTTATTTTATTTTTTATTTTTATTTTACCTTACATTTCAATTTTCTACGACAACAATTCTAGGTAACGTTTTCACACTCTTTTGTTATCGGCTTTTGAGCCCTTTTGTATGCGGGGTATAGTCCCTTCAAAACTATTTACCCTTAATAAAAAAATGTTTTCACACTCTTCTTTCATCATTTTTTTGTGAAAACAATCATTATCGCTATTTCACAATCATGATTAATTACAATAATTATTAACATTAAAAAAATCTATTCCAATTGTATCCGCATATGCTCTTTTCTTGCGCCTTCGAGTGATCTAGAAAATCAGAAACGGTCACAATTTTTTTTAGTTTCTTGTTCTAACATTGCAGGATCCTCTAGTTTTGTTTTCCAACTATCATTTCAATCATTATTTTCCTTTGTCATATTATTAATATTTGTTTGGTCGTTGGTTATGTATGCTCTTTTCCTGCGCCTTCGAGTGATATGGAAAATCAAAAATAGCCACGATCACTTTTCTAACATTTCGTTTGCAGGATAACTACTAATTTGATTTCTGTAGGACCGTCGTTGGAATATTTTCAAAAATAAAAAAACAACAAAAATCCCGCAAACATACCACCATTCAACGAAAATTGCTCAAACAAAAAAAAGTATGCTCAGGTACATAATTATTTTCTATTAGTGATTTATTTCAAGTTGGAAAGAACCCTGCGTTTAATCACTTTATCATTTTATTTTTGCACGTAGATGAGGTGGATTTCATCACCACCAAAGCTACATCGGTGATGTGGACTTGACTACCACGCACCAACAACATTTGCATCTGCATTGCACTTTGAGACCTAGTCTCATCACAAAGATTCGGTATTTACCTCGCCCCTGCTCTTCACTTACAAGTAATGTTGTCGTGCAGGCGCATATGCGAGTCACGCCTAAATAGTCAGAATAACAACGAATCTTGGGCATCATCCCTGTAAATCTTTGGGAGTTATAAGGACACCATACACATTCATCCCTCCATCACCTTCCACCTTTTCACAAAACCTATTCTGGACGTGGTGATTCACTCCGAAACAGGCAAGTAAGAATTGGTGAGTCTCCTCCAGTGCTCTAAGGGCTCCTGTACCAATTCTATCCCCGTACAAAATTAGGTATATCAGGACTAGGGTATATCGGAGGATGCATCTTTTTTTGGAGTAATAAGAGCCTACATCCATCAATCCACAACATACTTGTATGATTGCATGAAACAATGATCATTCCTGAAGAATTTACCTCATAAGCCAAAATAATTGGATCCACATGATTACTTGTTGTTTGAAAACAAAATAGTTTAGCATTGTTTTATCATAAAAATTGGCTGATATCAATGTGTTCATTGTAAAATTTCAAACCCTAGTTGTGTTCCACAAAAAATCAGTTCTCAACTAATTCAATACCAAGTGAAAACATCCAAACAATCCAACAACGCAGACCAAAATATCACACCAATTTTATTAGCTTGCTTCATCTAACAATACATCTGTCATAGCTTGTCTTCGGCTATATCCAACTAATATTGAGTGACTAGCATTCACTCCCCATATCGTCAATTGTCAAAACATCCTTCATAGCTTATTTCTAGCTATATCAAACTAATATTGGGTGACTTGTTTGAGTTCACTCATTATTCTTTCCACCATCGCGTTTATCTAAATCACAACCAACACAAATCCTTTCATAACTCATTTTGAGTTATATCACAACCATATCATGATTAACCTGTTCAAGTTACTCTCCCTGTCAATAGTCTAGAGCTTGTTTAAGCCAAATCTACACAACGTGCAACAAATCCTCTAATAACTCGTCTCGAGTTACATCATCATCATATTGAGATAACTTGTTTGAGTTACTCTCCTTATTCAAGCTAAATCCAAAGTAATCAAGTTCTCATTTCCTCACACCTGTTCAAAATTCCACCCACTTTTCAAATTAATCAGACATATTTCATCATGGTATTCACTCGTAGTCACAATCATGAAAATGACGATGAAGAATTCACACAACCAGAACTCACCAATGAAGAACAAGAACAATTCAATAGGGTGATAGAACAAAATAAAAATGAATATCTGTTATGCATCCTAGCCATGGGGGCAAAACTACCCCCGACTTCGGGATAGAAAATTTAAACAAACTTATCGACAATGGTGAATCAAGTTATCACAATGAAATACCAAACAATCCAAATGGTACTTTGGCCGAAGAGTTATTCACTAAAATCCAAGACCTAACAAAGAAACTTGAGGAAGCAATGACTAGAGCTGAAAGATTAAAAGACCTCAATCTAGATTCCAATACTCACGACATGTTTGATAAACCGTCCCCCACTTCTCCATTTGCACAAGAATGGAAACTTATGAAAGACACCATTCAGGGACTACAAAAACAATCAAAACAATTCAACTTTGAAGAATTGTGTCCTTATCCATTTGATACAGAGATATCACGATTACCATTTCCATCATCCTTCAAAATCCCTAAGTTTGATAAATACAAAAGCAAAGGCGACCCTATGAATATGTCAAAGAATTTTACATGCAATGTCAGGAAGTTTCCTATTGAGACACATATCTTTTACAATTATTTCCCCAAAGTTTAGGAGGGCAGGCTTTAGACTGGTTTTTTCATCTGCCCAAAGGGTCGGTCACGACATTTGCAGACTTATCAGAGAAATTCGTCAAACATTTTTCTTATAACTTAGACTCAGAAATAACCATGTTTGATCTCTGCTACACTAGGAAAATGCCAAACGAAATTTTTTTCCTCCTTTTACATCGATGGTGAGGAATTGCAAGTCAATTTCCCTACTCAAGACTTCTTGAGAGGCAACTAGTTAGCATTTTTTTCCCTAATCTCAATGCCGAATTATCATTCCACATGCAAATGCATTGTTTGAATAGTTTTGAAGAAGTCATCGAAAAGGGAACACAAATAAAAAATCCCTCATTTCTAAGGGCTTACTTTAAGCACCCTTTAGGGACCAACCTTATCGAGACACTCCTCAGAACCAGGAAAAATCTAAATTATTTAACCGGAATCGAAATATTATCAACAATGGCATTACTAGTTCCCACCATGTCTAAAATTTCCAAAACCATCTCATCAACACATTAAAATCCAAACAACCAATCATTATCCCTAGAAAGGAAGTTCTTTCTCGGGATCGACGAAGAGAGCTCACTCCTCTAGGAAAAAGTCTATCTAGTCTCTTTCATCATTTGGTAAATTCCAATATGATTACATATCCCATCGTTAGACCCTTCGAAGAAGGACAACCCAAACCAAATTGGTATAAGGAAAATGAATATTGTGATTACCATCACATAAAAGGGCACTCCACAGATCGATGCATGCAACTCCGTCATTACGTCTAAGACCTGATTGAACATGGAGACATAGAAGTTGAAAATACTTCTTGAGACGAAACACCTAATGAAAAACTTCACATGTTCAAAAATCCTTTCCCTAATCATGAAAACAACTCCAAAGATAAGGGTCAATCATCAAGCAAAGACGAGTATGACTCAGTCATCTTGACTATAGACTATGACCAAGACTTAGTGGCAACTATAAAGATCATAACTGACTGTGTGATCACCACTAGACAAAAAAATGTGGGTACCTACAACAAAAAAATACGACTTCATCCCCGCATTACCTCCTAATCCAAAGATCTAATTCCACCACCAATTCCTCTCCACAGCCTACACCATCATTCAATATTGTCAAACAATTAGAGAAGACTGAAACACAAATTTTCATCATGGAACTACTTAATTCTTCTCCCTGCACTACAACGCATCCTTATGCAAACATTGAATAACACTCGTGTCCCTAAGGACATCAATTCACAACAATTCCAAGCTTTAATTACACATTTTACAGTCCCCAATCCTATTTTATCTTTTGATCCCACTGACCTGCTTAATCCCAACATCGCTAATAATCATTCTTTATACGTCAAGGGTTATGTAACTCATCGTAAGATCAAGCACATCTTAATCAACAATGGATCCGCATTAAATATTTGTTCCATGAAACTTTTACGTTGTCTAGGTTACACTGAAAATGATTTACAAAATAGTATCATAACCATTCATGGTTATGATAATAGCGAAAGAAAGTCTGAAGGCACAATCATGTTGCCTCTCCAAGTTAGACCCATCACCTTATACATGGTTTGTTATGTAGTGGATGTAGAAGTTGCATATAACATTCTTGTCAGCCGACCATGGATTCATGCCATGAAAGCCATCCCATCAACATTCCACCAATGTATTAAGTTTCCTCATTTGGACAAGGAATTTAAATTACGTGCAAATCCCCAACCTATTGAGTATTGTAAATTCCTCAAAGGATGGTATCGATATGATCACTATTGTCCATCAACAGATAAATATGCTCCACCTCGCATAATCCCTAATGAAACACACATTTATCCTGATACACTCCCTAACAATTATCTAAAACCATCATCTCCTAACCAAAACACATTTTCCAATCCATTATCTTCCGCTAGTCAACCATCTTCCACCAGTCCTCCCACTAATCAATCATCTTCTTCCGCTAATCAAGCTTCTTCTTCCAAAGAACAATTATTCTTCCACCACACCATCTTCTTCCTCACCTAGCCAAACTTCTTCATCTAACCACACCTCTTCTATTAATATTCCTCCTCCTGTGAATAACCAACCTTCATCCTTCAATCCACCCCCTTCTTCTTATAACCCATTCTCTTCATCTTTTAAGACTACCAAACTAACTTCCCCACCACATGAGGTACCTATTGGTCCCCCATCTCACACATTTAAAATCATTAACATGGGATACGGTGAATATCAATTTCAAAATATGGTAGACTCCTTTTATATCACCAAATCCCCACACAACTACGAAAAACCTAACGCTCCACATCTGAGAATCCATCCCACTTACCAAATGGGACAGTCAGTTTGGAAAAAGTTTGGTTATCTTGACAATGAACATATTCCAAGTTCTTCAGGATCTTGGTTATATAATGACGACTTTGCTCCATGTTATGAGTCCCCTCAATTTACCAAAGCTCACCGAATAATGAAAAACATGCGATATAAGGGTAAAGGACTTGGTCTAAATGAACAAGGTCATTTAGACCCGATAAATTACACACAACATCATGGTAAACATGGTCTAGGTTTCAAGGTGTTTGATGTTGCTCCCATAATAATTTCAAGTGACAATGATGACACTAGTTCTGATAATGACATCAGGTCTCCATGTAGTCTTTTTGAGGACCTCATTGAAACACATCTTTACTTTGAACATTTATCTGTTAATGTCATCAATTTTGAGCCTACACATTTGAGTCTCATAGACCATGGCCAACCACATCATGCGGCCATGGACATGTTCCAAAATGATGAAGCCATCGAAGAATTCCTTGGAACTCGCAACCAAATCCCTACTTCCGACCATAGAAAAGGATTTGAAATCAATCTAAATGAATCGGCCTATTTTGGTGAAGAGATAAAATATTCAGATCCTTCACCCTCGGAAAATTTGGATCAAAAGCGCAAACAGAGGATTTCCCATAGTCAAAACCTCACCGCCACCCTATCCAACAAACATGTCAACAAAAATTTCCAACAAACACCCGACACTGATGACCTACATCAACCATTAGCATCGTTCTCCAAAAAGGATACATCTAAAATGCTTGTAGAAGAAACAAAAGACATAAACATTGGCACCATCGAATAGCCAAAAATTTTACAACTTGGCATTAGTCTGTCTGACCAAGAATGCATGGAATTCACAACACTCCTTATTGAATTCCAAGATATATTTGCATGGACATATAAGGACATGTCAGGCCTGGACCCATCTCTTGTAGTACACCATCTTGTGGTACATCTAGATGCAAAACTCAGTAAAGAAAAACTATGCAAAATGCATCCCCAAGTTACATTGCTTGTCAAAGCCGAACTTGAGAAACTCTTGGAAGCCAAATTTATCAAACCTATTGATTATTCGGCATGGATATCTAACATAGTTCCTGTTGCCAAGAAAACTCCCAGCATTATAATATACACAGAATTCCATGACATCAACAAGGCTTGTCCCAAAGATGACTTTCCCTTGCCAAATATAGACATGATTGTTGATTCTATGACAGGCCATGAAATGCTCTCCTTAATGGATGGATTCTCTGGTTACAATCAAATACGTATTGCTGAAGGGGATCAACATAAAATGGCATTTACTACACCATGGGGCACCTTCTATTATAAGGTCATGCCTTTCGGCTTGAAAAATGTTGGTGCCACCTATCAACGAGCAATGACTGTCATCTTCCATGACATGTTACATGATATCATGGAAGATTATGTTGATGATATATTAGCAAAATCTAAAACATGAATAGGGCATCCAAGTGTGTTGAGATCTATTTTTGATAGATTACAAAGTATACGGTTCGCCTTAACCCCAAGAAATGTGTGTTCGGAGTAACCTTTAGTAAATTATTAGGGTTTATTGTCTCACGAAGAGGCATAGAAGTGGATCCTGCCAAAGTCAAAGCCATTATAGAAATGCCTCCTCCTCAAAACCTAAAACAATTACGTAGTCTTCAGAGAAAGATACAATCTATTCGGTCTTTCATATCAAAGTTGGCTGAAAAGTACCATCACTTTAATCAATTACTTAAGAAAGATGCACACTTTCACTGGAACCAAGATTGCCAAGACTCTTTTGCTAAGTTAAAAGAATACCTCTCTGGTCCACCTGTTCTTATGTCACTAGTTGTCGATAAACCTATGTTGCTTTATACATCTGCCACTGAACATGCCATAGGAGCTCTACTAGCACAACATAACGATCAAGAAAAAGAACAGGCTATATATTACCTTAGTTGAACACTTATTGAGCATGAAGTACGTTATTCCAAAATCAAAAAGTATGCTTAGCGGTCGCCTTTGCATTCCATAAGTTACATCATTACTTGCTCAATCACACAACTAAGTTGATTTCCAAACTTGATCCTCTCAAGTATTTGTTGTCCAGACCCATTCTCACGGGAAGAATGTCTAGTTGGGTCATATTACTTAGTGAATTTGATGTCGAATTAGTTTCACAGAAAGCAATTAAAGGATAAGCCCTTGAAGACCAACTTGCCAAGGCACCCCAACTTGTGAAGACAACCACTTTAGTTCTCTTTTCCTGATGAAGATATTCTACACATAGACATCGCACCCGCTTGGACTCTATTTTTTGATGGATCTTGTAATCTCTATGGCTCAGGGGCTGGTATTTTACTTATCACACCCAGCAGACATGTTATCCCCAAATCATTTCGCTTAGCATTCCCATGTACCAACAATATCATAGAATATGAAGCTCTCATCGCAGGATTAAAACTGACTATATCTTGGAATCTTACAGAATTAGCTGTATTTGGTGATTCTTTACTTATCATCAAGCAAGTTATCAATGAATACCAGGTCAAGGATGAAAAATTTATCCCATATAAACACATGGTGGATAGTTTTCGAAGCTATTTTTGATTAATTATATTTGATCAAATTCCCATAATTTGTAATAAATCAGTTGACACTATGACAACCATCGGATCCCTATTAGAAATCGCATCTAGTCAACCCCAGGAACATTTTCTCGTCGAACATCTCTTAATTCCTACCTATGATCTTCTTGAAAACACTATGGTATGTGAGATCGTGGGTCCGAATAATCCTTGGTACCATGATCTTTATACCTTCATTCATGATAAAACATTTCCTACCGACATGAAACCAATGCATAAACATGCTTTAGCACAACGTGCTTCTCGTTACACCATTTTAGCATAAACTCTTTATAAACAAGGATATGATGGCACCCTGCTCCAATGTCTTAATCAGGAAGAATCCTCGAGTGTCTTAGCTGAAGTCCATTCTGGTATTTGTGGAGCACACATGAATGGTATCACCTTAGCTAAGAAATCCCGTGTGAGTTGGATATTATTGGACCACCATGGAAAGTGATGCATGTCATTTTGTCAAACGCGTTGTCAAGCATGTCAAAAGCATGGAAATCTTATCCACACACCTTCCTGCATTAAAATCGATAACCACGCCATGGCCCTTCTCTCAATGGGGACTTGACCTCATTGGTAAAATCGAGACCAACATCGTCCGATGAACATAAGTTCATCATTACCACTACCGATTACTTCACGAAATGGGTAGAAGCTATGCCTCTCACTTATGGTACCGGTAACCAAATATCGAAATTCATTTTTAATAATCTCATATGTCAATTTGGTATTCCATCCACTCTATTTCAGATAATGGCAAATCATTTAAAAACCAAGATGTAAAAGACCTAACCAAACGTTTTCACATCAAACTTAAGTGGTCCACTCCATACTACCCTCATGGCAACGTCGGTCAAGCGAAGTAACTAATAAGACGTTAAAATCCATCATGGAAAAGATTGTCAACACCTATGGACGTAATTGGCATACAAATTTACCTCGCTCTTTGGGCTTACTTGTACATCTTACCGTACGCCTACCGAAGCCACCCCATTTTCCCTTGTTTATGGTTGTGAAGCCATTTTACCTATTGAGATAGAACTCCCATCCTTGACAATCTCTCTTAAAGATGTAATTAATGAGGATGAATACCGACAATCACGACTTCAAGAGCTTGAGCTTCTCGATGAAAAACAACTTAATACTTTCAATCATCTTCAAGTCTATCAAAATTGACTACAACACAATTATCATAAAAAGGTAAGACCTAGAGAATTCGAAATTGGTGACCTTGTTTTAAAATAAAATCAAAAGAATACCACTAAAGAATGAGAAAAACAAGGAAAATTTGAGCCTAATTGGTTAGGACCCTATGTATTTACAATGAAATTTGGCTATGGAGCCTATAAATTGGCCACTGTAGATGGTCAAGATCTTGATGAACCAATGAATGCAGTTCATTTAAAGAAATTTTATCCTTGAGATATTCACTATTCCGAGAAACAATGTGTACATTGTTCCTTCTGTCTTACTTATCTCCGAATAAATTTATTCATTTCCATTGGCAGATATTTTCATTATCAAAATCACATCTTCATATTTATCATCATGAGACAAGTGCTAATATAAATCCTATTAAGTTTGTGAGCATCATACTTCTTATCATATCTCCCATTTTCAGTTGCTTTCACCTATAGTCATACCTAGAAGCTTACTGATGGTAATATATTCCCTTTAAAGACATTCTCTCTTTCATAAAAAAGCTCTAAACTTATTTACCCAGTTCGTTTGGTCGTCTATCTCAGTCTTCAGTGTTGAACCCTCGCATCCCACTAGTTGCATGGGACTGAGACTGGGGGACAGACATTTCTTCCCAAATACAAAGCACTATTGTAAAAAAATCCATCAATTCAATAACTTATGAATAATTCATTGTCACATCTTTCATCTTTTATAGTCTTTGGTGTTGAGCCCACACTTCTTCTTTTGGTAGTGTTCGAGACTTGGAATGGAGGAAGGTGCCCTTACTCATCTACGTCTTGTCTTCGGTGATAAACCCTTGCCTCTTACAAGTGGCATGGGGCAAAGCGTAGAGGGTCATTCTCATAAAAGCATAAAAACATTGCAAAATATTAAAAAAAAAAAAAAAAAGACAAAAAAAAAAGACAAAAAGGGAATTCACTCGCCTATATTTTTCCTTCGGTGATGAGCCCTTGCTTCTCACTAGTAGCATGGGGCAAGGCATAGGGAGTCATTTCAAAAATATAAAATCTTACAGTGCTTGCAAATTATAGAATCCCCAAACAAGTAATTTAGATGCCTAAGTGAAGAGAGAACTATCCCTTAACCTCATATCTTACCAATCAGCAGGCCACATAACTGTCTAAGTCTAGCACGTGACTCATAAAGTGAAAGCCATTTTTGAAACTGGTTCAGTACCATTATGAAGAATGGAGTCACAATTTCCCAAAGGGATTGTTGTTAGCATTTGTCTCTATATTCATTATCTACCTCCTACGTCCTTCTTGATTCTCAATGATGAGCCCACACATCTTACTAGTTGTGTGGAGTCAAGAATGGAGTTGGACTTCTTTTCATCATATCATCACCACCATATCTTGCCAATGGAAAGAGAATTTGTGTTATTCTCGAGCATAAGTTACCACACGGAACATGGTACATATGGATAATATCTTGGTTTATCACCTCTCAAAAATAAGTCTGCACTTTGGTCCATAAATTGCCAATCACAGTGTAAAAATCCACAAACAGTGTGAAAATCGTCAAAAATCCAAAAACAGTGTAAAAATCCAAAAATCCAAAAATTTAAAATCGTCAAAAACCCAAAAATATTAGAAACAATCATCTAAAATCCAACAAAAATTAGAACTCGTCAAAAATCTAAAAACATTAGAAAGAATCGTCAAAAATCCGAACACATTTGAAAATCATTACAAAATAAATAAATAATAAAAATCAAAAATCAAAATAAAAATAAATAAATTAGAAACGATTATCAAAAATTAAAAAAAAAAACATTAGAAAATCTATATATATATATATATATATCATAAACAAAAAACAAAAATGTTGTAAAATCAAAAAAACTCTAAAAATACCAACACAATTCAACCTTTGAACTATTAACCCCAACGGCTAATCCAATCACTTTATGACTACCGAATTCAAAACATACGCTCACATAAATCCTCGCTTGGGGAAAATCCAGCTCTCATTGCTTCCTTGTTTAAGGAAAATGACACAATACTTTACTATGTCCTCGTACCCTGGCAGGGGCACATCCGATCAACCCTCACTTGGGACACGTTAGGGATATGTTTATTGGTTCTTATGTTGCATTATTAGTTATAAATTATTAATTACTTTCTTGTATCTTGATATATTATAGGGGGCATCTTGATTTTATGTATCCTAGTGTTCTCTCTAATATTCTTATGTGTACCAGGGCTTCTAGGAGACTCAATCTTGAGACTCTTGCAGCAGGGAAAGAGCCTCTTGATCTTGACATTGCATGTGACCTGCTAAACATAAGTAGTGCCAGTCCACGGGAAGCACAGATGGATAACCCTTCCAAGAGACTGGAGGCCTTAGAGGCTGAGATAAAAATGCTGAAGGATGAGGTCAAAAACCTAGCTAAGCAAAAAGGTAAGAAAAGCATGGAGGGGGAAGGGAGCATTGACAATAGTCAGATTGAAGACATATACAAAAAGCTGACCTCCTTGGACTCCCGCCTTGGGAAGGCTAAGACTAGGCATGATTACAACATTGCCGCCTTTAGGGCCATTGAGGAATTCATCGTGGGGCATGCCAAAAGTGTTTCCAACCTCAGCGGTGTCCCGCCTGCACTTTGGGGCAATGAAAAGAGAGCAAAAGAACCATCGAGGAGCTCGATAAGACGGATGCTTTGCCCACATAACCGCTTTGGGTATGTTTCATGCTTGGAAAAAGTCAAGATCGGTGTTGATCAAGCAGCCAAGAAGTAGTCTGCGCATGCTTCTACTTGCTCTCTTTTGTTATTCTTACTGTTTCTTGGCTGTCGGGTTACTGTTTTTTTGCTGTTGTTTTGCTATTAAATCTCGCTTGTGTAGTCAAGTTTTCGGCTACGTGGAACTTCATTGTATTACCTAGACTTGGTTAGTCCTGCTATGTTTCTTACTCTTATTCCGGCTTAAAGGCCTTTTTTTGTATTCAAGGGTATAGTCCCTTTCAAAAAACTATTTGCCATTATTAAAAAAATATTCTTATGTTATCTAATTGCATTTCATACTTTGGGGCATCATATTTTTTTATGTCCTCTGTCTATGCTCTCTTCCATTTACATATCGTCTCGGGGCATCAAACCTTTTGATGTCCCCTGTCTATGCTATCACGCATATTACAGTCTAGTCATCCTGATCTTTTATATCATGATGCATCATGTTATGTGCTATATTAAAATGAAGATACTTTTCGTCCACGTGAGTATCTTCTGCATGATCAACATCTTACTTTGCACCCCATCCATTCACCTATACTAATACATTCCCAGTTTGGGAATCCTACTTGATCACCATTACGGTTTGTGAATCATACTTAACAATCTTTCTCAAGTAGCATTCACTATCCAGAGCTCCTCCTCCCCCACCATGCTCGCCATGTATTTGATCCATTCATCCTCGCTCCTCATTTTTACTCCTCCACCACTTATCCCCATATTACCCTTCTCACCATTCTTGTCCCCTCTCACCCATTTGTATTCTTTCCTTTCACCCTTTTGCTTCCCACTTGACAATCTTACTTAATAACCCCTTCTATATGGAATCCTCAGTGGAGGTTTACCCTCTCCCTAAGATCTTCCCATTGTAGAAGCTTCTTCACCACCTCCCCTCTCATCAAACAACACTCACCACCGCACACATCTTCCCATTCCACCTCTTCTGCTTCTCATTCTCGCATCATTACTCTCACCATGCGGGCATCCCAATTAAGGATTCCCCTCACACTCTCTCGCCCTTCACTACATATATTCCTTCATCCATTCATGTTACACTCCTTTATTTCCATTCTTTCTTGTTATCACCTCATCTCATATCCTATTCCAATCAAGCATACCTCACTCACTCTTTTCTCATCCTTTCCCAAATCCGTCTTATGCATGGTCATCCTACTTATACACTCTCATAGTATGAAAAAATTAACTTAAGGGTTCCCCTTCAGTCCATTTTTCATACCCTATTCCCACCAACTTTATCTTCATCCTTCTTCTTCCTCGGCTTGGTGATCTTACTTAACCATTCCGGCCGCATGGCAATCTTACTTAAGACTTCCACTTAAGATTGATCTACCCTATGGCCTTCCCCCATCCCATCTTATTTCTCCCACCTCTCATCACGATCATCATCTTCAACCTACCATTCCACTCTTGTCCCCAATATCATTTTTTTCTTTCTCCTTGCATATCATCCCCATCGCTTAGGTGATCTTACAAAACCTCTCCGACAACGCATGGCGATATTACTTAAGAGATTCTCTTAAGCATGACATGTCATCTTACACTCACCCATCACTCTACAATCTCACCATCCATATTTCCTCTTCATTCCCCATCATCACATCTTTTACCACCACTATCACCCTCCTCTGCTTGGAAATCTTACTTAACCACTCACCTAGCATGGTGATCTCACTTAAGAGTCCCTCTTAAGGATGATCTGTCTCCTTGCCTTTCCCCATCACTACAAACACTTCACCCTTCACTTTTTCTTGGCATTCCCCATTATCACATCCTTTCACCTCCTTTTCCATTCTCACAAAGACCACTTCGACTTGACCACTTGTCATCTCTAGTTTCACTCGCTTGGCAATATTACTTAATCACTTCCATCACATGACAATCTTATGTCGTGGTCCTCCCTACGCTTAACTTTTCATCATGAACTTCTCCCCCGCCTCATTCTTCGCTCACTTTGTTGATCGCTTCTTCCACACTGGTATCTCCTACTACCCACTTTTCCCTCCTAGTATTATCCTTTCTCCACATATCCTCTTACAACATACATCTAATCTCTTCTCGCCTCAATCATGTTCTTTTCCCCATTTTCCCCTTCTTGATCCATCATCCTTCATATCATTTCTTCCCATTCTTTTCGTGTATTGGTTCTTCATCCTCACCTCATACATCCTTATCACCCGCATCCTCTCCTCGCTTTCACCCAGTCCCAACTCATCCCTCCCATTTTCTTTACTTTTTCCACTTCATCTTCTCAAATCCCCCTACATTTCTACCCACACACGCATTCGCCATTATTGTTAAGATTCCTCTATCATTCTTTCATCATCATCTTCTATTCCCGCGCTAATAATTGTAAGTGGGATTTCCCTAAAAATCATCAATCCTCATTCTACACAACCTCATTCACTCCCTTGGACCTTCTAGAGTTTCCCTTCATTCCTTCCCTCCTCTAAGCCCACCACTCATTGTAAGGGGGATTTCCCTAACGTCCCTTTGTTGGCATAATCCTTTCCAAACCTCGTTAGCTTTCTCCTTTTCTTCATTTTTTCTCTCACCCTTCCCCACCACTCATTGTAAGGGGGATTTCCCTAACATCCCCTCATTGGAATTGCCTCTTCTATCCCCCATTATCTTTTCTCTCCTATTTGTTTCCCTCAATCCCGCCCTTTCTTGTCACTTCTTACCCATCTCTCCATCTTCTCTTCGCCCTCTTCAATATCTTTACTGTCTTCATCATACATCCTCTTCCTATTTTCGTCATCCTAGTATCCTCATTTCATGTATCTCCGCATCCTTTCCAATCGATGTCATTCCTCCCCTCTTTCTTCTCTAAACATTCCTTATCCGGTTACCTTTCCACTTATTACCCCCTTTCTGTATTTCCTTCTTTCTACATCATTTTCTTTGTTATCCTCTTCTCTCTCCCACCCTCATCTTATTTCCCTTCCCCTGTATCATCTTCTTCCCCTTTTTCCATCACGTTTCCTCCTTACTTCCCCATCGATAACATGGCTCTTCAGTGTTATCCTATCTTTTTTTTTTTTATCATACCACCCTCCACATGCATCTCCATACGGTTTGTTCCATATTCTTTGCCTTGGTCTTCCTCGCAATGACACGATTCCTTCAATCTTCTCCCTGTATTCACTCTATCTTCCTTTCCTCTCCCCTAATTTTCACGTTTCTTCTGACCACTTCTCCTTTTCTCTACCACCCCTACCTTTTCGTTCATTCTGTTTTGTTTCTCTTCTTTTCTCTATTCTTTTTCACACTTTCCTCACCCCTCATAGTTTCTTTTTTTCTCCATTCTACTTCTTCTTTCGTCCTCTTTCCATTTTCATCCATTTCACCCCTACTCCCACTTTGTTTTCTTCTTCTTATTTATTCTTTCACATTTCCTACTTTTCTCAGCTCTATCATTTCTTTCACTTTCACGCATCCCTCTTTACTATCTCTGTTGCTTCCTTCATTTTGCACATCTCTCTATTTTATCCCTTCACCCTCTACTCTGTCATTTTCCTGTTTTTGCCTTGTTTGTCCTTCATCATTCCCTTCTTCCCATATCATCCCTCTCTCTTATTTCTACCTCTTTCATTCTTTTTCCCCCTCCCCTATCTCCCTTACTCTTCTCGTAATCAACCCCCAATCCTATCCATTCCCTTTTCTCTTTCCCACACACCCTCACACCTAGCATTTAAGGTCAATTGAATCCTTTCTCCATTTGCATCGTGCGGTCATTCCAGTCTCTTCCACTCCATTATCATCCTCTTCTCTATATAATTCATTTCTCTTCTTTTCAAGAGTTCTGTCGTATATTCCATTCTCGTTAGTCCTCTCGAGGGGGCATCACCACATCTATCCATAATCACATCTTCTCATGACATTTTTGTCTTGGAGGATACTATGACATCCGTCACTCACCACTTTCTATTCTCCCCAAAAAACATTTGCTCTACCTTTTTCTTAAGAAAAGTAGATTGAATTCTTCCCCCATCCCATCTACTTTCTTTGAAAGGACACTACTTTCATAGTACCCTTCCAAAGAGGGGAAAATGTAGACACCCTAATTTCACATTTGTCCTAAATCAATTAATTCCCCTTCCTCATTTCCCACAAAAATACACTTCGAATTAATCAAATATAATTTGATTAATTATCCATTTCAAAATCTAAAAAATAACCCAATCCTCACCACATGTCATTATTCTCCATGTTTTTCTACTATTGAATTAAAAATTCAAATTCAAATCCTCACCCATTCTTCGTGGTCCCCACTCACCTAAAATCCTCCACTTATGAATTAAAAATATAATTCAAATCCTCACCCATTCTTCGTGGCCCCCACTTATCTAATTTTGCCCACATTTTCAAACCACTCACCTAATCTTGCCCACATTTTCAAACCACTCACTTAATCTTGCCCACATTTTCAAACCATGATTACTTAAATTACTCTAAGTTAATCACTCCCCTAGGCTATAAATACAACCTTACCCCTCCCCTCTAAGGACACGGAGAATAATCTTGAATGCCCTATCTAATTTCTTGCATCCTTTGAGCAAAGAACATCCTTCTGCCTCGTCCTAATTACTAAATAGCCTCATAATCATTTTCCCCATCTATTACAAAGTAAGAGGATAGTTGTTGCAGGAAGGCCTTGCTCTGTCTTGAAGAAAAGCACCTACATATTACACAATCGGGGCTCAATCCAAGTTTCCTAGCCCATTTTGAGGTTTGCTATAGAATGCGAAGGAGGAGGTATGATTATTGGTATTTTACTTCCTTGTTAGTAGTGTATCTTCCTAGCTTACACCTACAACTCAAAAACACTAATGCACCACTCTGAATAATTCCCTTGCATTCTAAGAGGGTCCAACCTCTAAAAAATGGCACCACTTTACAAAATATATATATATATATATATATTATATATATATATATATATATATATAAAGAGAGAGAGAGAGAGAGAGAGAGTGGAAAAGAGAAGGAACTCGGATTCAAAATGCATCCACCAACAAGATGCATTAAGTCAATGCAAAGTATTATAGAACTCTATCTAATCCATCCTCCCATGTGAGGTTGCTTGTAGAAGATGGAAAGAGTCCATGCTTCACTAAATATGGATGGATGAGTTCCCCGTATCTATACATTAATGGCCAAAATTGTTTTTCCTCTTTTCACCCATTGAATCTCACCAAAAATTTATTTTCATGATTCTAGAGTATATCCTATGTCAAGAAATTTCCAACAAGACCTACTGCACCTTATTTGGAGTTCAGAGTCGAGAGATATGTATATATAAATATATGCACTGCAGAGAGGATATGACTGACACGTGGTATCAGCAGTTGGTCATGGGGATGCAAGATTTAATCGTAGTTCTTGGGTCTCCTCCATGTGTCATGTTTTCATTTGTTATGGGGATTGGGTTACGGTTGGAAACTCTCTATTCACAATAGTAAAATTACAAGTTAAACATTTTAGCCCCAAAAATTCACACATGTTGCACTAGGATTGACGTGGGGGTGAAAGCATTAGGTGCATATGCGAGAGCTTGGAGCAGGAGAGAAATATTTCAAAAGAATGAAAATAAGTAGAGGAATTATGCAAATTCACACGAGGGAATGGGCAGGGATTGGGGAGAGAAGGGCATGCTTGCATGAACAGGAAAATATGCAAAGGAGACTCGAGGACTGACAAGGGAAAGTGCAGGAGCACGGGAGAGAATGATACATGCTCAAACATGCCATGAAGAAAAGGGAAAGTGTATGAAAGCAACTATACAAAGAAAATAATGCATGTGAGGAAGACTCGCAAACATGCATGAGGGAAATTTACAGGAATTGGGATTGAAAAGACATGCATGTAAGAGGCATGTAGAAGACTTGCAAGGATGCAAGGAAGAATGAGCTTGCATGAGGGAAGTGCGAAGCTTTCTGGTACACAAAAGTAATTACACAAAGGGAAATGAGGAAAATTTACAAATATGTAAGGGAAGAATGCACATGTAAAGGAAGCATGGGAAGAAGAAGACAAGGGAATGGAAAAGAAAGGAAATCACATGGGAGTGTGTGAGAAACTACAACCAAGGAAATCAGTACCAAAATTGCAAGGAGAGAACAACTCCGCACAATGAGAAAACATGATGTCAAAGCCATAATGAAACTGTAAGTTTCCCAAAATAACCAAGGGGTTATTTTGGACAACAATTTGGAAGCTTTTAGGGATATTTGTCTAATAAATATAAATATTAGTGGCCTTGAAGCATCCATTGGGCATGTAGTCATCCCGAGAACATGAAACCTAAACTACAACTTGAATAACTCTCCCCGAAGTCGAATGAAGCATTTATTTGAATCAGATTGACTTGATCGCTTCTAACATAAAATGTATGATCCAAAATTTAGTGAGAGTGGAAAACTATTTTGCAATATAATTTTTACCACTATTTTGAGAATGCACACACGAAATTGTTGGATGTGTCTCCCAAATGATAAAGCTTGCAAACTGAAATGAATTCCACCATGTAATTCTAAAATAAATCCTCCTTTAACACCTTCATGAATCATGCACAACAGAGAGAGCCATCCCGAAAGAAATAATAACACCCACGCAAGTGCATGTGAGGAAAGGGAACTTAGACTACCACTAAAACACTACGCCTGAAAGCACTTGGAGGAATTGAAACTACTATAATATGTAATGAAACAAATCAATGGACATGTTTAAGATAAATCCCATTGAATAGGATTTTTAATGCACTTCCATAAAGTCAAGGATAATTTTAGTGGCGAATATTCGTAATATGGTGAATATTCCATTTTTGAAAAATTTGAAAAGGCAAATTTTCTGGCGCGGGTCAATGACATGTTTGCCTAAAATTACAGTTTAATTTTTTTAGGGGTCAGCTTCACCTACCCTTAAAACTATCCCCTATATAATCCTAGATTATTCGCCAGGTAGAACACTACTAGATCACTCATACCACCTAGGAGAATATGTATTATCAAGTACAGTAAATGCATGACAGGAGGGCGGAGGTTACAGATGAGTGACATAGAGTTTGTTGATGCGTGACATGGAGAGTTTATTGACGCATGATATGGAGAGTTTGTTGACATCCGATAGGAGTGTGGAGGAAGTAGACGTGCAACAGAGAGTTTGTTGATGCATGACACAAAAATTTTGTTGTCATGCGACCAGAGGGCAGAGACTGTAGATGCGCGACAAAAGATTTGTTGTCACACATCAACAAGATGGTTAACATGCATCAATGAGCCTCACTAATGTGCATCAACGAACTTTTTGATGAGCATTAATGAGCCTCACTGACGCATGTCAACAAGGATGTTGTTAGACAACACCCTTGTTGACACACGTCAACAAGGTGGTTGACGCGCGTCAGCGAGGCTCATTGACATGCGTCAGCAAGTTCGTTGATGCGCGTCGGTGACCTTTGTTGACACATGTGAACCACCTTATTGACGTGTAACAACAAATCTCCTATCATGCGTCTACAGCCTTCTATCACACCTCTTAAAAATCGGCAAAAATTTTGTTGCCGGACCCCAAAAAATTTGCCTTCCCGTAAAACCGGTTCCGAGGATATTCGCCAGGTATTTTCCACCTTTGATTTCTAAGAGGTCTCTTAAAATGAACACTACATAAAGTTTCAATAACTCAAAAGAGTTAGCCTCTTTACACACACTGATGACTTATGGCCCACTCCAAAGTGCATCAAACTTAGAGTGCCGCTCTGGTTTAGCTCTATCTACATCACATTTGAAGACCAGATCACCCAATTTTAAATTTAGAGTCCTAGCTTTCCTTTCAAACCACTTCTTGGTTGATAATTTATGTTCTTATAATCTGACCATGACATTATTTCTCAATTCTTCAAGTTCAACCAATTTTACCATTCTAATTTCTCTTTGATTTGCATCCTCAAATTCTAGCTGATGTGCCAGCTCTAGTGAATGCAACTATAAAGATCAAGGAATCCTAGCTTCTCTTCCATATACAAGTTTGTAAGGAGAAGTGCCAATTTCCCTCTTCACTATGCTTCTATTATCCTAGATCGCGTTTCTCACCTTTTTATACCATTTCCTCTGGTTGATATCCATTCTCCTCTTCATGATTCCAATCAATTTCTTGTTAGTGGAGTCTGCCAAACCATTACCTTGAGGGCAATAATTGGAAGAAGTCTTTAAATAAATTCCAATTCCAAGAGTCCAATCAAAAATTTCAAAGCATAAGAATTTTTTTGCACTATCGTAGATGATGGTTTGAGGAATTTCAAACCTTATCATAATGTTCTCAAGGAAGTCAAGAATGATTGATTCAGTAGCTTCTTTGATTTGAACAACCTCTTTCCATATGGTAAAATAGTCTATTGTTGTCAAACTCACTTTTGACCAACACTTGATGGAGGATTAATCATGCCAATGAAGTCAAGACCTCATTGTGCAAGGGTTGATATTCTTGGATTGGATGAAGTGGAAGGTAAGGAAACCTCTTTTTACCAACAAAGAAAATGCATTCCTTGCATTTTCTAACCCATCGATGAGCATAAACAAATAGTGTGGGCGAAATTAACCTACCTTTATGATTTTCATTATTGTTACTTTGGTTGAGAAGTGTCCAAAGAGAAAAACCATCATGGAATTATTCCAATATATTGTTGACTTGCGCGCTCGAGGGAATACATCTCAACAACACTTGATCAATGTTATTTTTAATATAATTCCTTCAATCAATGCATAAGGAATGAATTGTAACCTTGGATATCTCAAATTTTCTTTTTTAGGCCGGGAGGATATGCACCAAAATATAAAAATCTAACCATACCATCAAACCAGCTATGAGCATCGAGTAAATTTCCTCTATCTTGTTGATTTTCGGTGTTGCGCAAAAGTCCTTCATTCGTGTAAAAATATATTTATTAACCATCTTTAGTATCCAAAGCAATATGCTCACAAAGTGCTCTTTCTCGTACCAACTTTATGGATTTAATAGTCACATCATATTCCATGATTTTTTTCACTCATCTAACTCTTTTCTCACCGAATTCTACTCCCATAATGAAATCTTTCACATTAAAGTGCGAGACTAGAATTTTGATGTGATTAGTGGAAAATATAATCTTGAATTTTTTAAGAGTTTGCATGATGGAAAATAACTTTATTTCAATGTGATTGTACCTCAATTCATATTAATCCTTCGGTTTTTGGTTGAATAACACGATGGGATGCTCCAATCCCTAATCATTTTGTTGATTCAAAACAAAAACAATACTAGAATCAACTCCATATGCATTTAAAATAAAATCTTTGGCATAGTTAGGATTAATAAGTGTAGGAGCTTGAACAATTTCTTTCTTAATCTTGGCAAATCTTTCTTTTCCTTCGATGTCCATTTGAAAAATTAATCCTTCTTCGACATGAGAGTTGTAGGCCTAATCAATCCTGCAAATTTAGGAATGAGTTTCCTAACAAAATTAATATTTCCAAGGAATGATTGCAGGGATTTATTATGAGTTGGCAATGAAAGAGAGAGGGTGGTTGAGATTCTTTGTGGATCAATAGCAATACCCTCTTTTGACATAATGTGCCCAAGATTTTACCCCTATGAACTGAAAAGATGAACTTCTTGGGGTTAAGAGATACCCCAAATTCCATACATCTCTCAAATGTTTTCTCAAGATGACTGATATGATCTTTACTTTCCTTTGAGAAAAGAGTTATATCATTCAAATAAACAAGGATGATTTCATTGATGTGTCCTTTAAAATCAATTTCCATCGCTCTTTAAAATATAACACCCGCATTTAATAAACCAAAGGGCATCTTTAGATATACATATATCCCCCATTTATTTGTAAATGGAATTTTGAATAGATCATCCTCTCTAAATTTGATTTGATTGAAACCTGAGTAGCCATCAAGCATGGAAAACCTTTCATCCCTAACTAATTTTTGTAAAATTTGCTACATGGAAGGTAAAGGATAATTATCCTTCAAAGAAGCTTTATTTAACTCTCTAAAATCAACACGATCCGATTTATCCATTCTTCTTTCTCACCGAACAAAATTTTCCACCCAAGTAGAGTACTTGATAGAAAATATTATTTTTGCCTCAATTAGATTGGATAATTCCTTCCTCATGATAGGTTCTATCTTGGGATTGATAGGCCTTTGTTTTTGTTTGATTGGTCGGACATCGGGATCAAGATAAATGGAATGTTGGAAAATGCTTGGATCAATAAGGTCTACATATTTCCATAAGAGTACATCATTGAAATTTTGAAACAAGGAGATGAAAGCTTGTTTATCATCTTCATTACATACCTTTCCAAAAATAACTCCTTTCCTTACGCGATAGTGATTAGATTACAGTATTCTTTCCTTGATGTTATGTTCTTCTTCTCTCCTCTAAAATCATCCTTGGGACTAAAAATATGTTCAAGGGTGACAAATAATTTGGGAAAAAAACATTCCTTAGCTGAACAACTTGATCACTATATATTTCATGAAAATCAGATTGCATTCTTGAAGAAAACTCATATATGTTTTGGATGAATTACACAATTTGTTCATCATTATCAAACACTTCCTAGCTGACTTCATTATCTGGAACTAATGGTTTGATTACTAACTTGACATGTTATTGATTACCTTGAATGGTATCCTCACTGGTGAAACATTGACATATAAAAGGGTGGAGTTTTCAAAACATTGATTACTTATTTTTCCTCTACATGACAAAATTGACAGATAGCATATTGGTGAAACTATGAACCAATATTTTCCCATAATTAAAGACATATAAAAGGGTGGAGTTTTTGAAACTTTAATTACTTATTTTTCCTTTGCATGACACAAATTGACAATAGCATAAGTGTTTTGAACAACTAAATCAACTTAAGGGAGCTACTTGAGATATTCATGCAAAATATGTCTTTGTGATGGAATAGCCAATGCATCCCACATTGTCACATTAACATAAGTAATAACAAGCTTATGACCCCCGAGGGAGATTGGGTGCAGCGTTTTGACTATGATCCTACCCCCTTTGCATGTAAAAATTGCAAGTTGGTGGGCCATGAACAACGTTCTTGTCCAGATCTCAAAAAAAAGAAGCCTGAAGCAAAAGCCATGCCCCAAAAAATGGTCAATGAAAAAGAGACAAAGGAATGGAGAAGGATAGGGAAGAATGGAAGGGTTCTCCAGTCAGATCCCGAACCAAAGCCTTTGAACCTTCTCATCAAAACCAGAGAGGAAGGAGAGGGAGATTGTTCTCATCATCAAAGAAGTACAAACAATGAAACCAAAGAAAAGGAAGATGAGACTGTTTTCTGGAGATGGTAGAAGAAATACAGGACTCAGAGGATAGGGAAAGCTCAGATATGGAAGACAACAAATTGGCATTGATAGTTGTTGATGGTCTATCATTGGATGATGTTTCATCTATAGGTCAGAGTTCTTTTGCTCAGAGAGGAGAAGAAGATCTAACTTTGTCAAATGGGTTTGGGATCTTAACAGATTTTGTAGCTAATACCTATGAGGTGTTAGGCTCTCCAAAGACTCCGGTGAGTAAATCCAAACCTGTCACTCATAGTAGCTTAAGAGCTGATGTAGGAAAAGATTCTAGTCAAAAGGGAAGAAAAAGTAATAAGGAAGTAAGGAGATAGTTTCTAGAAATGAAGTGGATGCAGGAATTTAGAAAACTCTGGGAAGTTTGTTGGTTGTAAAAAGAAGTGTTAAATGATTTTTCTCTCTTGGAATATCAGGGGGTTGAATAACCCTAGCAAACATAGAATAGCAAAGGATCTTAGAGTGAAAAATAAACTGGATATTTTCATGCTACAAGAAACTAAAATGAGTATGGAAATATTTAGAGAAGTGGGAAGGTCTATTTGGAAAGAAAGTTGTTGGGAAGGATGCAGCTCATTAGGTTCTTCTGGTGGGATTGTCACACTTTGGGATCCTAGTACGGTCCATGGTATTCCTATTCTTTCGGCTCAGGGGCATGTGGTTGTTTGTCTCATGAATTTGTCCTCAAAAAAATCTGGGTATGTGTCCAACATTTATGTTGCTAATCTTGTTAGTGAAAGAAGGAAATTGTGGCAAGACCTCAGTAATTTTAGGAATTTATTCAAAGATAAAGACTGGATTATTGGTGGTGACTTCAATTCCCCCTTTCTCTAGGGAAAAAAAGGTGGCAACACCTCTTACACTGATAATATGGAGGACCTTGCAAACTTTCTTAACAACAATGGTTTGGTGGATTTGGAGTTGGAAGGTTCTAAGTTTACCTGGGCAAATAGGTGAACTGGGACTGAGCTCATCCAAATTAGACTTGATAGGTTTGTGGTTAGTCACCTTTGTATGATCAATCAAATCTATTCTCTGAAGTATCTCCCCAAAATTGGTTCTGATCATAACCCTATCCTCCTTAATCTTGGTTTAAATTTGGTCAAGAAGGCTAGACCTTTCAGATTTGAAAAGATGTGGTTAGATCACCTTGATCTTCTCAACAAAATCCAAGAGTGGTGGAATATAGGGGTCTTTGGGGTTGCTAGTTATAGACTTAGTTACAAATTAAAGCACCTCAAAGGCTGCCTCAAAAAGTGGAACAAAGAAGTCTTTGGTAATATTTTTCAGGAAAAAAGTAGATTGGCTGAAGACTTAAGGAATATTAAGGAACTTATTGATCTTAAGGGTCTCAATCCGGTTCTCAAGGAGCAGACACAAAATATTTTGGTTGAGTATCATGATATTTTGGCAAAGGAAGAAGTCTATTGGAAGAAACAGTCGAGAGTGAAATGGTTAAAGGAGGGGGACAGGAATACCAAATTCTTTCATTTCTCGGCTACCTCCCATACCAACCTCCTCAAGATAAACGAAATTAAAAATGAGAATGGGCAGATTCTTTTGGAGAGTAAGGAAATAAATAGAGTCATCATTAACTATTTCAAGGATCTTTTCAAGAAGGTCAAGGGATTGAAGAGAAGAATCAAAATAATATCCTGAATCTATTCCAGGAAGTCATCTCCCCGAAAGAAAATTGGGAGATCTTAAGGATCCCTTCTAAGGAGGAAATTAGATTTGTGGTCTTTGATATGGAACTGACAAGTCACCTAGGCCTGATGGTTTTTAGGCTCTCTTTTACCAGAGATTCTGGAAGGTGATTAAGAATGAAGTCATTGAAATGGTCCAAGATTTCTTTAGGAATGGGAAACTCCTCAGTCAACTTAATAATACTTTCTTGGTCCTTATTCTGAAAGTTATAGGAGCAAATGAAGTCAAAGATTTTAGACCGATCAGTCTCTGTAATACGGGTTATAAAATCCTGGCTAAAATCTTATCTGAAGAATTAGATTGGTTCTTGACCATTTCATCTCTGGAAATCAAGGTGCCTTTGTTCCAGGAAGGCAGATTACTGATAGTATTGTGGTGATTCAAGAAGCTATTCATTCCATTGTCAATTCTGATAGATCTGCTATGTTCCTTAAGCTTGATATGCACAAGGCCTATGACAGAATTACTTGGTCTTTCCTTGAGGCCATCCTCAATAAAGTGGGCTTTGACAATTCTCTGGTTAGAATGATAATGACCTGTATATCTACTGCCAGTTACTCAGTTTTGGTCAATGGTAGTCCGGAGGGTTTCTTCAAAGCTGGAAGGGGTCTGAGACAAGGGGATCCCCTATCTCCTTTCCTATATGTTATTATGGCTGAATCTTTGAGTAGAATCTGCAATCAGGCCTTACTTTCTAGGAGGATTCAGGGTATCAAGATTTCTAATGGTCTCCCCCAGATCTGCCTCAATCAGTTTGTTGATGATAATTTTCTGATGGGTAAGGCCTCTATTCAAGAAGCCACCAACTTCAAATCTGTTCTTATGGACTATGAGTTGGTCTCGGGGTAGATGGTTAATTTTCTCAAAAGTGTGGTGTTCTTTATTAATGTGGAGAAACAAATCCAAACACGGCTCGCCACATATTCAGGTTGTAAAATCAAGTGTTTCCTAGATTCCTATTTAGGTATGCCTCTTTTCTCAAAAAGCCTAATTTCTTTGTCTAGAATGTCCCTACTGGAAAGAGTGAATAAGAAACTTTCTTCCTGGAAAGGCCTCCTCCTTTCTCAGGTGGGAAAGATCCAACTCCTTTCGAGCTCTCTTCAGGGGTTCCCATTTTCATTATGTCTCTCTTCAAGCTCCCATCCAAAATTATTGATGCTCTGGAAAAAATTCAGAAGAGATTCCTCTAGGCGGGAGCCTCGAAAAGTTTAAATTCCCTCTTGTGGCTTGGGACAAGGTCACTAGGCCTAAGATGTGTGGGGTCTGGGTCTGAAAAGCTTACCTATCATGAACAAAGCTCTAGTTGCTAAAGCTGGATGGAGAATTGCTAGAGAGGAAGGTTTGTGGATTGATATAATAAAAAAGAAATATTTGTGGAATTTAGGCAGAATTGATCTTTTTTTCTCTCAGGAAAATCTTCCTAGAGGATCCTTTTTCTAGAATTCCCTGTTGGATTCGAAGTGCATCCTCTCTAAAGGTTCCCTTTGGGAGATTGGTAAGGGGAATAGGATCAGATTTTGGTGGGATAATTGGATAGAAGAATCCCCCTTAGCTGATCAGGAAATTTGGAAGGAGGTGGCTCAATTCTATGAGGAAAATGGTAAAACCTGGATAAGAGATTTCTGGAGGTATGAAGAGGATAGGGTCCAATGGGAAATTATAGAGCCCCCTGGTTTTGATGGTAATTTCAAACCCTATCAAGATCTCAATAAGAAACTCAGGGAATTCCATATTCCCATATTCCAAACCAAGGAGGATTCCATCATTTGGAAAGAGGAAGACTCAGAAATTACTCTATTAAATCTACCTATAGACTTCATTTTAAGAAAGACTTCCAAAAAGAGTATTGGGGCAAGTTATGGATTAAAGATCTGATTCCTAAGATCAATATTTTTTTTGGTTGGTTGCCCAAAATAGAATCCTGACTAGTTGAAAATCTTATAAAAAGAGGAATGCAGATCCCTAATAGGTGTTTTCTTTGTCGGAAAAGGGAAGAAGATGTGAATCATCTTTTTTTACTTTGTCCTTTCTCTGAAGGATTTTTTTCTCTGATTCTGGAGCTTTTTAATATGCATTAGATTCTTCCCTTGAATATTGAGGATTGTTCCACACAATGGGAGAGCCCATTTAGATTTCCTTTTCTGGCCTGGGCGTGGAAGATTTCTCTACCTCATATTTTATGGGGATTATGGAAAACAAGGAATGATAGTGTTTTTAGAGACCAGAAACCTCTGATTGGGGTTGCTAAAAGGAAAATTCAAACTGCCTTTAAGGAAAATCTTAAATTATTCAAAGGAAAAATGAAAAACCCATGCCCGAAAGGGGAACAGGAAGTTCTGGATAATTTCTCCTATAGTCAGGTCAAGAGAAAAAGCCCTGGTAAGGTGGTTAACTGGATTAGACCTTTGGGTAATATGATCAAGATCAATTTTGATGGAGCCTCAAAGGGAACCCGGGTCAAGCGGAGGAGGGGGCATCTTAAGGAATAGTGAGGGTGACTGGTTATTTGTCTATGTTGGACCCCTGGGTAAACAAACTAATAATATGGCTAAAGCTAGAGCCCTCCTTTGGGGTGTTTTGATCGCTAAGGAAAAAGGCCTTAAGGATATTTAGATTGAAGGTGATTCCTTAATTATTATAAAATATCTTCTCAATAAAAGTAAGATTAATTGGTGATAAAAATATTATCCAAGACATCAAGGAATTGCTTAAATCCTTTGATAAGATTTCTATTAATCATATTTTGAGGCAAGGAAATAAATGTGCGGACAAGATGGCTAATGTGGGAGTCCTTTGTAATGAATACAAAATCTGGTGCAAAGGGGAGAGATTACCCTCTAATATTAATGATGAAATCATTAAGGAAAAAAGGCACTAAGTTCCATGATGCTGGCACAAGCGGGGGAAAGTATTTCAGGCACCAAGATAGATTATACAAAAACCACTGTGTCTTTTCGAAATTGGTTTGGAAGAATAGTTTGTGGTTTGTGATTAATTTAAGCTAGAAAGGCAACTTTGATAAAGTCCAGATGGGTGGTGACAGATTCGTGTGGAACCCACCAATCAAAATATGGAAGAAAGCAACAGGGATCTGTGGAACAAGTTAAAAGTTGGGGATTTAGTAATTTTATTGCTAAATTACATGGTCATGACCCTGCTCTTTCCAAGGATTTTGGTCAAGCATGGAAAGATGGGGTTTTTACTATCCATGGTGTGGAGGTCGAGGTCTCGGAGGCCAATATTGCTAGGGTGACAGAAATGAAGATGGAGGGTTTAAAAATCTACAAGGAAAGAACTCGTAGAGATCTTGAGATTGAGTGGTTTTTTGTTGGTAAGGAGACTTGTTTTTTCTTCACTGATGGCATTGCTCGATCATGTATCCTTGGTATTTGGAAGGAGGTATATCTTCAAGTTATGAAGTATATCACTCTGGAAGGGAAGTATAGAAAAATCTATACTCATCACATTACTTTCCTCAACATGTTTTGTCATAAGTTCATGGTCAGAATTCCTTTTTCCCGGCTACCTCTCTTTCGAACTTGTTGATGGCATTCCAGAACAAGAAAGCCGAGCTGCCCCTTCATGAGGGTTTGATTCTTCTCTGTTTGAGAATGGTAAGCCTGTTCTGGATCATCCATTGGTCTCTATCCTAGAGGAGCATGAAGAGGATGATGACATTACCCTGGCGAATGTCTTACAAAGATGAAAGAGGGAAAAACTACCCCCAAGGGGGATGGTATTGATAGAGATTATAAGGAGGGTGATGTTGGGGAAGCCAGTGCTTCTAGGAAGAATGAGTGTGTGGGTGATCCCACTATTTTTGAAGAGTGGAACAGAAAGATGGTGTACTTAGATTAAGGGAAGATGGAATCCATCATGAATATCATAAATATTTCGAAGAAGATGGTTTCGGACTAGGTTCAAACTAAAAATCGGATGCAGGAGCTGGAGACTCAGGTCAAAGTGCTTCTGGACAGAGTGGAGGAGATCGAAGGAGAAAAGAAAAGGAGGATATTTAACCTCCATATCAGCAGCTCGGAGGAAGATTAGTTAGTGGCTCCCTTTGGTTTCCTGGTTGGTTTGTTGTTGGATGTGGTCCTCTGGTGGCTTTTTGTTTCACTTGGTGGATTTGTAGTTTCCTAAACTTTTTGTGGACTATGGGCGAACTGTGATGCCCTATTTTTTCTTAGTCTTTTCTTGTCCTTTTGGGGGTCATGATTCTGTGTTGTAAGAGTTAAGCCTGTTTAACTCATTTTTATGGGACCTTTTAATTTGGATGTGCCTTTCTTGTTTTTTTCTCATGGGCTTTGTTTTCTTTATCTTTTGGTTGTATAGGGTTCCTGATCCCTTCAAAATCTATTTTTTACCTAATCTAATAAAAAAACATTTGAATTCTTCATCTGCTCCACAATATTGAAAGGAAGGCCAAGTGGAATTTTGCATTTTAGGTACCATGTTCTCTTTTCTTGGTGATCCAATGTTGGAATGCGTGCCTTTGGTTGAGAAACATCCTCCTTCTCCAAGAAAGGCATGTGTGTAACCTCATGTGCACTGTGGCTAAAATATTATTGCTCAAATATTCCCCAACATTATTTTATTTATGTAGAGGATCATATTGAGTGGAATAAGGGGAAGGATGAGCATACAACAATCTCTTCATATACCTTGTGTTATCGAAACATGAGTGCAAGGTCTACTAGAACTGTTCATATATTACTTCATCACACAACACTCATCAGCCCCAAAAACATAAGATTAGTCTCGAGTTAGTCTCTTGATCCTCTTCCATACTAGACTTAGCTACTTCCGCCAATGGTTCCTGCTGATTGAAAGAATTTTAAACCATAAGGGCCTGAGGTTGCAACACATTTGCACAAACATACTGATTATGTGGCTGGTTGCATGGAAAATGCCAATTTGTCTCTTGTATCACATTGTTTTATACCGAAACCAATGCTTTACTTGAGCTGATGTTAGGAAGTGACAGAGTAGGAGAAACTGTTTGAAGAGGAAAATGTGGATTTTGAGCTTTACATCTATCATTTTTCTGATTTTGACCATATCTTTGATTGGGAAATTGATTTTAATAGGGTTGATAACCTTGATTGAATCCTTGGTTATAAGATTTCCATTCGTTAGGATTTGGATAATTTCTATAGGATTGGGGTTGTTGTTTTTCCAAGGATATAACTTTATTTGAAAAATTTCTAATCAAGGATTTCATTTCATCATTATCCTTTTGCTTTTGAGGAGAATAAGATGTGGAGGCAACAAATTGGGATATTTTATTAGGAATGGGAATAATATATGGTTGTGAACCTTGAGGCACTTTAGAAGACAAAGGCATACGTAATCTAGGGAATATATTTCCATCTTATATTAGATAAATCATAACCTTAATGCTTATTGGATAAACATCGGCAATCTAATAACACCCGTAGATTGTATCATAACTATTATATCATAATTCAATTCTCTTAAGAAATAAAGGAAATCACCTTGTGGAATTGGTCTCAAGAGAACTATAATTTTGTCTCATGTCTTATGAAATATGAAATTGAAGTAAGACATAAGCTCACTTAGGCCTCTTTTAATGGTTGTCAGTTATTTTAATAAGAAAATTTTAGTTTCCTTCTCTTCAAACTACTTGCAAAGGGTTGTGTCAAGCTCATCCCATTTGTGAATGGAAGCAATTCTGAAGCTTTTATACCATTGAAGTTCTTTCCCCTTGAAAGAAGTAGCAAAGCCTAACTAAAACATCATCCTCGATGAGTTGATTAAATTACTTTTATAAACAACTCATCCTCTTTACTTTTGTTAAGACTTTGAGACTATGTCCTTGTATTTACTTGTCATATTATTGAACATCATCACTATAACTTGAACTTATTGGCATAATACTGATTAATATAGTTATTACTACTTAACTTTATTTTGTGGTATTTTGAGTATGCATTTATTCTTATGGTTGCAATAAGTTATTTAAATGGTGATATATATGATGCTACTCTTGTTTGTAAGCAACTTGTTATATGCAAAAACATGTATGTAGAAAATGACTTGTCTGTGGAAGAGTTACTGTAGACGGGTCCTTTGTTGCATACAAGTTGCTGCATATAATAAGCATCTTACAAACAAGAGTGGCATCATACATATCATCATTTAAAAAACTTATTGTAACCATAAGAATAAATGCACACTCAGAATACCAAAAATAAAGTTAACTAGTAATAACTATATTAATCGAATTATATGCCAATAAGTTCACGTTATAGTGATGATGTTCAACAATATGACAGGGAAATACAAGGACATAGTCTCAAAGGCTTAACAAAAGTACAAAGGATGAGTTGTTTATAAAAGGAATTTAATCAACTCATAAGAATAATTGCACACTCATAATACCACAAAATAAAGTTACAACCTAAAGAAGCTCAGTGCACAACCTAAAGAAGCTCTTAGCTCCATTGATGTCAAATCACATGTCAAATTTGATACATGTAAGCTTGAGCTGCAACATATTTTCTTTTAAGAAAATAACATAGACATTGGAAGGAGGCATGTATTTGAATATTTCATGGGCCACCTTAAGTGTCTCTTCCTACTTTTTCTTTAGCCTTTCAATTTATTTATCTTTTTCCTCAATTTATTGCTTGTGCTAGAAGATGAGTTCTTCTTTTTCTCTTTCATACTTTCCTTTTAACCTATTTACATAGGTTTTAAATTGATTTATCCAGTAATCCAATAGAATTTTTATGTTGCCATATCCCTATAAACCGGTTCGACAAGTTCCCTTAAAAATTCTTTGATGACAGTTTGTGGCTGTAATGGGGCAACATTTATGTGTTGCATGTTAGCATATGGTAAATATGGTGATGCAACTTGTTTAATTGCATCAGCCACAACTATAGGGGTATGTTCTAGTAGTTTTTCAACTCCCACAAAAATATTCTCTTCCTCAATTACATGAATCAAGTGCTCAATGACCTCCTCAAAATATTGAGGCATGTTCAAGTTCAATTGGTTCACCAATTCCTCCTTCTTTTTCTTCCTCGGTGCCTTCTGATACATGAATTGTTTGGTCATCTTTCTTTCCAATTTCTTCTCTCATTTTCTCCTCAAATCCTTCCTTTTCACAAACTATCTCATCAGTATGAATTATTACTACATGCTCCTCCATGCACTCCTTAGGGTACTCTTGTGAAATTTCTCCTTCAACCTTTTCTTCCTCTCTCTCTCTACATGACCCTCCTTCACACACACTGTCTCCACATTCTGGGATTGGTCTTCTTGTCCCTCCATGTGCTCTTCAGGGCCTTGTTTCTCATGGAATGTAGCATCAACACCTCCCTACTCTGTCTCCATGGGATCAATGTTCTCCTTGTATCTTCCACATCACTATCAAATGACATGGTCTATGCCTTTTTGAATTAGAGGTTTTGATCTTTTGAATTTTATCCTATGAGAGCACCTCTGTGATGTAGGGGTCAACTTAGAAGAGTTTTTTTACCATTTGAGGTGGATGGTTCAGGAGTAGAAAATGCAAGGAGGGTTTCAACAATGAAAATTCTTTTAGGGAATACAAGAATAGGATTTTCTTCAGTAGGTGGTAAATATTTGGAGGCACGGTGTTTTTAGGTTGTTGCTTAGGTTGGGAGGTTGATGGTACATTCTTTGTGATGGTTTTAGAGGTACTATTAGTACTCTTCCTTTTCTTTCTCCTCTTTCCCAACAAATCATTAATACTTTTAGTTCTTGCAAAATCTCCCCATCCTATCTCAGGATTATCCCTCTGCCAGGGGTGATGAGACAATGGTGTGATAGTGCAAACCTACCCTTTTGTGCTTCCCTACTCATTTTCTTTAATATTTCATGTAAGAAATTGGGCACATTCACTTGTCTATTATTCTTTAGGTGATTGAGCAATTTAAAGTGAACTGTATTTAACCGAGAGTATCTCCCTCATAGGTAAAATAATTGATAATATAATTTACAACTTCATACCAAAAAGGTTTGAGAGAAGTTATGTGTGTACCTTTTCTATCATTGACGAATACATCATCTTCATCGGTAAATTCCCTTCTAGATGCCTCTGGATTTTCTTTCTTGGGAAATGGTTCACCCTATATAGGAAGTTCATTACCATTGAAAATATATCATCACTAATTAAACCTTTTATCTTTTCTTCCCCATCTCTAAATGTATTAACAAACTCTTTAGCCATTGATTCATTAAAAATTTGGAATCATTTTATGTAGTCAAGCCACCAGTTATCTCAAAAATACTGTGAAATTTGAGGGTTGCTAAGAAGCTAAGAGTGCTTTGTAGGTTCATGGAGAATCAAGTCTCCTCCTTATGCAGCCTAGAATTCACCAGTAAGACCCCAGGTGTGTTGACACATCACTCAGCATAGACTGAGCACTCACCTAAAGCACACAAAGGTATTAAGTCCCTCTTTAGGGTTGTTGTTGCAGGATGTTAGCATGATGAAGACTTAATACATGTAATTCGATTATTAGTACATCATTCTATAGAGCATGCCAGATCTATAACTAAGGGAGAACATAATTAAGTACTAACCATGATGAAATCAAGAACATACTAGATCCAAACACACACAGAACTAACACTTGGATTCAGCCAATATCCTCCATTATATTAAATATGACAATTACACAGAAGCTTCTTACAGTAATGGCATTCTATACGCACGATCGATACAAGTAGTCCAATATTGAACACATACATACATATATCTATATCTCTCTACTCATCCACACACACACACACACATATTCTACTACAAATTTCACTCCATATTTATAATGGTGGGGACTATCCCTTCACCGCTTATCCAATCCTAAAATAGGTCACATGTTATTATTAGCTACGCACTTTTTACGGTCATAGCCCCACATGCAAGTGTGCTAATAATAGACTTTTTTTAGTAAACTGACAATGATAAACCTATTCTTATCCTGCATCCATGCAAAGTGCTTTGTATTCGATCCTTCAAAATATACAATGCATGGCATGCACATCTCTGCTTTGTTTGTGCACTCTGCACACCATCTCTAAAAATAGATCCTTATGTGTAAAAATGCATGAGTCCCGAAATATTAAATTATCCTTTGCGCGCGTGTTTCCCTTATCCATTTGTTCCTTTGACCATGCCATGTTTTCCCATGTATACCTCTTGTGTGCCTTTTTTAAGTATTCTCTACTCAACACCTCCCATTATGAACCTACATTTTGCTCTGGTCTCAACGCATAGTTACACAATTTTCATTGAAAGAACGATCTTTGAATCAAGTTGTGTGAATGTTTTGAGTATTTTCAAATTTTGAGTGTGAAGCACACACAACATAGTTACGAGGAGGTAATTAATTGATGTCACTGCATGAAGCGTGTGAGGTAAAGTGATATGATAGTATGGGATTACGTGTAGTGATACCTCGTAGCATAAAGGGCGGCGATATTTTAAATGCATTGAATACTTGATGACTTGGAATAAATATGAATTAATAATAATCATTCTAATCATACTTTAATAAATTTGTAGTTAAGTGTACTTATCTTGATGCATGTTTAGAATGATGATTATGTATGATTTATTGAATTTACACCCTTGTTGCACGTTGGCTTGCTATAATGTTTTGGATGTCACTTATGATGTTGCATGCATGTGTTGAATTTATATTGGCTTCTCCTTACTACAATCAGCTAACTCTCAGAGAGGGAACACCAATTTGTTGGGGTACCAACTATCTTTTCCTTCATCTTTCACACATGCAGATATATTTTATCTTCTTCATGCAATCATGGGCTATGTCATACATGAAAACAAAACAAGGGTTTATTGCATGTTGTTATAAGTGGACCTTCAGTCATTGCATGCTCTCCTTGTGATGGAGATCATGCACTCTTACAACCATCTAACATCAAATCCTTCAAAACAAAAATTCTAAGAAAATAAAATGTTAGTAGAGTGCTTTTGATCACCTAGAGGGCTGATCACAACACTTTTATTTAACCTTAGAATATTCAACAAGATGAATATACCAAGGCCAATGAAATTTCTCAATCCTCTGAAATCTCAGAAGATGAACCAAAAATTTTAGATCTGATTTTAACTTTGATGTCCTTATTTCCATCTTGTTTTGTCCTCCTCTGAATTGTTGCATGAAGGTACTTCTATCAGCTCGCTTCTTGTACAACCTCAACCAATGGGCCATTCACCAATAGCTTGAACCTTGCAGGGTTCTATGGTTGTGAGTTTTATAGCTCCATTGGGAAATATTTTCTCAATCTCATAGGGGCCTAGCCACATTGTCCTAAGTTTTCCCATATGGTCCTTATACTTTGAGTCAAATAAGAGCTCCCAATCACCCTCTTGAAACCGCTTGCCTTTATGTTTCAGTCATACCATTTTATTCTTTGCTTTTACACTACCTCTGTATTATGCACAACCTATCTTCTCATTTCATCCAACTCATTGAGTTGGAGAATCCTTTGCCTTTGTGATTCAAATAGATCTATACCTAGTTCAAGTGTTTTCCTTAGTGTTTTGTGCTCAAATTCAATTGGCAAAACAATAGTCTTACCATATAAGAGTTTAAATGGTGTGAATCCAGTTTTTGTTTTCCACATTGTGTTGAATGCCCATACTACCTCTAGAAGTCTATTTACCCAATATTTTTGGTGGAGTGCAATTGTATTTTTCAAGATAACCTCTATCTCTATGTTTGTCACCTCTACTTGTCCATTAGATTGGGGATGATATGGTGTAGACTTCCTATTCCTAATTTCATATTCTTTAGCTAGATCATAAATTACATCAACAGTAAAGTGTGTACCTTGATCAATAATAATATCCCTTGGAACTCCATATCTGGTGAAGATATGATCATAGAGAAACTTGGATACTTTCTCACTTTTCTAACTTGGAAGTGCCTTCACTTCTATCCACTTAGTTAAATAATTTGTGCATACCAAGATGTATTCCTTCTGCTGAGATTTAGGATCTATGGGGCCAATGAAGTCCAAGCCCCATTTTTCAAAAGGTTGTAATGGCATTTCATCATATCTGGTAGGATTTCCCATTCTTTGACATTTATCACATCTCCTGGTGTAAAGTGTTGCATCTTTATGTAGTGTTGGCCAATAATAACTAGTTTTTAACACCTTATGCGCTATTATTTTGTAGCAAAATTCCCTCCACAAGATTCACTGTGGCATTCTCTAAGGACATAATATATTTCCTCATCATCTATACATCTTCTCATGACATGATCTTTCCCTATATGAAATAGAAATCCAACTATCTAAGAAAAATGCACACTCTTTTCAACTATATATTTCTTCTCAGAGTATAAGTAGTGTGGAGGTGTTTTACCTAAAACCAGATAGTTGGCTATGTTTACATACCAAGGTGTTTTTGTAGAGATAGAAAATAAGTTCTCATATGGAAAAGAGTCATCAACTACATGTTCTTCATCATTATTATCCATTCTTGAAAGGAAATCTGCTACCACGTTGTCCTTGCCAAGCTTATCCAATATTGTGACATCAAACTCTTGTAGAAAGAGAAACCATTTGATGATTTTTCTACTTTATACATTGTTGCTCACGAATCCAAAGATGCAATCATGGGGAAGAAGTTGATGGAGAAGAAAACTCTTACCTGGAATATATATGGTGCTTTGCTATGGTAGAAATTGGTTCAAGGAGAAGTTTAAACAACTTAATCTGTCATCCACTTCTTCGTTTCTTCCATATTTATTTTGTAAGATATTGGAGAGAACAACATCTTCTTCTTATAACCGAATGGTATAAGAATTTTCTAGCATAATGAGCTATTGTAAAGAGTTCTTATATGATTCTGGTTCTTCTACCCAAATGGTTTGATCTTCATCATTCAATGGTTAGGCAGGAGGATAGAGTATCAAATTTTTAGTACCACTTCTATTAGAAATAATCATGTTTTTAGACCTGTAACCTATGAATGCATCAGTAGTGGCCAACCATGGCCTTCCTAGAATGATAGGATATCCTCCTAAACTTGCTTTTGGTTGAAGGACAATAAAGTCAGCAAGGTATTCCCAAGATTCTACCACCACAACTATGTCTTCAAGTACTCCTTCAGTCTCATTGTTGATCTATCTACAAGTTGTAAGACTATAGTTGTTGGCCTTAGTCCTTCCAATTTCAGATCATCCATAATTTTCTTGGTCATGACGTTAATGGATTCCCCCAAGTTAATCAAAGTATTCTTTATTTTCCATTAATTGTAACATTTACCAAAGGATCTGCTTGGATCTATAAAATTTGGTAAAATTGAGTTCCTCAAATTTGATATCGAGTGAATTGTTTAATAACTTGTACAAAGGATGGATCCTTTCTCTATCTCGTCTAGTTTTTTTATGTATAGTGTTTCACCTTTTTCTTAGATTGTTTCTTTGAATCGTTGACGAAACAGATAGGGTAATGAGCATAGGAGGAATACCTGTTCAAATGTCGGTTGATGGGTTGTTGTGTGCGTATGACTTCCAAATCCATAGCTGATCGTGAGAGCTTCCTTTTGGCTAGGAGGAACTACCTGTAATGAAAACAAGACCACCAGAAGGAATTAAATAATATGGGCAGTGAACTACCTAGCGTAAGCTAGATCCGGAAGTATGATACTTCCTAGATGGTTATTAGTCCACTATTTTAAACAAATTAATGTTGTAAACAAAGTAAATCCTATTGTTATTTTGAAATGATTTAGGTATCTCACTTAAAACACAATAAGAAAATAGATCTAATCTAACAGGCTAAGCTATAATAGAATCCAAAGGTCAAATGATTGGTTCTGGGTCACTGCAGGTCTGATAAAGGTCTCGGGTAGATCACAGGTGAGTGAGGGTGAGATAAAATTAGGTGGGTAGGTCTCTGTTCAGGGCTATGTGAGTAAACACAGAGACCGGTGTCGGTCAGGGGTGACCAACGGTGGTTAGGTATAACCGATGTCGGTTATTGTGAGATCTGGAAATATCACAGAACGGGTTTTGGTCTCTTTTTTGATTGCACAAAGGACTTTGGTTGGTCGGGATGGTGTATTGGGTGATGGGAGTGGGATTTTATGAGGTTTTAATGGGTCTATGGAGGTGGGAATGTTGGAGAAGGTCAATAGGGAGCAAGATAAACAATGGATGATAAAATGATGATGAAATGAAATAACCATGAAAGTATGATGTTGTACTTACTTGGATTTCATTCCTGAAGGCTTGTGTGTGAAGGATGGAGGTGTTGATGATAGGTTTGAAGGCTACAAGTGATCACCAACTAAAGAAAAGCTTCTGCATGGGCTACATACATACTCTTCTTTGCTTGGATAGATCAGATCGTGGTTGGGATGGTTGTGCAGGAGAAGATGCTCAATCTCCTTCCTTGGATATGAGTTTTCTGCTCGAATTGGCTCTCTGAAGATGCGTTATCTCTCTGAGATCTATTCTTGCTCGTCAACTTTCTTGCTTCCAAGTTCCAACCTCTAACTTCCAACCTTGAGAAATAAGGTTGTTTTAGGTTAAAAGGGGTAACCGACGATGGTTCTGATTAACCGGCGACTTTGGGTAACCGACGCGGTCAAGGTGGGATTTCCTAGGTTTACTAAACTTAGGGAGATCCTCCTGATTTTCTTGGATCTCATGTCATTATATCATGGATTAGACTACGAGCTCCTTGTGAGCATGCGGGAATGTGGTTAGAGGGAATGTAGGCATTGATTTTTAGGGTTTGGGTAATTCTTAGTTGATTATGGGAACTTTCTAAGAATAGGTCTTAGGTTTAGTTAACTTGGTGAGGTGTCTAAGTGAACTATATGTGTAGATATTATTTAAATAATAAATATAGTGAGGATAATGCATTAATTTAATTAAATTAATATTAGTGGGGTGAAGGGGGTCATGGCTAGGTAAATGTAATAAAGGGGGCTTATATGTCGAGGGACAAAAGGGGAGTGTGACCTAATTTTAGTGTCTACATTTTTCCCCTTTTTGTTGTGTAGCTTGTATTGGTAAGCAATGCTAACAAAAATAAGATGTGGTTGCCCCATGTGAGGGTGAAGGTGATCCCCCTCAAACCAAGAACTGATGAGGCAGCAGGCTGAAGCGGTGAGTGGTTTGATAAAAGGTAAATGTGAAGAAAAGGCAAGTGGGTAAAGGGGAAAGGGGTGAAAGGTCTACTCCGGAAATTTAGGTAATGAGTCGTGGTCAAAGGTAAGAATAAATAAACACACGCACACGTATAAACTGCAGCACAGCACTACTAGTTGAAGAGCAGGCAAACTCTACATCGTCTAAGGTCGATAGGTTTATCCAAACAAGGTTGAAGTGAATCCGGTATCCAAGGTATATGATAAGGTCAGGAAGCACAACGTAGGTTAGGTGCAGGAATATTTAGGTATGTTCTGGTACACCAAAGGTAGGGTCAGGATAAATGGTCATGGCAATAGGCTAGGTAAGGTCATTAGGTTAATCAACACAGTAATGTGATGCCACAAGATATAGCGAACACATGAGTTCAAAGGTCACTAACGATGGTCCAAGTCTAAATATCTAGGTCACAATGATGGGTCGGGCCAAGGTAGAGGTAAAATAATGAGTCCCCAAAGGGGAACAAATGGAGGTGGAAGTGATGAGGTCGGGAAAGGTAATGTAATGGGTGTGGTAAAGCTATGGGGTAAAGAGCAAGGTAAAGGGTGGGGTAAAATGGCAAAGTAGGGGCAATGTGTTGGTGAGGCTGACCAATGGCGGTCATGGATAACCGACGTCGGTATGGGAAAACCGACGATGGTTAGGTAGGGCACGAGACCGATCCTGCCTAGGGAACCAACGCGGTTAGATCAGTTTGGTATAAAAACAAAAAATCCACATTTTTCTTATTCATTTGTAAATTACGAAGTGAAGAAATGAAAAAAGAGAGAGAAAAGTGAGAAAAGTGTCTGGAGGAAACGGGACAATTAGGCGACAGCAGTGTGATTGGACGGTGGTTGGGTGGGTGAGTAGCGGGTCCAAAAGATCGGGCGAGAGAGTTGATTGGTTGGAGGTTACGGGTAGATAGTTGGTGACGGCAGAGGCAGGAGAGGGGGATCAAGTGGACCACCAAAGATAATAGCGGCTACATGCCACCGAGACAATGCAAGCAACAACGACAAGGTAAGCACCTAACTCTATAATGTTATTTAAATAGAGTAGAGTGTGTGATAAGTTGGATTTGTAGGGTTTTGTAGGTGTTTGTTATTTGGGGCGGGAAAAAATTAAATCGGGTATGGAGGGAAAATAACGGGCCAAAAGAGGGGGAGGGTAGGAAATTGGATAGGTGGGGTGGGTAGGGGTTTTGGTGTAGTGTAGGTCATTATAGGCGGGGTTTTAGGGATAGGTGGGAGGGTTTAGAAAAAGGGGGTTTAGGAAGTCACAAATTTTTCCGCGATGCAAGGACCGCCGCGTCGGCCAAGCATGGCCAAGTGTCGATCAAGTAGAACTAGGATCGGTCACCTAACAGGTGACTAATGCCGGTTATATGGTAACCGTGGTCGGTCAAGTTGAACCGGTATCAATCACCAAATGGGTCACCAATGTCAGGCTTTAAGGGTGACCTGAGTCGGGGCTAGGATGAACCGGCACCGGTCGGGATTTTAGGCAAAAGGGTCTAAAAAATGATGTAGGTCAGGTGGTTGAGATGGGTAGGGTGAAAAAAGGGTGGTGGGTAATGATAAGTGATGAATAAGGTCATGGTAAAGGTAGATTAATGTTGTGTTTTGGATTGGATGCAGGGTCGATCGTAGTTACATATGCGAGATAGGGTTCCGCCACTATTGGTGACATTGTGCGGCCTAGCGAGCCCATTGGAGTTGTAGCACATGGAGGCAGTGGGCTTGAGTGGTATTCGGTGCTACTGACATGTTGGTTCGCAAACTAGTTTGATGGTCGCGCTCATCGATAGATGGGACTCCGTGACCAACATGTTCCACCTTCCGATGGGTGAGATGACTATCACCCTAGAGGACGTGTTCTGATTCTAAGGTTACCCATATTGGGGCCCAGGTGTATTCTATCTCCTCCGAGGCCTTAGAGGAGCTGATCGGGACCGTATTTGGTGAGGGGGCGGCGGAGCTGAGCTTCCATAGCACCAGCTTGAGTTATGGCAAGATGTACCTAGCCCGTTTGGATGAGACGAGGCTAGTGGTTTTGTTGATGGTGGCAGTGTGCTGCTATGCACTTCCTGATGCAGAGGGTGGATGCTTTCCCTGATCACTGATGGGGGTGCTCCACGATATGATGGTGCATGAGACACACTTCACCTAGGCACCAACATTCTTGGTGCAGCTTTACAGAGAGTTGTGGGTGTATGGGTGGGTCATGCGAGTTTAGCCTTTGTGTTGTACATTTATACTACATTGCTAAGCCTACAAGCACATAGTCTATGTTCGACCTATAGGGATGCCCCGAGAAGATGCATTCCCTACGAGATTTGTGCAATTGGGCTATAGGAGATGGGTGCCAGTTGCAGGAGAGCAGAGGTCGGATAGGTCGACATATGATGTGGCCCATTTTCGGTAGTTGTTGGAGGGGTTGTCCAGAGTGGACATTATCTGGAGACCATATGTGGATTTCCCTCATATAGGCACATGCATGAGGAGCTAGCTAAGCTCTAGCTAGAGAGGTGGATACAGGGTTACCATGTCGGGGAGGATGAGATGATCCCGTAGATAGGGTCCGATGGCAATTCGAGCTCGTCATGTGATATTCCTCCGCCCTTCCCATAGTATTAGAGAGATGATGTGGAGAGGCCTCTCCCTCTACCACAGCCTACAATGCCTACAGGAGAGGAGGTGAGCCATTGGATTGGTGGATTGATGATGTCGGATGCACAGAGATAGGTATAAGAAGCCGTGGTGGCTCATTCATGAGCCATACCCCCACTCAAGGCAAATAGACTTAGCTACCATGATAGTGTAGAGACGCCCTACAAAAAGGGCGGTAGGCGACATTGATCATGAAGATAGGTATACTGTAGACATAGTTGGAGGGGTCAGAGGTAGAGGTATTAGAGCTATGATTACATGAGGCCACCTGCAGCAAACCCGGATGGTGGATGGAGGGGGTGGAGGAGATGGAGGAGATGGTCGGTGGACACCCTACAAAGCTCAAGTAGCAGGTTTACAGGGCCACCGGCCATAACCTGAGACACGATTGGGGCCTTACAGCCCAGACACAGCACGTGGACATGGGGCACCAACACAACCACAAAAAGGTGGGGGCACCACCACAGCGCATGGAGCTGGTCCCAGCCACAGTCATGCGCAGGGAAGATACAGGGGCCAATACTTATGGGGCCATCACAAATGGTGTCTATATCTAGGCTACGGGATGCCCTAGGTGAGGCATGATACTATCAAGACCATCTCATGGCAACTCGGGATAGACTTCCTCTAATATGGAGAGTACATGGGACAACAGGCATCTAGTGAGAGGATGAGATCCCACACACATAGTGTGGAGAGCATAGGAGGTCAGCGAGCTCTAAGGCCCGATCAGGGGAGAGGTCACCAAAGTGCACGGCAACCAAAGCCAGGTGATGTTCCAACAGGGACACATGAGGCCAACAGTGCAGGTGACACGGAGATGAAGGACATCCGACAAGATGTCTGATATGCGGCCACCCGATTTTGATGTATATTAGTGATTATTTTTGATATATATGTCAGCCTGCATGCCAAGATAGTGAGGATGTATGAGGGACTTGTTGTATATTGTGAGCATATACCGGCCTGTGTGCTGAAGATATTTTGTATCGATTCATTCATTCATTCTTTTGGTATATATGAGACCGACCTGCGTGCCGATGACATTTTGTATTATATATCGGCTCGCATGCTTGACATTTTTGAGGTGATGGCCATTTTTGATGAGATAGGTATGTATTTTGAGATACATATTTATTGATTTATATGATGAGATTCATGGTATTTTGTGATGTGTTAATATGTTTATGAGATATTGGATGTATGACTTGTGTTAGAGGAGATATGGATTTGTTGTTTTGATATGCATGGAAATTAGGTGAGTCGGACATGGATTGAGTCAAGTTAGTTAGGCATGGTTGAGTCGGGTTATAGGCATGGTTGGGTCAGGTTATAGGTTATAGGCATGGTTGAGTCAGGTTATAGGCATGGATTGAGTCAAGTGATAGGCATGGATCGAGTTAGGTTGATTTACGCATGGTCATGTGTTGAAAGTAGGTGAAGTTGTGATTCATTATTGTTTACAATGAATGATACTATAGGTCATATGTGAGATGTAGTATAATCTATGCATAGTGATGATAGAGAGATGGTAGGTGTAATAAATGTATAAAATGGTAAACAACTTGTTATGCATGTGGCTTAATTTCCATTTTTATTAGAAAAAGGGGAACTAAGTGAAATGTGGGGTAAATGGTGAGTTAGGCATGGTTGAGGAATTGTTTAGGGTAGAGAATGGCCGAGCTAACCTCCAAGGGCCCCATGCCCTCGAGTGCTGCCTACATAGTCTTGGCGAAAAGGGACCTCAGGCCGATGTAGTTCTCCCATGAGCTAGGGAAGAATATGAGAGTAAGTTGGTAGGTTTGTGGGCATGTTGTGGGTTTAGGTGTAAGAGGTGTGGGTAGATTATAGGTAAAAATGATGTAGGTGAGGGTGATTATGGTGAAAGGGGAGGATTACCCCAAAGGTAAGTGTTGAGGAACAAGTCCTGTATAAGGTAATCAAAATGTAAACAAATATGGTTAAAAGATAAGAGGGGGCAATAAAGCCACCTGATTGGGTAGGATCATACCGAGTAGATCATACCTTGAGGGGGTGATGAACACAAGACCCAAAAGGCATTGCATGATTAATTGTTCTATGATGAAGGTAGTCACAGGATCACCAAATGTCTAAATTCCAAGATGTCCCTTGAGGTGATTTAGGAAATGAGAGTGGAAATGGTAAGGTGGGTGAAAGGTAGTTAATTGTATATGTTTGAAGTGACAGGGCTTTTGGGCAAGAGATCCGAGGTCACAATGGGCAAGTCCATGACTAAAAAGTTTGTTATATGTTTTGATAGATTGATCGATGTGGGAAGTCTATATGGGATAAATAATATGGTACTCCTTGAGGTCTTCATGAAGTTGATCGATGCGGGAAGCTTCGGTTTCTCTCGATTTTTTTTGTTTAGAAAGATTCACATAGCTGTCCTTCGAGGGAGTAGTCTATTTATAGTAGCAATTTGGTTGAGAGGAAGATGTCCTTTTGAGGGAGTCATATTTTTATTAGAAGTTTGACTCAAGGAGTTTGGTCCCATTTGAGGTCTTTGAAATCATGGACAAGACCAAGGTGAAGGATAGGACTCTTGTTCAAAAATCAAGGTGGAACGACCATGGGATCTCATCTAAGGGTAGACGAAAAGTATCCATGAGAATCATGCTATGTGCAATGCCATGGTACACATATTCAAGAGAAGATAACAAGTGACGGTACTCACATGATTCTTGTTTAATCGTTAGGGAGGTGTATGGAGTGAATAGCGCTCAAGGGACGAGCCTGTAAAGAGACAAAGGGTGAGGTAGGACAACGAGTCAACAATAGAATGGTCGAAGATGCAATGCGTTAAGGGGTTTAGGTTCGGGTTTACCCTCAAGTGAGGACAAATGATAGGCACCCGATCCATAGGTATGAGTTACGAGAAAGAAGGTGTTGAAGTTCTTCTTTGACGAGAAGAGCAATGCGAGGGTGCATTTTCTTAGCTTTTTTTTGATAGGTTTGGCATTGGGAACGGTTTGTGATATTGTGGAACACTATGGTGGGGTCAATATCGGGCATGTCTACGTAAGACCAAGTGAAAGCATGGTTATGATCTCGGAGAAAAGAAGTGATGGCTTCCTGTTCAACAACATCTAAAGATTTTTTGATCTTTAGGATGTGTGGGTCATCCTGAGTATGAATGTTGATCTCGATAGTCAATTCATTCAACATGGTTTGTGTCTCAGAGGGTAACGATCGATGAATATATGAGTCTTCTACACCAAGGTAGGTGAGTATGGATTCATCATCTTGACATTGAATGATGTTAATGGTAGGTGTGTCATCATCGATCATCTCAGGATACAGGAATGGAAGAGTGGAAGGGGCCTTGCCTTCACGTTGATAAGTCAAAGGCCCCAAGGAAATGGTGTTTATGAAAAAAAAGTTAGGAGGGATAGATTTAGGATCCATCGACTCCGTCGGTGAGGGTGGTGATGAAGGTGGAGTGGTGAAGGTAGTGATGAAGATGAAGGTGGAGGAGGGCTAGGGTCTTTAATAAGTTTAATGCGGGCTCGCTTGGTAGGTGTTTCGGGGAAGCCGATACCACTACGGTCATTATTTTTGTGGGTGGTACATGGAATAATGGTATGGTGGCCTTTCTCGTAAAATCCAAAACCAAAACCCTTCCACGCACAAAGTGTAGGAGGGTGTGGGTGAAACGGTGATTGGTAAGTGATTGGAAGTTAGCGGAAAATGGGCGGGGTTGTGATGGTGGTTCAGGTGTGTAAGTGGTAGTATCAAGTCCGCCATAGGTGAGACTAGTACGAAGATGAGGGGGACCATAAAGGAGGTGTTCTCCTATACGGTGATCATAAATGAGGGTGTTAGTGAAGGCTTCCATACTCGTGTGAAGGAAGGAATGTGTTGACACCATATATAGGACTCCCCCGAGTGAGGCATTGAAAAACACCTTCTAAGGGATCGGTGGTTGGTATGTGGGTAGCTGGTATGGATGATGTGTCGAGGTCGATGCGGAGGTGGAGTTAACAGATTGGGAAGCTAATGGGTCATCGTGGAGGTTATAGCAGCAGTAGTAGGAATGGAGGAGTTATGTGTGGTAAAATTAGCGGCTATACTAGTAGGTGGAGGTGTAGGTGAAGTAGTATTGGTTGCAGAGGTAGACAGCTTGACATGTATGAGCACATCATTGGGTCGGTAAAGCATGTTACATGTTTTGAAAGATGATGGGTCAATTGGAATGGTATAAGTGTGTCCTTCATGTTCAAACTTTACACAACGATGCAAAGTAGAAGGAAGGCAACCCATGACATGGATCTAGGGTCTACCAAGCAACAAGTTATATTGGAATTCCCCCTCCAAAACATAAAAAATTCAGAACAAGTGCGGGGGCCCACGCGGATGTGAAGGATGACAAAGGTTTGAGCATGGAGGTGATAGTTTCGTTGAACAAATGCAACATGACCGGATGTTTATGCATGTAATTTTTAAGTGTGCACATTTGAGCAAATGCATGGATGAAATGATGTTAATGCTAGCGCCTCCATTAATCATCACATGGCGTACCCGTATGTCATCAATGTGGACGAGAGATGAAGAGGGTCAGGGTCCAGTCATCGGTTTGGCCACTTGGTGAGCAAGGTGAGGTGAGGATGAAGGTGGTAATTTAGTGAGAGAGGCTACATGATGGGGTGTGATAATGGAGGCTACGGTGTAGGGTCATTGGGTAAAACCTCAATAGATTGAAGAACCTCCATGAGAGCTTAATGATGGGATTTCGAGGTTTAGATGAGGTCATATAAGGACATTTTGAGGGGAGATTGGTGTAATTGTTTAAGCATGGTGTGATGTGTGACACCATTAGAAATGGGGTATGTGGGGCCGTGGATAGTGATTTTAGGTATGGGTGTAGATGGTATGTTGGGTATAGGATTGGTTGGTGGGTCAGTTGCCTTTTCTTTGCCCTTCTGCACACGTGTAGTGACGTGTATCATGTTGATTTGAGGGAAGTTGGAAAATGGAGAAGGTGTAGGGTAAGTGGTATAACGACATGAAGGAAAAAACCTAGTGGAGGAGAAAATCCCTATGAGGTCAGCTAGGCACAATGAAATTTAGGTGGTGGCACAATAAGTTCTCTGATGCAAACCATGTTAATCTCAAATTTTGGGTGTGGCTCTAGGGGTTGTGAGGGTGGAGCTTGTGGTTGTTGAGTGGGAAGTGTGGGAATGGGTGTTGGTGAAGCAGGATCCTCATTGAGAAGGTCGTCATCGTCAAAGTTTGTTTCTGGTGGGCATAATTAGATAAGGACAGTTTTCAAGGCCTTGTAGTTCTCCACATCATGCCCTGACACATGAGGGTATGTGCAAATTTTAGTATCATCAAACCCTTTTGGCTTGGGTTTGAGGGGGTCGTAAGGTCGGAGTGGTGGTAATGTGATAACAGAAGTCTCGAGGAGGTTGGTTAAAATTTTGACATAGGATCCTGCTAGTGGATCACAATGGGAAGTGAACGTGGGTTTGGGTGTAGGTGTGGTTGATTATCGAGGAACTATTTTTGGAAGAGTAGGAACGGGTTGAGCTATGGTTTTAGGTGCCGGTGTGGTTTTAGGTATCGGTCGGGTTCATTTGGGTAGGGGTACAGTAGATGGATGGGTAGGAGGGTGTGTGGTTATTTTGACTACCTTACCGTGTGGGGTAGTGGGGTTTTGTTTTTGGGTTGTACCTTCTTGGGTAAAGGTGATGTGGGTGTACAAGGTCTAAAAGGAAAAGTAGATGGAGGAAGAGGGTGAGTTACCCACGGGGATAACGGGTCTGCCAGAAGGTAGATGATGCAGGTCATACTTGGGGTGTGAGGGACAATGACGAAGTGTAATGGGTAGTGAAGCGATAGATGAAGGTATTGGAGGTATTGGTGGCAAAGAAAGAGACTGCGGAGTGCGGGTATAAGTTGTGTTGTGTGCCCGGTAGGCTAGTGATATGTGAGGAAGGAATGGGTAGTTGTGTTATCACTTTATGGATGGGTGAAGGGTGCTTGACCTTGTTGGGTAGTTGAGGTCTTAAGGCAGACGGGACAAGTGCGGGTGTGATTGGTGCGGTCGGGGTATGAGGCTAATGAGTTTGTTTCTTTGGTTTGGGTGTCAGAGTAGGTGTGGTATTGTTTTGGAGGATGTAGCTAAATCCAGTTTAATAGGTGGATGAGTAAGGCTAGTGGTCGAGGTGACCCCTCAAGTGGTAATAGGTTTAGTGAAGGCAAATGTTATGGGTATGGGTTTGAGTTTCGATGTAGGTTAGGTTATGGGTAAGGGTGTGGTGTGAGTGCTAACGGGTATCGTGGAAGGGGTTGCGATAGCAGTGGTTGTATTTGGTTTGATGGGTGGAAATGTGTTTGGGTAGATAGTGGAGGTATCAGCGAGGGATCTCTGCATCTATGTTGAGACAGGGAGTAAGAGGCACCCCCATAATAAATCCCTATCCACATAATCTAAGTGATCAACCAAACATGCGAATGGCACGTCTATGGGTGGAGTTGGTGAGGACCTAATGGGAATCCTCGTAAAATGTGTCTTGGAGACGGGGAATTGGTTAACCTCAGCTTCTATGGGTAAGAGAGCTGAAAGTGTCTATTGGATTTTGGGTAGCTAATGGAGAATGCTCGCCAAGAGGAAAAGGTATCTCAACTAGGTCTATGATGGGTGGAAGAGAGGATGGGAGCTCCTCTATGGGTGGAGGAGGTAATGGGTTCTCCTCTGTGGGTGGAGGAGGTAATGGGTGCTCCGCTATGGGTGGAGGAGGTATTGTGGGTAAAGGTTCTCTAAGTGGAGAAGCTAGGGGTGAGATGGTCTCGATGTTAGTGGAAAATCCCTCCGTTGGTGATGAAGGAGATGAAAGGTGTTCCTCTATTGGTGAAGGAACAGTGGAGGTTGGTTCCAATGTGGAAGGAGGATTTCGGGCTAGGATTTCCTCTATGGAAGGGATGTGAGGTAATTAAGAGGTGACAAGTACCTCGTTAAAGATTGCGTGAACCTCACGTGTATGGGTATCGTGATTGGATGTCTCACCGGTTTGATTGGATGAAGGGGCATGGTTGGGAAATGGTTTTTTGAAGATTTGTAGATTTTGGTTGGGGGTGGCATTGGGATTATCCATAGTTAACTTTCCTTTCTCGAGTATCTCTTGGATAATATTCTTGAAAGTGATGCGATTGTTTCTCTATGACCCTTTACTCGAGTGATAGTTACGAAATAATGTTCCTTATACCATGCAGGCATGGGGCGAGTAGGGTCAAAACCAAAGGTTTGGTTTTATGGGTGGAAGGGTGATGGCTCCAGCTTTGATAAGCTTTTTAAGACAGAAGAGTAAGGTTCCCCAATTGGGGTATATTTTCACTGCTCTTGTCTGGATCGAAATCCCAGACAGTGATAAATTGGATGAGGGTGTAGCCCATTGACGGGCCACGGTGAGTGGGCCGGCCTTGAGTACCACTACGTTAGCAATACCCTTAGCCTTTGAATAATTGGTTGGTGGTTTGGAAGAAGAAAAAGTTTCATTCGACTTGAATTCAATTCTTATTTCGTAATTGGATTTTCTTCTCTTCGATGGCCCAAATCTCTAACTTTCGTGCCATAGTGAATGCCTCATCGAATGTTCGGAAAGTTTGGACCTGCAAGGTCGGGGAGATATGTCTGCGCAAGCTCATGTGAAGAGCTCGATGAGTTCAGTTTGTGGTAGTTGGAAGGTAAGTTGATTGATCAAGTTGCGCCAGTGAGCGACAAAATCTGCGATAGATTTGTCCTCATACTGACGTGTGGAATATAGATCAGTCATGGTAACCTTCTTGGTGATATTGATAGAGAAATGATCCAAGAAAGCTTGGGCTACCTGATTGAATGAAAATATAGAGTGTTTAGGTAACCCACTATACCAATCTAATGTTGGCCCAGTGAGGGACATGGGAAAATTTCTCAAAAGCAAGGCATCATCATGAGCGATCAGATAACACCCATGTTTGAATGAGCACAAATGTTGTTGTGGGTCTTCCTTATTGAAGTGATTGAATTTAGGCATTTCCCAATGCACAGGGTATGAACGGATAGGAATGGATGGGTGAATAGGCTCATTACAAATCTCATCGTAGGTGAGAGTGTTGTGGGAGCCGGAAACCGATGCCTCCAATGTTTACATCTTGTCCAACATCAATTTAATTAGGTCATTGGTGGGTTGTGATGATTGGATGCCTCCTGTAGTGTGAGGAGGTTGGTTTTGGGCATATAATGGGGTGGCATTCCAGTGTATGGGGCTGTCATGTAAGGTGGTGGAGAAGAAGGTAGTGAAATAGGGGTATGTACCCGGAATGAATAATAGATGAAACAGGTGGTTGTTAGTAGGATGTATACGGGGTGGAAGGGTCATGGTAACCCTAGTGGCAATAGGGGTAATGATTATGGAATGGGAAGAACTACATTCGAAATGGGGTAGGGGTCATCGACACCGGAGGTGGTAATGTAGCTATATTTATGAGATAGTAGGGCGGATGACATTATGTTTGGGGTGGACGTCAAGGGTATGGTGGATGTGATGGGTACCACAGGTAACAATGACACTGGTAGTCATAAAGCAGGTATAGAACCTAATTGCGAAATGACTGGGGTAAGATGGATGAGGGTAGCATGGAGCAAAATGGGGCCAATGCGAGTAAGTGGGTGTGACAATGGGGGTAGATATGGGCATGTCGTATATCAACTCCACCCAAGGTGTCTCAAGTGGACGAGTGGGAGAGGTAAAACTGCAAGGTGACAATTTTAGTCAAGGAGTTGTGTGAACTTCTCATCTCCGGTAATGATAGTAGTAGGCTGAATGGGGTCCATGGCTGGTGATAAGATAGAAGGTGGTGAAGGGCTAGGTGAGAGTGGTTAGAAACTAGCGTGGAGCAGAGGGTGTTTGTTTATCTTCGGTCACACCATGTGAACCAGTATTGATTAGGTAGGGCTACTTCTCTATAAATGACATAGAGAATAGTAGGAACAGATGAATCTAGTGATAAAAAAATGGATGTAGTAACAAATGGTGGGTGGAATTTGAAATAAGCTAACCGATGCCGGTTAGGGAAAACTGACATCGGTCAAGGGTAACCACTTTGCCCACTATAGAAACTAAACAATGAGTAGACATCGAAAGGCGTAAGGTAAAATTTGATAGGTATGCTAAATATGGGGATGTTTAAAACATCAATGGAACAATGATAGTATAGAGATTGTGAAAAGTGGGAGAAAATGGAGTAAAATGTCATTTTGAGTAGGTTAGCAAAAGGACTGGAACCGACACCGGTTTGGTCTAACCGATGGCGGTCGAGGTAACCGACGATGGTTCTTTGTGAAATTGAAACAATGATGAAAGAAAGTGGTTGTGAATTAAAATTTGATGTGGAATCAAACCCAGAATTCGGGAATGATGATGATATGGCCCAGGCACACTCAGGTGAAGCCGGAATACACTAGCTATGATGAGGAGCGTGCAAGGATGAACAAAAAAAGTGATGAACATGATCTTTCACCTCAAAACACAAGCCAAGCAAAACACTAAGAAAATATGATCCTAGGAGTGCCTTTTCTATTATGTTTGTGTAGCTTATGCTATTTAGGGACTGACACATGAATTGTGAAATAGAGTTTTTGGTGAGGATGGCTTCCTACAAAGAAGGAGATCTAAAAGGTGAGGTTTCAGGTATGTTATGGTGGGGGCGGGCTTCGCTCTAAAGTATGACTCGACAGAGCAGCGAGCTAGGTGCCCACTGTGTCGTGATCATGTGATCACCTACAACTTCTTCTAGGTAGGATGTTGTTTAAGAATGTATGTATTTTGAATTTTTGTGTGGTTTGGTAAGACTTAGAGAAAGAGAAAAGGATAGAAGTGCTTTTCTACAATTTGTTTGTCAACCATCAGCTGGTCATAACCTCCGGTATAGGTTACCCTCAATTAATGTGAGCTAATGCAATAAAACAAAATGGAATGCAATTGTTTTTAAACCCAAATCGAAAGTGTGGAATTGGATGACACAATAAGATGAAGAGGAAGAGGGATGCTCTTTCACTACAATGCAAAAAAACATGAAGAGATGATTCTTTTTAATTACACCAAAAGAAAAGTTTCCTTTAGAGCAAATAGAAAGAAGGAGTGGATTACCAGGGAAGAAAATTAGTGTGTACACTTTTTAGAAGGGAAACAAACACACAAATTTTTTTCTAGGAATGAATAAAATGCAAGGAACCTGGATGGGTCCCACTGGGCATGCCAAAATGTTACACGTTTTTCTTAGATTATTTCTTTGAATTGGTAACGAAACAGATAGGGTAACGAGCGTAGGAGGAATACCTATTCAAATTTCAGTTGATGGGTTGTTGTGCGTGTATGACTTTTGAATCCATAGCTGATCATGAGAGCTTCCTTTTGGCTAGGAGGAACTACCTGTAATGAAAACAAGACCACCAGAAGGAATTAAACAATATGGGCAGTGAACTGCCTAGCGTAAGCTAGATCCGGGAAGTATGATACTTCCTAGATGACTCGATCCCACTATTTTAAACAAATTAATGCTGTAAACAAAGTAAATCCTATTGTTATTTTGAAATGATTTAGGTATCTCACTTAAAACACAATAAGAAAATAGATCTAATCTAATAGGCTAAGCTAGAATAGAATCCAAAGGTCAAATGATTGGTTCTGGTCACCGCAGTTTGATAAAGGTCTTGGGTAGATCACAGGTGAGTGAGGGTGAGATAAGATTAGGTGGGTAGGTCTCTGTTCAGGGATGTGTGAGCAAACACAAAGACCGGTGTCGGTCGGGGTGACCGATTGTGGTTAGGTATAACCAATGCGCTGCACTCGAGATCTGGAAATGTCACAGAACGGGTTTTGGTCTCCTTTGTGATTACACAAAGGACTTTGGTTTCTCGGACGGTGTATTGGGTGACAGGAGTGGGCTTTTACAAGGTTTTAATGGGTCTATGGAGGTCGGAATGTTAGAGAAGGTCAATAGGGAGCAAGATAAACAATGGATGATAAAATGATGATGAAATGAAATAACCAGGAAAGTATGATGTTGTACTTACTTGGATTTCATTCCTAAGGCCTGTGTGTGAAGGATGGAGGTGCTGATGATAGGTTTGAAGGCTACAAGTGATCACCAACTGAAGAAAAGCTTTTGCATGGGCTACATGCACACTCTTCTTTGCTTGGATAGATCAAATCGTGGTTGGGATGGCTGTGCAGGAGAAGATGCTCAATCTCCTTCCTTGGATGTGAGTTTTCTTCGGAATTGGCTCTCTGAAGATGCGTTATCTCTCTGAGATGTATTCTTGCTCGTCAACTTTCTTGCTTCCAAGTTCCAACCTCTAACTTCCAACCTTGAGAAATAAGGTTGTTTTGGGTTAAAAGGGGTAACTCGACGGCGGTCTGGATTAACCGGCGACGGTTAGGGGTAACCGACGTCGGTCAAGGTGGGATTTCCTAGGTTTACTAAACTTAGGGAGATCCTCCTGATTTTCTTGGATCTCGTGTTGTTATCCCGTGGATTAGACTCGGGAGATCCTTGTGAGCATGCGGGAATGTGGTTAGAGGGAATGTAGGCATTGATTTTTAGGGTTTGGGTAAGTCTTAGTTGGTTATGGGAACTTGCTAAGAATAGGTCTTAGGTTGAGTTAACTTGTGAGGTTTCTAAATGAACTATATGTGTAGATATTATTTAAATAAGATATTAAAATAATATATATATTGAGGATAATGCATTAATTTAATTAAATTAATATTAGTGAGGTGAAGGGGGTCATGGCTAGGTAAATGTAATAAAGGGGGCTTATATGTCGAGGGAAAAAAGGGGAGTGTGACCTAATTTGAGTGTCTACACATAGATCCTTAACCAAATTTTTGTAGATGGTCACATCCTTGATGGCTTGAATCAATGGAATTTTGATACAAATATCCCTCAACTGATTGAAAAATTAGAATCATATTTTGTTTTGAGGTCAATCTTCTTTTCTTGTAATCTCTTTGGAAATGGTGGTTCATTAGCTTGTACTTTACCCTTGTTGGAACTCTATTCAAGTTGATGCGAGAAAATATTGCAACATGTTCTCACTTTTCTGCAGATGAGTCTTCAACAACTGTGGTTCATTTGCAATCTCTATAATGGTGGGTCCACTTGGTGGAGGAAGTGCTCTTCCTAAGCAGAGATGGATGTTATTAACATCAACGGAATAGATAGGGTATTGAAATGGTTCAATGGAATAGGTTGGATGAGTAAATTTATTATTGGGGTTGGCGTTTGTTGAGCTAGTAGTGAGTAGATTTTGACCGAGAATCGGCTTAGGAATTTGGCATCGATCTTGTTGTTGTGAATAAGGAGGTTGCTGATAAGATTGTTGGTAATTAGGAAGTGGTTATTCCATTACTTCCCTCCTCTCCATGACTTCTGCCATGATTGAGGGGGTTGTTTCCATTGTTTTTGGCCTAAAAATTGAGGTTTTCATTGTTGTTGGTATTGGCTAAGGTATGGATCCCAACCTTGCTACGGATTAGCCTAAGGTGGGGGTTGTATATATGGATTATTATCCCAATTATGAAATAATGGCATAGGGTCTTGTGACATACCTCCTTGTCTTGATAGCCACGGTTTTCTTTTAGTAACATATAATACTTACCCATCCTCTATCTTCAACATCTTTGATTAAGGCAAAGCCTTCATTTCTTGTGCAATGTTAGCCAATCCTCTGCATCTGCAATCAGCTTTCTTCATTTTACATGCATGGCATAACTCTGTGAGTGTTTCCTCTACATCTTCTCTTTTCTTCTTGGCATGCAGAGCATCTAATTGAGTGTCCATGTCATTAACAATATCTTGCTTCATGTTCTTGAACATGTTGACAATATTTGACTTAGATATGTCCCCAATTGTTTGGTAGTTGATCCACCTCTTGATCTTACATTTCTTATTCTCTTCATAGTGGCTCTGGAGTAATTCTTTAGGATTCAAAAATTTCCTCAAAGGTAGATTTTGAAATGTCTCTAGTTCCTATCGATATAGAGCATCCATGTCCTCCTCACCGAGTCCCTTTAAAAATAGTAATTTGAGAGATTCAGAAGTATTCTTGTGTGCCTTGTCTTCTAAATGCAAAACAAGAATCTTTCTAGATAGTATTCCAATGGCTCATCCTCCTTTTGTGCCATCTTGTAGATTTCATCACCTCCTCTACTACTTGTCCTACAATAGTCCTGGTATTTAGTGAGAAACTTCTCCTTCATCTATGCCCAAGTGGTAACAACATCTCTTCCTAAACCCATGAACCATCTCAAGGTTGCATCCTTGAGTGTAGCAGGGAATAAATTTAGTTTATGTGCATCAGTGGTATAATCATAGCTCCTACATAATACATCAAACTCAAACAAAAAGGTTTATGGGTCTTCAGTCATGGATCTATGAAAGTTAGGCAAGGAAGAGGGATAAATATTTTTCATAGCAGCAGCCTCATCATTGTTGGAAATGAGAAACTCAAAGGTAGTTTCCCTATCTTCAACATTTTGGCTTACTTCTTATGCCATGTCTAGCTAATTAGGAGTAGTTTTTGAACTCTCACTTTGAAAGGGATCTTATAAAAACAAACCTTATATATAAGAAAATATACCTTCTTTATAATCCTCAGAATCATATGAAGAGAATTTTTCTACTTGCGGGTCAGGTAAAAATCTACCATGGGCATCCCTTAGATGGTGCATACATCAACTAGCTCAACTCAATCAACATAAATTAGTGGGGGTTGGAGGTGAATTTCCTAAAACCTCTACTTCTAAGAAATCAAAACCTCTCAAAAACCTTATAACTTGGCAGTATCCCTAAAACGATGCCAAAAATGATGGTTCAAATTAACTTACAAAAATTAATATGTTGTTCATTAATTCACATTCATTTAATCATCAAACCAAGGGACGTAAAATTTCAATAATTCTAGTGTTGTATGCACAGTTACAAAGCGTTTAGGAGGTATGGAAAGGAAATAGTTGTCACTACAATGCTTGAAATAACAATGTTGAAAATAAACTAAACTTAGATTGAAAGTAAATAGCTTCCAAATACTATAACTAAAACTAGAGCTTGTAAATTCAGAAAACAGATAATGAAATGAATTTCTTGCTAGTCTATCCATGCAATAAAACAAGAAACAAACTATGGAGGGGGTTAGTAGACCACAAGTGGGCCCTGCCTTGGGTGTTAATCCCTCCTAAGGCTTGTACCTAAAAGTTACTTAAACAAAATTAGATTCTTTATTGAGTTGGCATGAAGAGTACAATTGGAAGCAAAGAAACTTCTCTATATGCATATCCTCTATTCTAATTCTCTTTCTAGATCTCTACATATCCAATACATTTCCAACATTAATTATTCTCTTTTATAATATTTTTTTGCAGTAGAACATGAGAAGCAAAGTTCAAATAGGCATTCAAACAAATCAAGTAAAATATCTGAAAAAAATCATCCAGATATTTGATGCATGCAACAAAATTAATCAACATGTGTTTAGATTTCAAACACATAACTTAAGTAATTGATCAGTTCAATCAATCAATTCTCAAATCACAAATTCAATCAATCAGTTCCTCATTAAGTTGCAATGAATAATCATATCTAGAGTTGAGTTATCTTCAGTTCTCATGTTCTAGTTTGTAACTTCCTCCTCTACGACATGTACAGGATTGGAGTGCCATCCTTCATGTTCTCGAGATCATTATAATCATGGATTATTTGTTGTAGGTGATCTTCTTTGGTTACGGATGGGTTGTTGCGGACATGTCCTTTGGTTGTAGGTGATTCCCTTTGGTTGCGGATGAGTTGTTGTAGATGGGTCCTTTGTTGCATACAGGTTGTTGCATATAACAAGTTACTTACAAACAAGAGTGGCATCACACATATCATCATTCAAACAACTTATTATAACCATAAGAATAAATGCATACTCAAAATACCACAAAATAAATTTAACTAGTAATAACTATATTAATTAGTATTATGCCAATAAGTTCAAGTTATAGTGATGATGTTTAACAACATGACAAAGAAATACAAGGACATAGTCTCAAATGTTTAACAAAAGTACAGAGGATGAGTTGTCTATAAAAGGAATTTAATCAAATCATCATCCTCAAAGTGACAAATTGAATTAAATAAACATTAGCAATGTCTTGAATGTGATCAATCGGGATAGTATGATATTCACTAGTGAATAAAGGAATTCTTGTAAGAGCATACATTGGTATATCATGCTACGCATTTAAATCCAGGGGCTACCACCAATGAAACTAACAAAGGGAAAATTTATTTGATGCATCATGATTGGCATAGGTCTCAAAAATCTAGAAGAGTGCATGAAAGGTATATCGGGAGGAGGTGTGGAACACATTTGGTTTGGAGGAGATGGAGATATCTATATCCTTCTCATGAAAATTGTGCTTTGACTACTAAAACCAGTAGATATAGAGATTAGATTCACCAAATGTGTTGAAACAATCCTCCCAGGATAGAAATCACTATGTCACACACCAAAACTCAACAAATGTTGAAAAGTGCATGAAATCTGTCCCATCAAGGCGTGCAAAACTGTTGGAGATCAAAATTGCAGCCACGTCTCGAATCGGGATGATTCAGGATTTGGGAAACATGGGACTATCTCCAAGTTGTGGGACTTACGCTTGAGACAAACCTTCGAGAGAAGGCCGACTTCCTCTACCTATTCCTAATGCTAAAACTACTCCTAAAAAAGGAAATGCAACTATCTAATCCTACTCTACACATTCCAAGGGACCAAGGGAAGAAAGAGATGCATGGAAGGGGAAATCCTAAGCTAACAGAGGTGATAACATCAAAAAGAGGGGGAAGGATACTCTCATATGAGTGAAAATGGGAGATAAATGAAGAAGGAGAGGGAAAACAAGAGTGCCATAGTCCAAAACAACATTCAAGCTTCCATTTCCATAGAGCACAACATAAATAAAACCCTACAAGGAGATAAAACATGCACAACATACCAAAATAGCAATAGAGAGGCAAGAAAATACAATACAACACATGCTAAGGCAAAGAATAACCACAAAACATGAATTTTATTACTCAGGAAGATGCACAGTCCATTACAATGGAGGAAGGAGGAAAAACTCGGCTTGTAGAGGTCTATATCTAAGGCCTGCAACTAAAAAAACTAATGCACTACTCTAAATAATTCCCTTGGATTCCAAAAGGGTCCAAACTCTACAAAATTACATCACTTTACAAGATATAGAGAAATGGGAGAGAGAGAGAGAGAGGAGGGAGAAGATAAGGAACTCATATTCAAGGTTGCAACAACCAACAAGATGCATTAACTTATTGTAAAGCAGCATGGAACTCTGTCAAATCCATCCTCCCATGTCAAGTTGCTTGTAGAAGAAGGAAAGAGAGCATGATTCATTAAATATAGACGGTTGAGTCACTTGCATCTAGAAATTAATGGCCCAAATCATGTTTTCCTATTTTCACCCACCAAATCTCACCAATATCTGATTTGATGATTCCAGAGTGTATGCTACGTTAATACCTTTCTAATGAGACCAACTCGTGCTCGATTTGGAGTTCGATTTGAGAGATATGGAAATATGAATATTTACACTCTCTGGAGGGTATGACTAACACGTGACATCATCAAATTGGCTATCGGGATTTGAGAGTTGACTACAGTCACTGGGTCTCCACCATGTGTCATGTTTTCATTTTCCACGAGGATTAGGTTATAGTTACAACTCCTATTCACACTTGCAAAATTGTAAGTTAAACCTTTGAGCCCCAAAAATTGACATGTGTCACGCTAGGATTAGTGCGGGGTGAAATCCTCGGGTGCATGTTCGTGAGCTTAGGACAGGAGAGAAATATTGAAAAAGAATACAAATATGCATAGGAATTCTACAAAAGCACGCGAGGGAATGTGTGGAGCTTAGGGAAAGAAATAGCAAATATGAAAAGGATACTTGAGGACATGACAAGGGAAACACGAGAGCATGGGTGAGAATAGTGATCTGCAAAGAAAATAATGCGCATGAGGGAGGCCCACAAGAAAGCGTGGGACTTGGGATTGAAAACACATATGCGCAAGAGGCATGTAGATACTTATAAGGATGCAAGGAAAGCCCGAGATTACACATGATGGAAGCACAAAAGCTTGGTACACGAAGCAAGTGCGCAAAGGAAAGAACACAAAGGGAAAGGAGGAAAAATTGCAAATAGTAAAGGAAGGAATACACGTGTAAAGGAATCATGCGTAGAAGAAGACGAGGGACCAAAGAAGCAATGAAAGCACATGGGAGCACACGAGAAGTCATGCAAAACAAGAAAAATGTACCAAAATTGCAAGGAGAAGACCACCAACCTTGCAGCCACAAAAAGATGCTAAAGCCGAGAATGAAACTACAAGTTTCCTAAAAACCAAGGGGGTTATTTTGGTTAACATCATAATTTCATTTGCACTAAAAACCAAACAATTCCTAAATTAGGAGTTGTCTACAATGAATATGAATAAACATAAGAGTGAGCACCGACATGATAAAATGAAAATTTTAAATTAATTCACCATTTCTTTGGCAATAGTAGACCTCTTTAAGTCCATAAAATAAAAGGATTTTTTTTTAATTAGTGACTTAGATTTCATACTCACAAAATGATAGTAGTGGAAAAGGCTAGGTAGCCTACTAAAAGGATTAATATCCCTATGGCATAAAGAATAAATAAAAATATTTTATCAAAGAATACAATTTCTCTCCAAACTCCACCATATGACCACAATAGCACAATTTTTTGATTGACTTATCCAAGGAAAAACTAACTACTTCTTAGTCACATTCCAATATATGTAAAATTTAAGGTCAAACTAATTGTTTTAACTACTCACGGATTTTTCATCTAGGGTTACCAATGTAGAATTCCTATTAGTGTAAAAACCAAATGAAACATAGTGGAGACTCCACCACAAAAGTAAGCACCGACAATAAAATTGTGATCCCCTTCCACTTGTACACTTCCACCCATTTTCAAACCAAAGAATCTAATAATTCTCAAGTATACTCTCTACAAACTAAAAATCTCCACCGCACGCCCTCCCCACCCGTCTGCATGCTAGCCCCAGTCCCTTTTCCTTGCCCCCACTTTTTGCTAAAAATAAGACCTATAATCAGATCACCTTAAATAAACATTATATTATGTGTACCTACACAAATTTATACTAAAACTACGTAGCAAAACAATTAAAAGTATGTGAATAATCCACTAATGAAATTCAATAGCATTTGTATGGTCTTTGTTATCATTTGATCAATGAAACATATAATCTATACAAACATTCAAAATTTCATAAAATAAAAAGTAGAGGAAGTAAATAAGAGATAATCTATTGAATACTCGCAATATCAATGGGTGGTGATTGTTGTAAAACTTATGGTTTGTGCAAAAACAATAACTTGATAATAACTCACCGGAAGAATGCCAAGACAACCTAGTTAAATCTCCATAAAGGGTTGACCGAATTTATACATGTTACCAAGACATCCTAGTTAGATCACCATAATTTTAACACTATTTCTCATCATCATGTGGCTTTAGCCCGATTTGTTGTCACCTTTTAGTCCTCATTGCTTTTCCCTACCACCATTGTTGATCTCGTAAACTATAGTAGACCCCCTACTATTAAATAGTTTTAAAATGGATTTTGAAAATGGTGTGTCAAATATCCGATCAACATTAAAAATTGATTACAAATATAATTTAAAAACTTACAATACATTAATAAATATCTTAAACTTGCAAACATCTTCCCACGGACTCCTAAGACTCGATTTTAATCATCAATGTTGACCACCCTTCATGTAGCACTTGTAAGGTCAATCTCCCTTCATTCTTAGCAAAAAGTGATTTTAAATGCTTCAAATAACATCAAAATAACATCGTCATAGGATCACAATAGGATTAGGAGGATTGTATCAAAATTTTGCACACTTTTCTAGTTTACTTTGAGTCCTAAAAATATCATCTGGTTGCTAAAAAAATGGTCAAATGTAGAAATTGTCCCTTATGGAACTTACATAGTCTGTGAGGCATTACCCCACATAACAATTTCCCCTTTTATACCACTTGCAAGTGGTTTGAAAATTAGTAAGGGTGCTATGCATTTGGTAGGAGATGGTTGGTTCCAATCCTCCCAATGTGCTTTGACCATAAAACATGCCTTGAAATTCTTTTTTAAACATTTTTTTTTCCAAATATCCCACATTTGTCGTGAGTTAGAGGATGAGATAGTTTAAATAGAAATATGTGGCATATTTAGAGTGGCTTATGCACCACTTTTGTTTCCTTTAGAAATGTGCATGGGGTTAGAAAATACACACTAGGCTAAGGTGGATAGTGCTAAGGCTATATTTGGTGGCAATGTGATTTGTAATGGGCATAGCCCCCACAAGCTCGGTCTGTTGAAACAATTCGTCGAGTTTGGCAAGGTGGTTGGAATAGCCCAACTAGTGAGCTAGTAGGTAAGTGGTAGCACCGATAAGTTACTCCAAAATCTACCTTGCCACATGTTAACACCAGAAACCATGAAAATAATATGGTATAAAATAGTGTAATTAGAAAAATTAAAATCACACTAGTATACCATTTTTGGCCTCTTTTTTTAAAACCCTAAACTTTGACCAACAATACCGAGAGCATATGATGTCTATTTTACACATTCCAATAGGCATTGGAAAGATAACAAAGTGTTCTTCTCTACAATTATGGTTTAGGGAGAGTTTGGGAACTTATGATGCCTAAAATGACCTCTGGATCACACCTCCCAAATAGAAACCTTTTGGTCCCCAAAATTTTAGTCACCCACTAAATCTGTTAAACAACTCTCTACATTACACCAACATACAGAAACCATAATATAGCATAGTGGTTAAAAATATATCGATATGCCAAAAATACCACATAAAATGGATTAGTGTAAATAGACAGAAAGTTCCTTTCAAAGAGGCAATGTTTAATAAACCCGTGTGAATTGACCAATACTTCAGCTGCCCAAATCAAATCAGTATGAAATAGATGGCCAAATGCTAACAATAGGTGGGTTTCACCGACTCTGAAAAAATGTTAACTCAGAAAATATCACTAAAATGGATCAATGTGAAATAGATGACTAAATTTCAAACAATAGGTGAGTGTACATTGATCTTGTGATTTGCAAAGTGTTGTAAAGTAGATAAGTATGAAATAGACAATCTAAATTCCAAAAATTGGTGGTGTCCACTCGACCTTTCAAAACTCATCAACTTTGTAAAATATCACTGAAATGAATCACTATGAAATAGACGGCTAAATGTCAAACATAAACATTTATTGATCTGTGAAACTAAAGTAATCTTGTAAATGGTCAATATGAAATAGATCACCGAATGCCAAACATAGGCAAAGTGTCCACTAAACTTGGTGAAATTGTTAATCACAACAAAATATCATTGGAAAATATCATGGAAATGATTAATGTTAGGAATTAATATTTACATGAGTGTTTTTACATTTATAATTTGGTAAATTATTTTTACTTTGGGTTATTATTTACCTTGTGGTAAATAATAATCGGTAGTTTGTTAAACTCAATACTCTATTAATATGTCATTTGTTATTTGTGTAACTTCATATTAATTAGAAAGTTGGTTTGTATCTCTTTGGCTATTTAATATCCATTTTATTGTTTGATTAATACATTGTAAAATTATTATTTTTGTGTTCATTTTGTGTGTAACTCTACTCATACCTTACATTTAGCATCGGGTTGCGAGTTTAATCCAAGGTTGAATGCATCGTCCTTCGCTATGATCCTCCATGTTTTGATGAAGTTTGTATCAATGGTGGTTGCGTAGTCTATTGTCATTACTTTGTAAGAGGTTGTATGTTGTTCCACCCAAATAAGCTTCAAGGAGTGTACACAAGCCACATTTGTCAATCAAAGTCGAATTAAAGGTTAAGAGTGCCCTAGGCAATAATTAAAGTAGGCGCCCTTCTTACCATTTTAATTAATAAAATTTCCCCATCAAATAAATAAATAAAAGCTACGTATATTATCATATTTTAGAATTTGCATAAGGATCATAATAAATCACTAATTTAGAGAAATTGGTATACAAAAAGAATAAAAATATCCTATAAAATTATCAAATAAGGACAAGTAATAATCCATGGATGGAGATAATTAATCACAAGAGGTTCTTCGAATGCAACTACAAATTTTTATAAAAGATTGGTTACTCATCTTATTTACCAATATCAAGTAGGTGATGGGACTTAAAACTAAACAAAGCACCATTTTTTTACAAACAAATAAAATATTTTAAGTGGCTCCCGTCATGTGAAGAGTGGTATTTGGACCAAGCCTATTAATTCCTCCATAAAAAAGAGACATTTCCCCCAAAACATTAGGAATAGAGAATTAAATAATTATTTCCTTCAATTATACTTTCCTCTACTAGCTACACTAGTGACATTATAAAAATACATGAACCTTTTCTGAGAAAAAATTACACACCTAAATTATCTAGAGCTACATTAGAGAATGGGTAACAATACCAACAAAATTGGATGAGCTTAAAAATATGCATATTTATTTTTACTTGCAAAAATATTATAGTATGAAATTTATATTAATTTATAATAATATCAATAAAAGGGTCAATTAATATTGAATTTAGGTTAAAAACATTTAATATTGATTCCTAATAATAGCCAAAATTAATAAAAATCTTTAGATTTAGGTGCCCCCTCGTAGATATAGTGCCCTAGGCAATTGCCTAGTCTATGGAAGGCTTAATCCCTTGTTGTCAATCTTTGTCAATGGGGGTACCCAATCAAAAATAACTAGAAGATCTAAATGTAAATACCACTATAATCTTTTGAGTGAGTTTCAATTTTTTCTCGTTTGTATGTTTGATTAGAGATGCAATGGTCAAATAAATTACATTTGTAACATGCAATTTTACTAAAGTCCTGGACTCACATTTGATAACATATCCATGTGCAATTCATCCATGATTTGATTTGAGAAATGTGCTAATGGTTGGTATGTTTCCATAGTTTTATATTTAATTTATATGTCTCAAATTTAACAAATATACTCTTTGGGGATCGGGAGAGTTTTAGGTTTTTAGGTTCCTTGTTATTAATCGTTTCTATAATGTTTGGGTCTAATAATTCAATTTCATTCGTGTGTGAAAGTGAATGTTGGTAAATGGTGTCTCAGTATATCATTCAAATTTATAAAAATTTCCATTATCTAAAAGTGGTGCGTGTTTAGTATATTAAAGGTATATATAACTCTTTTATTTAGTTTGTTGTCAATAGTCCATCAAGTCAATAATTTATATTAGTCATTTTTAAGCCTTATTTGTAAAAGAGTCAAAGTCTCGTAATTGTCAAAATAGAGTTAATATTTGTTGTCTTGTCAATTAATATTGTCAAAAGTGTCAAAAAAGGGGTCATTGTAAAAGTCAAATAGGTGATTTTAGGTTTTTGTTATCGTAGTGTCAAGAGTTTGAAAAGTGTCGAATATTAATATTTGATTGGATAGTGTAGGAGATGCCCATAAATGGTTAGTGTCATTGGGAAGGGACTAGGAGGCACCAATCATTGTGTATCCATTTTTGTATATACTACAACAAGCTCTACATACCTTATGAATGCATGTGTGTAAAGAGGATATAGAAAAGTATGTTATTTTGAAACCAAAATAAAAAGCAATATATATAAAGTAAGTGCTAAAAATCAAGTGTAAGTATTGATTTAGTATTTTTAAAAAGAATTTGAATGTTTTTGTATTACGTGATGATTTGAACATTTTTGTTTTTGAAAATAGTTATGTATAGGGAAGGGAATAACATAAGATATTTCTCATGAGGGTCTCATCAAGAGGAGGGACAAACCAATAAGGTGAAGCAGGATTAGACATCAAATATGTCATATCATAATAAGGATAATCATGTATAGCCTATGTAATAGTCCTAGTATGTGTCATAACAAACCTATAGTATAAAGACATGTGAGAAGAATCATGTACACTAGGAGGCCTAGTATGAGGATGAGGAGGAAGGGAGACACTAGTAGAAGTGTGTTAGATAGAAGATGTAATAGGAGGCATGGGAAGGATATACCCATTATAAGTAGCATATGTACAACATTTTTATTAAGATTTGGGATTAGAGTATTGTGTCTCATCATATTGAGTTTGATTGATACTGATTTTGAATTGTGCATGAAACTCGTTTTGATTGAATTGGTTTGATATTTTTGTTTATTTACACATATCATGTGATGGTTATTTGGTATGTGGAATTATATTTGATATAGGGGTGGTAGTGATAGCAATAGAATTATTAGTAGAAATATTGGAAGTATCACCTTCACCAAAGTAGGTGGGAGCATGTATAGTGCGAGGAAACCTATTCTTAAGTAAGAATGAAGGGAGATCATTATATTTCCCTAGGGATTCATCATCAATAACTAATACATGACTAGTGATAGAGTGGCATGACTAAGTATGTAAATGCAATTGACACACTGATGCAAGATAGATGGTATATCCTTAAAAGTACACAACTAAGGGAAACCTAGATGCATATCATATGAGACAAGAGAAGAAGCAACTAAAAAGGGGAAAACCGTAGTTGTAAAAGCAACAACAACACTTTGAATTTGGATTTCGCATCAAATGTTATTTATTATTCAAGTATATTTATATAACAAGTAAGAGAAAAGAAAACATTACACTATGACTTGGGTAAAATGGGTGAGATCCCAAATGTCATGGGTGAGATAGAATGTGAGTTTATAGTGATCAATCTAGTAAGTTTGAGGCCCATAAAGATAATCAAAGAATCACTAGAATCAATGGAATTGAATTTTGATTCACATAAACGATCTTTTACATGTCAAATCATTCTTCATTACAACCACACGAATCAATATTTGGTCCTTCTTGTTTCTCATAATTAATTAATAATGGTAAATAAGTAATATCCTCAAAGATTATCTTTATTTTCCCCACTCGGTGCTTAAGTATTCTCTAAATGTTTTTTTAAAAATAGGTAATATATCTTTTTTTAGACTTTAATCCACTTGTTTTCTATGTAATGCCTTTTATGCACTTTTTTCTTGTGCATGACATATCACTTCATTTTCTTTTTGCACAACAATATGATGTAGTTTGGGCATTGACATTATATCTTCTCGATTGATATTTTACTTTCATATCCTCTCTTTGAATGGATATATATTCTATTTTAGACGAATTTGTATCAATTAGCATTGCATTATGATCATTCGATATATACGTGTTAAATTTGGGTACCCATTTAGATTTAGTGATTTGAAATGATTGAATAGGAAAGTCTCCTCTTTGAGAAATTTCACTCGTTAGAGGCTAAGAAACTAGTACATCTTGAGAAGTACTCTCATGGGAGATTACAACCTCCACAAAGTGATGCTTCATATAAAGGTAGGGAGATATACCAAAATATTATGTATAAAAATAAATAATGCTTGTATGCTCAATTTGTTGCATTTTTCATTGTAAATCTTAACAACCATTCACAATGCCCATTTATTCCATTATACTTGTAAACGGGTTGTTCTTTAATCTTATCAATCAGCTAGCAAATTGATTAATCACTTATCAAGTAGCCCATATAGAATATCATGTTATCTATCATTCTTTTTAAACCAAAGAGGTACTTTCCAACATGGTTGAATTGGTATTCGAGATTAACTTCTTGGAATATACAATGTTTTACCTCAATGTAGGACTTTCACATCACTTGAGTGGTCATGTGTATCATGAATATCATTATCACATTATTTTCCTTTAGCCTCATATGTGTAATATCATGACACATAGAGACATAATTGACATGGGCTTGTAAGGAGTCTTTAAATGTGCTATCTCATCCTTGAGAGATTTTATCTTGTAAGCATAGCTTGATTTTTAACTTGAAAATCATGTTGTAATGCTTAAATAGACTCTAGGATAGCCTTATGAGATTTTTCATTGTTATGTATTGATTAAGGACCTATAGGAGATGGCACAAAAGGTATTTTTATTTATTGTGTTTGACAAATGGATTTATACATGATGTACCCATGAGGAATAAAGCAAGGCCGACTAGCAATATACCAAAACAACATAGAAAATTGAACCAAAAAGTGGATGCTTGTAGATAGATAAGATTAATCCCAAAGTGAGAAACAAAGGTAGGCCCAAATTTAGTGCTCTTATTTGTCGTACTTAGCCAACAAGTCCATTCTAAGCCGTCAAGTTTGATAATGGTTTCATTTTGACATTCTTGTGTTGTTTAGTCGATTTAAACGTTGTAGTGCCTTCTCTTTTCTCGCTTATATAGCACCTTGTTTTAGTGTATCATCATGATTTTTCATCGAGTCTTATACAAGGCTTCAAACACCTCACTTGAGCACAAGTTGTCTTTTTTTATCGTCATACTTTTTGTTTCGATTTTTTTTACTAAGTCTCGCTTATATCATAATTTTGAAAAAAACAAAAATACTTCATAATCCAAATTTAGTGTAATGAATGATAAAAATAATAAATATAGAAATAAGTATACATTATTTATGTATATATATGTATATAAGTATACACACATGCATTATGATCTAAAAGTTAATAAAAATAAATAAAATCAAAATAATAAATAAACATTTTTTTGATAAGATATCAAACTATATATTTTGGTAGGTAGTTGGTAATGTACTCAATGGAGTTGAGTATAGAATTTTATTTTCGATTAACCCTTTCCTTCTACTTGATGTAAGAAAAGTATTGATTAACCCATGTCTTTGGCCACCTTTCTTTGCTTTATGCTTTTTCTTTCAGTCTTGCAAATTGTACTTGCTCACTATCTTTTCACCTTTTGGAATTTTTCATTCTAGACACCAACACCCACTAGGATGCCGCTAGGCACCCCCATTCCCTTTAGACACCCTTGTCCTCTTTGTACTTTGGTTATGCTTTCTGGGTCCTTTCTAGCCATTTGAGCATCTTATATTTTAAATAGTCGGCCTTTTCAGGGTTAATTATGAAATTCAAGTAAAGGAATCATATAAATATAAAGTTATGTGATCATAATAAGGGACCAAGCACTAAGCATCTACTATCTCCACCTAAGGTTACATCCATCAAAGGAATCTATAGCTCAATTTCCATCCATCTAGCTCCATCACAAGGGAGACAAGGTTGGTTCATCTACATAACACTTCATATGAGGGGAGTCTATTGTTTCCATGCACACATTATTTACATTCTACATCTAGTTATTTTCTCGCTACTCACAAAGTGTGACTGCACAAGAGAAACCTAGGGCACAATTCCGACACAAACACCTAAAACAACATTGGGTCTGAGATGTAGTGCAATGCTCCATGATAAGTCCATCTATTTGGAAATTGAGGACAATCTAACCCCTTCATATGCATCTTTCTTTTTAGGGTTTTGATGTTTTTCTTGGGGTTTTGCAGGTGATTTATCCATTGCAGGTTTATAGTGACATCAAACAAAGTTTAGTGACATATATGTGACAAGAAGCAAAGAAGTGTGGACACCTAGTGACCATATCGAAAGAAATGTGGATTCACGAGAATGTAATGGTTTAGGTGTATGCACACAAAAAAAGATCTCGTAAAAAGGCATATAAATATATATATTAATTTAGTTATTTGGTGTCTTCTTTTAAAAAATTGGATACCATGGGCATATGGATATAGAATGCTAGTTTGTTGTATTTGTCTGCCATGATAAACATATATGTAAGGTGTGAAAATTGTTTGATAAAATGGATGAGAGAAATGTGGTCTTTTAGGACAGGAATGTTTGTTGGATCTACGAGAAATGGACTTGTTGAAGATGCCTTGGAAAATTTTAAGCAAATGTAATAAACAGTGTAAATTCTCACCCACCCCACCATATCAATATTGGGGCTGCTAATACATGTTTGTATATGTGAGAGTGTATACATGGTGCTTAGATTGTTTGACATTATGTTTGAAAAAAAAGTGGTCTCTTGGGTGCTTGAATATAGACTGTGAGTTGTTGTAATTGTTATTTCCTCTGATGGACGTGTATGCAAGATGTGGGAACCGAGAAAAGTCATGTGAACTATTTGGAAAAGTGCTTGAATTAAGTGCAGCCTCATGAATCACAATGGTCGAAGGATATGTGCACACAAGAGTTGTTTTTTAACAAAATAAATAAATCGTTTTAAACTCTCAAGTAAAATACAATTGGAAGGTGTAGTACCAAGCTCCACAACCTTCGATGTACTTAGTGGTATTTGATTTGGTGCTTAGATTGGTGGCTGAAGTGGTGGGATTTGTGGCGTGAGTTATGTGGGTTGTAAATTATGCTTCATCATTGGTTGGTTGGCTTGAATGTGGTGGTTCACCATTTTAGTTGAGCCTTGGTGATAGGTAAATGGTGTAGCAATTAAATAAGAGCTTGAATCTTCTAGCATCGGCTTCAATACCTTGATCCACTTCATTTGATGAGATGAGTTGGCCCTTCTCGAAGCTCGACAACCATTTCACTTCCATGTAGCTTGTGCGTGTTCTTCTTTCTCAGAGCCATGTTATTCGATTCGCTTTCCCCTATCAAGAATGGGTTTATCACCTTGAACTTGCATAATTTTTATTGGTGGTTTCCTTTTTCTATGAAATCATATTTCCAATAAAACTAAGGACAAGTTTATGACTTAATTAAATAAATCATAGTTTCAAACGAATAAAAATGGGATTTTTCCTACGCAATCTAACTAATTATTTGGACATTAACCATACTCACAACCATGACCTAACACATTGAAATGCCAAGGTATAAAAACTAGATGTTTGTGTCCGTTTGAATTATCGAGATTGAGTTGAGTCTTTAACTAAACAACCCCCTTTTGTTTACCTTACAAAATTAATAACACACAATTTTTGGTGGATTACAAAACACCTCTCTGAACCCTAGAATGGGAAAGTAAAGTTTTGGTTGTGTTCCCTATCATGTGGGGTGTTGCATCAAACCTTATAACACCCTTAAATGACCGTTCGTGCACTTTTTGTCACCCCTCTAGGAGTCATGTTAACCCTTTTTGCAATTTTGGGAAGGCAGGTGAAACTCAAAAGTTGGATATGATTTTGGCTTGTCGTTTGGACCCTCAAAAAGAAATGGATATTTGTCTTCGTATAACTATAGTAGTTATCCATAAGAATTTCTCGCAACCCTTAGTTCTGAGAAAAACACCTCGCTGATTAGTTTTACAAGGGGGTTTTATAGGCCTTTGGTCACTGGTTGACTATGTCAAATTAGTTTAATTATGACCCGGTGGCTCAAAAGTAGTCGTCATTCATACCATGTTCATTAGTAATAATTTATGTTAACTCCATTGAATTACCCGTATATAGGAGAGTGTATAGGATTTGTCTCATGGTGTGTTCGCCCATCATAAATTAGTTTTCGAATGCAACTTCTTAGCCCTCGGGTCAAATTTTGTAAGTATTCACAAACTTTATAGGAAATCATGAAATAATGTCATGGGACCCTCTCCAAGTTAAATAACTGACAAGAAAACTTGTAGACACTTATGTATGACTATATGGAACCCTCTTTTATTGCTTGTTTGAGAAATTTAATTGGCGGGAAAATGATGTTTTTTCTCTCTCTCTCTCTCTCTCTCTCTCTCTCTCTCTCTCTCTCTCTCTCTCTCTCTCTCTCTCTCTCTCTCAATTAAGAAATGAAATGAATGTATTTCTAACTCTCTTGTTGTGTGCTAAGTATTATAATCATGTGAATGGAAAACTATGAAAACGTGAATTATGCTAGGTTTTGGGCGTATATCCCGCCAACATATTTTATGACCATGTGTTGGTTATAGGTACCATGATAAAGGAAAAGTGAAGTGTTGTTGGTGTTTGCATAATAACATGTGATTTTGAAAACATTGTATTTGTATATGATATATCAATGCTATTACTATGAATAGAATTGTCATTTTTGTTTTCTGTGATGAATATGACATTGTTAGCATATTGGGAAAGTGTGTATTTTTGTACTTAGTTGCTCTTTTATATGTTGACTAATTTTCTACTTGGTCGTACTTTTATATGTTGGTTAGGTAAAATAAGTTGATTGTATCATGTTGCTATGGAAATTGATGTCAAAATAATTCCTATAGATAGTATTTGCAATCAGTGTAGGTAGATGAATTTGGAAGCTTGTTATTTGAAATTGTTAGAACCATCATAGTTTAAATGTTTCTTATACCAATAAAATTGATGGTAACAATTTGATAATGGCTTATTTTATCTATTTGCTAGTGATGTGTTGACTTAGGAAACTCTCTTAATCTCATAAGAAAAATAACAACTTGTAGTTGTGTGTTTTCTGTTGGGCGGAAAATGAGAATCAAGTTTATAGCATGAAATGACAACCTTAGTCGTAAGGAATGGTCCCCTCGAGATTACCTCATGTTTTATTTCCATAGTAGAGCCAAACTTGGTCAACTTTTAATCGTTTCATTAAATTGTTATATCGATGTTAAGTTCTATCGTATGCCGAGAAAATGGTCTCGCATATGCCTTCATGACCGCTTCTTGGGGTAGTAACATCAGTACCTTGTCCATCCTTAGTGCACGGTCCATGAGAATGCTCCTTCTCTTCCCTTATGGGCCAAATTGTTGCTTTCACAAGTATTGAACTAGAGACTTGTTAATGGAGCCAAACTCACATCGACAATGAACCTCGTTGCGACATTCCTAAGCCTTAAGGTTAAAACAAATGTTCCCTTAGCAGGTAGTAATGGAGTACCTTGGGCTTCTACAAAGGTATTTTAGGTTAAGGATATTGCACTCTAGTTTGATTTGCAATAGGAAGTAGAACCCTTAGGCGTAAATGGAAATATATTAAACCTAAGACCACCTAAGGAAATTAATTATTGACCAAAACCTATTTTTAACTCGTAATTATCGATAATGAAATCTTAATATGATGCCTTAGAAGTAAAGTGGAATGTGAGATTTGTTATTTAAACACAATACAAACCTTATTATATGTATCATGAACAAAGAAAATTAAGTCGTTAGAATTCATAGTTAGTTATAATAACTTGAAAACAAAAAGAGTGCTTCCTTAGTGTTCAAATGTTATGATGAAAAACAACATGGAATATGTCCTCTCTTGACCTAATAGAATTCCTTTTATTTCATGTGAATCTCCCTTGTTGCGAAAAAGTTAAATTACAAAACCAAGTAAACATGCTCTTGAGAAACAAATTCACAGAACAAGTACTAGAGTCTCATGTGTGTTTAAATGTTCCTATTAACAATCATGCTATATAAAGTAATTGCGATAAGAGAAACGAGCAAAATAAAATGGAACCATTATGGGGAAAATGTCAAATGAAATAAAGAAAGTGCAGTCTATTTTTAAGAAAAATGAAGGTTTATGTGTTAAGTGTTCTTCAAATAATTAAGGTCAGATAATGAATAAGATTGTAATAAATATGTAACCGTGAAAATATTGTGTTGTGGAAAGTGCCTATCTCGTAAGTTTTTATCGTAGTGGATTTTTTTGTAATTTTTCATTTGGGAAAATGTGGTTTTGGTGTGCATCATGTGTTTTCATGTGGATATATTTTTTTCTTGTTGGGGCGAGCTTTCATCATTGATTATTGGAGGAATAAGGTGTAACTAGTGAAGGGAGGTGTTGGTGCTCAATTTAATCTCACCCCGTTTGTTCAAAATTTCTCAGTCCGTATGGTTTGAAGTATTTTTTCTCCTCGTATGGATTCATGAAGGATTTATCCTTCATTTGGTTGCCATTAATCGAGTCTTTTCCTTGGGTCGTGGGTTACATTGAGTCTAGGTTTTACTTATAGTCTTCATCTCCATGAGAAAGAATTTGTAATTTGGGCATGAATTCGGGTTTCCCCTTCCTTCTATTTTTCACAATCATGTTTTCCCTGTCAAATTTTGTCCCAACATCCATGGAAACATGGTATTTTCTAGATTGGATGCGGCCTAATGGGTATTTTTGGTGAAACTTGTCACTTTTGTCACATTTGTAAAAATACCAAATTGGCCCCATGGCCCCGATAGTATCTAATTGGTTATTCAACAAATATGAAGCAACAAGACAAAATTATTACTTTGACCCGAAGATGGACACTTGGTTGTTTTTCAAGTTAAAAGCAGGGAGGTGAGTCACCAGAGAATTTTGCAGATTTTTACCTTTAGTACGAAGGAGAAAAGTTATGAAATGATCCACAACTCTAATAAGGCCCACATCAAAAGTTAAAAGTGGAGAGGTGGGTCACCGGGGCATTTTGAAACTCTCAGGCCCATTTCAACCCAAATCTTTTCCACATGGAAGGCTGCGCACTCGTTTGAGGATTCACCTCTCGGTTTGACCTTTGGAGTTGTGCCAAGGAGACATGTGGAGTTTCCGCTGGATCTTCCCATACTTAGAATTTTTTTCAAGCGGTTGGTGCAACTTGGTCGACCCTGTAGACACTTAGAAGGCCCGCGCTTGTTAGGGAGTCCTTCTTTTTAGATTCATATCAAAAGAGCACTAGAGAGACACGTGGAAGATTCTACTAGCTTTGCCCATGCTTAGACTTTTCAATGGCTGGTGCAGTTTTGTCAAACCATAGACACATGGAGGGCTGTGCTCATTAGAGAATCTACCTCTAGGTCTTACCTTTACAGTTGCGCCAAGGAGACACGTGGAGGCTTCCACTGGCTCCTCTCTATACTTAGACTTCTCAAGAAACTTTCTTAAGCCTAGGACATGTGGAGGACCCATGCTTATTTGAGGACCTTCCCTTGAACTTTACTTTTGAAAGAGTGCTGAAGGGACATGTCGAAGATTCCATAGGAACTGCCCATATTTAGACTTTTTAAAGGAAGAGGAAACTTTCTCGGACCCTAGGCACGTGGAACCTTTCGTTGGTCCTTAAACTCTTTCAACAACTTTTTCGGGCTGAGGCACATGGTGAGCGTGTGCTTGTTTAGGGTCTCCACTTTTGGACACAATATCAAAACTACGCTGAAGAGACCCGTGGAGGCTTCTGCTGGTTCCTCTTTATACTGAAACTCTTTTAAAGGCCAAGGAAACTTTCTTTGGCCTAGGGTACGTGGAGAACCTGAGCTCATTTGAGGTCTCACCTCTAAACTTCATCTTTGAAGTAGTGCCGAACAGACACGTGGAAGCTTCCGCTAGGCCTTCACATACTCTTACTTTTCAGCAACCAGTGTAACTCTCTAGGGTTCTAAACATGTGGAAGGCCTGCGCTCGTTTGGGAACTTGCCTCTTGACTTCACCTTTGTAGTTGCGCCAAGGAAACACGTGGAGGCTTCCGCTAGCTCCTCTTTGCACTTAGCCAACTCGAATCACAACGCATGAATGTAGGTATCCATGCGAGGGAAATCATTTCTCAAGGTGTATTCTCAGAGGTAAAAGGATTTCTTATCAAATCAAGCCATATGGAGCCACATGAAAATGATTAAAAGGGGTTTCCTACACGAAAAGTAAAAGAATGATTTAGAAGGACTATCAAAGAATTATGATATGGCATCCCAGTCATAGTTGAGGGTCTAAGAAATGTGATGATTTCATAATCTATCCACATGATAGCTTTGGGTGTAAATTTGTTAAACATCACTTTCTGGGACAAACTTGTAACAAGCAAAGGATTCCTCAAATATTCTTATTTTTGGGGAAATTTGGGATGAGTGAGTGAGTGAATTGTATAAATGCAATGAGAATACTCTTCCATAAGGTCGAGGTTAATTTTTCTGAGAAATTTGAGAGAAACCATTTTCCCGAGAGGCCGTCTAAGAGACCAGTTCATTTTCCTATGTTTTTGGATTCAATCATGCGTCAAGGTGGTTGTAAGTGTACAACCATTGACAAGCTCTGAGATTGTTTAAGAAAATTTCCCTTGCTGATGAATTTGATGAACCTTGAATGACTCTGTGTTGATCATGTGCATTATTGTGTCTGCTTTTCTTTCAAAATGTTTTCAAATATTTTTCTTGTTCCTATTGCAATCTTATGTTAAAATCTCTCTGAGTCACACAAGATCTCGTTCATGTGTTAGTATTGTGGAATTTGCAATTTCATTATGAGAAGAGCCTTCATCTGGTAATGAAATAAACAATTTAAAATCACTTTACTCTCACTATGTTGATAAATATTATTTGTAAGCCTATGAGTGTATCTTAGGCGTGATGAACTAGGGATTTATAGCATTTAATTGAGTCTTTAGCACGAGCCTTTGTGTTGAATTCTCGAAGAGTGTGTGAAACCGTGCATCTCTAGGCCTCCATTGATGCACACCTTCTAGTTGAAGGAATATCTTGGTTGTTCTGAAGCATTATGTCTGTGATTTTCCCAATATTTGTAAAGGCTCTCAAAGATCTGGTATAATCCGTTCTATCTTTCTTAACTTCCCACCAATAAATTTCTCAAACGATGAATCCTACACAAACTACCCCTTTTTGTACTGTGTATCCACAAATGAACAAATTCCATTGCAAAGTATGCAGGGACAAACAAGATTCATTTAATGTCTTTAGTAACCCTAACCTTTTCCCAGGAAACATCTCCAATCTCTCGTGTGAAAACTCGTGAGAGTTAGATTGTGTTGTATTAATCATATTTCCTCAAGGTTCTTATAAAAATTGTGTAGAGAAGGATCCCTTGATGTCCTTCAACGACACAGGTTACAGAATGGGTCCTCTCACCATGGTTGAAGGCACAACCTAAAGTAGTGGGGGTAGACCAAACCCTCGGTGGTGTTATCCACTTTCTATAACGCTCGAGTGACAAAGAGTCGACGAATCTCATCCCCGCTACAAAACGACTCATATCATGGTCCGTCTATCCCTAAGCATCCTAGAGAGTTACACCGGTTGCTGAAAAGTCGAGTATGGGAAGGCACACGCTCGTCATCTGGGAACTTTCCTCAAATTCATACTTCACCTTTGCGAGCAATCGCCATTAGGAAACACATGGACTCACAAACTGCACGAAAGAGTAAAATAATGATTTAGAAGGACTATCAAAGAATTATGATATGGCATCCCAATCATAGTTGAGGGTCCGAGAAATGTGATCGATTAGGATTTATCCACCGGTAGCTTTGGGTGTAAATTTGTTAAACATCACTTTCTAGGACAAACTTGTAACAAGAAAAGGATTCTCGACTATTCTTCTTTTTGGGGGAAATTTGGGATGAGTGAGAGAATGAATCATATAAATGTAATGAGAATAATCTTGCATATGGTCGGAGGTTAATTTTTCTGCGAGAAACTTTTAGAGAAACCATTTTCTTGAGAGGCCATTTGAGAGACCAATTCATTTTCTTGTGTTTTTGGATTCAATCACATCAAGGTGGTTGCAAGTGCACAACCATTGACAAGATTTGAGACTATTTAAGAAACTTTCCCCTGCTGATGAATTTGATGAACCTTGAATGACACTTGTATTGATCATGTGTATTATTGTGTCTTCTTTTCTTTCAGAATGTTTTCAAATAGTTTTTCTTGTTCCTATTGCAATCTTATGTTAAAATCTCTCTGAGTCACACAAGATCTCATTCATGTGTTAGTATTGTGGAATTTACAATTTCATTATGAGAAGAGCCTTCATCTGGTAATGAAATAAATAATTTAAAATCACTTTACTCTCACTATGTTGATAAAGATTGTTTGTAAGCCTATGAGTGTATCTTAGGCGTGACGAACCAGGGATTTCTAGCATTTAATTGAGTCTTTAGCATGAGCCTTTGTGTTGAATTCTTGAAGAGTGTGTGAAACCGTGCATCTCTAGGCCTCCATTGATGCACACCTTCTAGTTGAAGGAATATTTTGGCTGTTCTAAAGCATTCATGTCTGTGATTTTCCCAATATTTGTAAAGGCTCTCAAAGATATGGTATAATCTATTCTATCTTGCTTAACTTCCCACCAATAAATTTCTCAAATGATGAATCCTACACAAACTACCCTTGTTTGTATTGTGTATCCACAAATGAACAAATTCCATTGCCAAAGTATGCAGGGACAATCAAGATTCATTTATTGTCTTTAGTATCCCGAACCTTTTCCCAAGAAACATCTCCAATCTCTAGTGTGACAACTTGTGAGAGTTAGATTGTGTTGTATTGATGTCCTTCACCGACACGGATCCTCTCACCCTGGTTGAAGGCACAACCTAAAGTAGTGGGGGTAGATCAAACCCTCATTGAGGTGTTATCCACTTCTCCAACCCTCGAGTGATAAAGAGTCGACGAATCTCATCCTCGCTAAAAAAATGAATCATATCATGGTTCGTTTGTCCCTAAGCATCCTACCAATTTTGTGATGCTACTCCCCCTCATGGAGAATCAATTTGGATACCAACACCAAAGTGGCGTTGTTCCTAGGGATTTATTTGAAATCATCGGGACCTATTTGTGTGTTAAACAACACCAAAGTGGTTTAAACTTCTTCCTTTAAGATTATTTGAACTCCGGACCTATTTTGTGTGGCATTTCAACATTGAATTGGTGTCATTAGCGGGGATATTTTTACAAATGCATACACATACTAACCCTGGTAATGTTTCTTACATGATTTAAGTACAAATACATTGTTTAAATGTCATTCTTTGTTGAGATCTCTAAGATTTGTGTAAGATTGCATGTTCATTGTGTAGATCTCTCTTCACTAGGGGCCCTACTAGAAAGTTATTTCGAACTAGGAAAAACAAATTCGAAAGGAAAACAAGTCCGGAAAGTTGTTGGAGATCTGAAATCAAAAAGGAGATATCAATTCTGAAGGGTGATCAATTTGTGGTTGAAGATTACCATACGTCTTTAATTGATTTTGAACCAGTTAATCTTTATATAAATTTGAGTTTTCTTACTTTGGAGAGGGGCCATCATCATTTGCGTCCCAAAAGCGTGCCTCTCTGTTTTCCCCTAATTCTTCTAAGGTTGATAGGGTTTTCCAAGAAGTCCGAGTCATTAGAGAATATCTATTTCTAAAGCTATATTCATGTGCCCTAAAGACCCCTCGTTCCCTATCATTTTATTTCTCCCGTGAATTCACCACCTCAAGGCAATATGGCCCAACCTCCACCTATACCTCCTTTTGTTGTCAACACTTTTACACCTATAGATTTCAGAGGTATGGATGGATATCCTAATATAGTGCCACAAGATGTTAGAAATAGGTTGCCAAAATTTCAAGGGAATAATGCCATCACTGGTGACCAGCATTTAAAACTCTTTGTCAATATGATGGAAGAATTTGAAATTGAGTTTGAAGACATGTATATAAAACTATTTATTCATACTCTTGAGGAGGATGCACATGAATGGTACAAGGATTTACCAGATAATTCAATAGATTCATGGACCGAGATGAAAAGTGCCTTTAGATTGCAATATGGGGATAAGACAGATCCCAAGTTCCTTTTATCTGAGTTTGAAAATATAAAGAAAAATCCAAATGAATATGTTCATGACTTCAATACTAGGTTCAATAAGACCTTGAATAGGCTACCTGTAATCCTAAGGCCAAGTGATGTGTCTGTTTGATAAAATATTTTGATGCTTTTGATAAAAAGGTTTCTTATTACTTGAGAGATAAGAACCCAGGAACATTGAGGCAGGATTTCACCATGGCCTTACAAATAGAGAATAACATCAAAGTAGTTGGAAAGCCTCCTAAGAGGGAAGGTGTTAAGTTGATCAATCTTGAAAAGCCTCAATCAAACAAAGCTATGGATTTGGAAGAGGTTGTAAAAACTTTGGTTGGAGCAGTTAAAGAAATATCCTATAAACTAGCCAGTAGAAAAAGGGATAGGAAAAAGTTCCCGTGGTCACAAGCCACACCACAATCGAGAGATCTAGAAATCATCCCAGAGGTGATCACAGACTAGATGACAAAGGGAAAGGGCTTGTGGGATCAGGAAATAAACAACCTCAACCTAAGGAGAATAGATTGGTTCTTGATCCTTTAACTAAGGTTGGTTTGTTTCTATGGAGGAGGCTAATTTTATTGAGTGGTGTGATAGGTGTTTCTTACCACATTCCCCATGTGATGTAGATCAAGAAGTTGAGGAAGTAGATGATGATGAGACATATAATGATGTGTGCATGATGGAGAGCCCTGCGAACTCACAATAGGGGGCAACCTCAACTGAAATTGATAAGTGCCAGAACATTGAAGACTTCTAGGATTGTGTCCACCGGGTATTACCTCTTCCTCCCATTAATGCTTTTGAAATTTATATGGTACAAGCATTTGATTTTCCCAATCATGATTTTGAATACTTAAGGGCTTTGATGATTAAAAATTATGATGAGGGATCCTTCAAGAGGACATGCAATTGTTGATGAATGCAAGTTGCTTAGGAGAAAGAATATAACACCAGAAGTAAGGTTTTCAAAGGGTAGGACCACAAGCCAATCCAAAGATTCCAAATCTTACCAAGTATCCCTAAGGAGACCCTAAGAAACATACATCTTGGAAAAGGCTTAATTACCCCAAATAGAACTGGTGCTCCTGCCCATGCCCAAACTCTGAAAACTCCTATAGTATCGGATGAGACTACGAATCTTCCTCATAATACTGTTCTACCCAAGTATATTCCTTGTGACATAGCCCAAATCTTGAGTCAGATCAAGGTCATTGTTCCCATTGTTGAAATACTCGGGATCCATGAGCATAAGAAAAGGGCGTTTAAATATTTGAGATTCAAGGAAGAAAATATTACTCAGGGAAAAAGTGTTAAAAATGTAGAGGTTCCTCCTATTATTGTAGAATCAGAAATACCAAAAGCATTGGAGGAACTAGGTGAATCATCTGAGGTATATTTGGGAACTTCTCTGGTTGAATCTTAGCTTAATGTGGATCCATTTTTTACCACTTTGATTATTAAAGATAGATTGGTACATAATTGCATGTTTGACTCAGGAGCCTCATGTAATGTAATGCCTCTTGAGGTCATGAATGAGTTAAATATCAAAGTAACAATAGCTTTTGGGAAATGTACGGTTATGGATTCAAGAGAAGTGCCAGTAGTTGGGCATGTCAAGGGATTAGTAGTGCAACTAGTAGCTTTTCCAGGAAAGTGCTTAACCATGAATGTAGTTATTGTGGAATGTCTTACTAAGTGGGGGATGTTATTATCCAAAAATGGGCTAGCTAGTGTGGGTGGAAGTGTGCAAATGGACATGTCTTACGCAACCATACCAATTAAGGGAAACCTTGTGAATTTGTATGGTGAAAAGAAAATGTTATATCTCATTGAGGACCCTAACAATGCTTCTTATGAAGTATTGTATATAGACGTTGATGCCAACAACTTTGTGGGTTATGCTGACTTTAAGGAGCATAAAATTGATGAGTGCAAGTATCCCAAGCAGATTGGTTTTCCTTGGACTTTGATGTTTGATGGGGTTTGTTCTAGATCTGGTAAAGGCACAAAAGATAAACCTCGAAAATATGGTGAGGTAGCAACTTGGATAGAGAAGGAAAACAAGCATATATCCAATTGTTAAAAAGGTATCAAGACCTCTTGGCTTGGTCATACTCAGAATGGAAGGCACTTGAAATATCTCCTTAATGATTTCTTAGAATCAAGGCACACATATTTGTATAGTGTATAGTCTTTTGTTTTTGTTTTTGTTTTCGTGTTTTTTCTATTTCGGTTTCCTCTAGTTCCTGGTGACCAGTTTTTGTTGGTTTCTCGGTTCGATCTTGGGAGGATTGGTTATTGTTTTTTTGCTCTGCAAGCTTGTTCTTGACTCCATTTCCCAATGGATTTTTTGGCACAAGGTCTGGTCTGTTGTTCTTGCAACACTCGCAAGGAGTGCCCATCCCCAGTCGGAGCCACTGTTGGTGCTCAATTTAATCTCACCATGTTTGTTCAAAATTTCTCATTCTACATGGTTTGGAGTATTCTCTTTCTCCTCAGTATAGATTCGTGAAGGCTTTCTCCTTCATTTGGTTACCATTGTCGATCCTTTTCCTTAGGTCGTGGTCACATTGAGTCCGGTTTTACTTACGTCCATTCATCTCCATGAGAAAGAATTTGTAATTTAAGCGTGAATTCGGGGTTTCCCCTTCCTTCTATTTTTCCACAGTCATGTTTTCCCTATCAAATTTTGTCCCAACATTCGTGGATATGTGGTAGTTTCTGATTAGGCACGGCCTAGTGGATATTTTTGGTGAAACTTGTCACTTTTGTCACATTTGTAAAAAATGCCAAATTGGTCCCATGGCCCCGATAGTTTCTAATTGGATATTCAAAAATATGAAGCATCGGGAAAAATTCTTACTTTGACCCCGAAGATGGACACGTGGCCATTTTTAAAGTTAAAAGCAAGGAGGCAGTCACTAAAGCATTTTGTAAATTTTTGCCTTTTATGTGAAGGAGTAAAGTAATGAAATGATCTACAACTCCATTGAGGCCCACATCAAAAGTTAAAAGTGGAGAGGCAGGGTTGCACGGACATTTTGAAACTCTTAGGCCCGTTTCAACCCAAATATTTTCCATGTGGAAGGCCTGCGCTCATTTGAGGATTTGCCTCTCGGTTTGACGTTTGGAGTTGTGCCAAGGAGACATGTGGAGGTTTCCACTGGATCTTCCCATACTTATATTTTTTTTCAAGCAACCAGTGCAACTTTGTTGGACCCTGGACATGTGGAAGGCCCGCGCTTGTTTGGGAATCCTTCTTTTGAGCTTCATATCAAAAGAGCACCGGAGAGACATGTGGAAGATTTTGCTTTGGCTCTGCCCACGCTCGACTTTTCAATGGTTGTTGCAGCTTTGTCAAACCATGGACACGTGGAGGTCCTACGCTCATTTGAGGATCCACCTCTAGGTCTTACCTTTACGATTACGCAAAGGAGATGTTGGTGTGTATTATTTTCCACATCATTAGGTGAGTCATCTCACTTAGGTGAGATCGTAGGTCCATGTGTCATTTAGGGGTCATTATGAGATTCCCTTACACGTCAGTGCGTCAGTGCATCATATGCGTCATTGGGAGTTACACTTCTATTCTGGGAATGTAACTCCCCCTCTCTACTCGAGTTGTCATGATTACAAGACCTTTGGGGTTACTCAAAGACCTCCTATATGTACACCCCATTTGATCTATGAGATAGAGGAGAGTTTTATGACTTAACCGAGTTCTCTCTCATGTTTCAAATATTTGCATGCACATTCGGTTAATGCTCGCTCCTCCCGAGATCTCCTCACTTTGTCGTTCACACGTCGGTTGATGTGCACGTTGTCCCTCGTGATCCTCGCTTGTGGGTTTTAAACCCTCTTTCATGGTATTAGAGAGGATCTTGTGGATCCATGCACTCCTCAGTGTTTTGCATGTTTTCGACTTCGGTGTGTTATACTGATTTCATTGCATTTTCATAATAGATATTCCAACCGTTCTCTACTTGCACTCGATTCGGGCTTCATACCTCCGTTCGGTTTTCCGGTTGTTTAGCAGACTCATTTTTCGAGTGTTTTTGGGGTGTTCGTGGTTTTTTGGATTTTGCATGCCTTGGCTTGGCTTACGTGTGTTAAGTTTCAGAAAATTGCAGCAACACTTAGGTCACGTTTTTACTTGTGCCTTGTTAAACTCAGCGAGTCCACTCACATTCATGCATTGATTTTTTTGGGCTCATGCATCTTGTTTTGGATCAACTCGAGTCTCTTGCATTGGTCTTTGCATTGGCTCAAAGTTTTTGTCTTCTACCCGCGTTCAACATTCGCATTGGATATGCCTTGTTTCAACCTCCATCACATCTTTGCAACTGGATTCCACGTTTAATGCCACATCGGTTCGCTGCTACTCGTGCTTCACTATTTGTTGTGCATGTTAACTACTGGACAACTCACCTGCAAAGGATTCCACCTCCCCAACTTGGTGTGAGACTCCCGCTCAGTCCGTTTGACTGATTCCCATTCTCGAGTGTTGGCCCTACGTTTTCTCTTCATTGCTCACCTTGTTGGTGGTTTTCTCGGCCGTTGCCTTGTCACCACCCGCTCGGCTGCGCATAACTCCTGTCCAACGGTTACTCCACTCCAGCCAGTTTATGCACCTCCCACACGTGGATCTCCAAAGACTCTGCGCATCCGTTACATTCCGCCCAACCACATGGCTCAACGGTTATCACCTCCAATGACCTCCAAAGAACCTCTCCACACACAACTTGACGGTTACAAGCCCAACACTTTTGGTCTGCTCCCTCCACCAAGTGGTTTCTCTCTCCACGTGGGCTTCCATAGCTCGGTCGAATAGCCAAGCTTTGTTCCAATGTGGGCTCACTTACCTTTTTGGTCTTGTTTGGAGGATAAAGCAAATCACCTTCTTTTTAATGTTTTAAGGTGTTCCAAAAAAAAACATTCATTTCACATTGGCATTGTATTATTTTCTAGGCTTTATTTGCTTGTTTATATGACCTTCCTACGCTTGTCGAAGACGGAGGGCGAGGTCCGGGGTTGGCAAGAGGCTAATCCCCCTCGTAAGAAAAACAAACCTTGCCTAAAATTTGATGTCGTTTCCAATTAGCAGTCACATGATACCATTTGCACTCATTTTGAGCACTTTTTTAATGCATTTGCAGCGTTTAGTGGCATTTTCCATCAGTTGCGGGAATCGTTTTAATGCCATAACTTTTGACTCGTAGCTCATTTTTGAGCGCTTCTTTAGTCAAAGTTACATGATTTCTCACACATTACGTGATGACATTATCATTTTTGTAAATGCACTAATTTATAAAGTGCTGCGTGCAGGGTGGTTGATCAGTACTCTTGGGCTTTCACACACAGATGCATTATCGGTCGAGTCTAACGTCTTGCATTTGTGCATCTTGCATTTTTCATCATGGAGAGTGCTCTTTCCAGACTTGAGCATCGTAGGATCACTTTACAACCTCCGCCACTTCTCACCGGGAGAGGGAACTATTCAGCTTGGCGTGCTTCCATGGAATGTTACTTCGCCCACAAGGGTCTTTTACCCTTCTTGCTTGGGCCAATTCCTGAACCCGCTGATCATCGTCATCTAGAGGACTTTCTCAACACTTGTGACCACATATTTGGTCACATGATGATGCGTGTCTCTCATTCTCTCTGGTTTCATGTGGCAGACTCAGTTCCACCTCACCGTGTCTGGAGCAATATTTAGTCCCTCTATGGAGACCCTTCATATACTGCAGCCGTTGTTGCTGCTGTTGATTCAATTGTATCATCCATTTCTTCGTGTGATGGCAATTCTGCTGACATAGACTCACTTGATTCTACTTTTGATGACGAGGATTGTGCACCCAGTTCTGATGTCGAGAGGACTACAGAGGACTCTTCTCCTCTTTCTCTCACATCTCATCAGATATCGAGCAGTCTCCTATACAATGTCATGCAGTCATCACAATAGCCTCCTTTCCACTTCTAATGTGTGAGGCCCCTTTCACTCCTCTACCTTCATTGGATGACTCATATCTATCTGACATCACTCTTCTATTTGTTGAGCCCCCTCATTGGGACAAGTATCTGATCGACCTTAGTCGTCTTTTCGCAGAGTCTACTTGTGATGCACTACAGTCCCTCATCCATCTATAGGCGTTTTAGATGAGTTCATCATCTCTGTTTTGGGAGTGCCCCTTCCAGGAATCATGTCACTTCCGCATTTCCAGAGACCTTCATTGATCCACCCTCACTATGGATCCCTTTTTCTTGTTGAGGATGTTTTGTTCCCTTCACGTCACGTGGACATCCTTTCTGTGGTGAGCCTATTTTTACTCTGCAGCTTTACGCACGTGGCATTACCTTGATTCCTTGGCACTCACTTGCTAGACCTATGTCACACTTCCATGCACCAAACTCGAGTTCTTTGTGTTGCTTGCCTTGATTCCCTTTGTGGAGTGGGCGGACTTCCAACACGTCATTTCTGTCCCTTCCTAAGGGCAAGCACACTGCTCGGTGTTGTTGGTCATCAAATAGGACTTCAAGAAGAGCAACAATCAGGGGACAAGAAGTCCCTCCTCTTTAATGGGAGAGGTTCCCTTATTCAGAAACGAACCTATTTACACATATACAAAGCATGGTTTTACTACATAACTTGGATATTATGAAAGTGTTTTCTAAAAGGATCATCAATCACAAAAGGACTAAGGAATGAAAATGCGAGAATGAGTAGAAAGGCACCATTCAGAATTATAGATGACAGAGTAATTCCTTATGCATGCGAGGGTACAGTGAATTGGAATAAGATCATTTGTATCACATTAATAAGATGAAATTTGAAAAGACACAAAGTTCTGTAAATAACATCTGCAAGATTACAAAGCTTCTCAGCATAATACAGACAAATGATCTAACAAGATTAAATGAATAGCTTAGGAATAAAGGAAACCAGATAGACAAAGAATGAAAAATCCTTCTGTATTGATTTCTTTAAGATTTATTTACACTTTCAGAAATAAGCCAAGTTCTTTTTTTCAAAATGGCGAGGAGAGGCCATTATATAGTTTACAAATTAGTTACTCTCGGTAACTACTTCTTTTAACTAATGATTAGTTAAAGGGTTGCAAATCACAATACCCCAACTAAATACAATAAATTCATGATGAAGAAGAGGAGGAGAAGAATCAGGAGAAGAAGACAAGCGTTCAAGATTAGGAGGGACCCACTGATTTAAGGATCTGTTGTATGAATCTCTTCAACACCTCTGCTATGTCTCTACCACGTGGAACTGATGTGTTGGTGGTGGAATCTAACTTGGCAATGAGTTCTCCATGTACATTCGTTAGTTCGCTTGAGTCGGGACTGAAATGAGCTCCTGGCAAGCGAGTACAAAGGTGTCTCATTACATTGTCGAAATTGGGAAGCCACCGGCGAACGCCAAGCCACTGTCATGAATCATCTATGCCATAGCTGAAGGGTTTGCATCTGTCATCCTTGCCCAAAAATCCCCAAAATCAAGGTGACGAACTTCACTGTCCCCGATATCGGGAACGGCAGACTCGAGTGGTGAAACTTGTTCCTGCCCCTGGAATTTGATCTTCATGTTGATAGTAACTCGGAGAGCAAAGCTACAAGCTAGACTTGGGATGGAATCGCAAGGGAAATGGATACACGCGCAGAAATTTTGGTTGCAAGGGTTCGAGCAATAGATAGCATGAAAGCAGTGTGCAAAAACGCATAGGGGTACTTTATTATATAGTCGTTTAGGAGAGAGAAAGGCAATAAATGCACATTAAATACACATCTACCAAATTGAAAAGCAAGATATTCAGGTAGAGCGGGAAAAATTAGCACGAATGGCACTTGGTTCATTTGGGACATGAGGGACACGAAAGCGCGAACGTCTGCAGATTCGGCGATCTCGGGCAATGCGGGAAAAAAGATGCACAAATGCTTTTGGGACATGCGGGGCGAAAGTACGTCGTGAAATACGTGATTCGCCGATTTGGGCGATGCGGGGAAAAGACACACTAATGCTTTCGGGACATGCGGGGACGAAAGTACGCGGAATACGCGATTCGGCCTATTTGTACAAAAAGGGAACAACATGTCCTAGCGAACTTGGGACATTTGGGACAAAAAGTTCCGATGGGCCCGAAAAGAACAGACTTCGGGTAAACCGGCCGATCGGGAATAGAGAGCCCAAATGAACCTGGGACACGTGGGACAAAAATGTCTGACAGGTCCGAAAAACACACAAAATGACCCAAAAAATGTAGATTTTTCCAATTTCTTGACTTTTCACATTATCAGGACAACAAAAAAGACACTTAACCTCAAAATTTTAATTTTCAACTTCTTAAAAGCAGGGGAATTTTGAGTGGACAACAAGTGTGGGTGGCTCTTTTTCATCCAGGTAGAGGATCTCATCATCGACATTCTTACGGAGACTTCTTAGAGCTGCGAGTTCGATCCATCCATGGCATCTTCTGCATCCCTCTCGTCTCCCTCTTCTTCTCTCTTCTTCTTCTTTCCGAGAGATTGCCTCTTTGTACATGGGTACCTTTTCAGGCTCGTCTATGGCCGGGACCCATTTTTGGCATCTTTCTTAGATTAGAGAGTGTTTTTCTCTTGTGGTGGATGTTTTTCCCACTGGGTTTTCCTTCACTGCTTGGGATCTTTTTCTTGTACATGGGTACCTCATTAGGCTTTGTGTCGGGACCCATTTCTCATTTCTGACTTACCGCCTCATCCTAAGTTATGATGAAGGGGGTGTTGGTGTGTATTATTTTCCACATCATTAGGTGAGTCATCTCACTTAGGTGAGATCGTAGGTCCATGTGTCATTTAGGGGTCATTATGAGATTCCCTTAAGTGTCGGTCGCGTTAGCGCATCGGTCGTCGGTGCATCAATGCGTCATATGCGTCATTGGGAGTTACACTTCTATTATGGGAATGTAACTCCCCCTCTCTACTCAAGTTTTCATGATTGCGACTTTGGGGTTACTCAAAGACCTCCTATATGTACACCCCATTTGATCTATGAGATAGAGGAGAGTTTTATTTCTTAACCGGAGTTACCGCCCGTGTTTTAAATCTTTGCATGCACATTTAGTTGATGCTCGCTCCTCCCGAGATCTCTTCATGCTACCATTCGCACATCCGTTGATGTGCACGTTGCCCTCATGCTCCTCGCTTGCGAGTTTTAAACCCTCTTTCGGGAGACACGTGGAAATTTCCACTTTGGATCCTCTCTATACTTATACTTCTCAAGCAAATTTCTTAATCTTGGGACACGTGGAGGGCCCACGCATGTTTGGGGACCTGCCCCTGAACTTTACTTTTAAAAGAGCACCGAAGGGACACGTGGAAGATTCTGCTCACCCTGCCCATACTTAGACTTTTCAACGGTGAGAAACTTTCTCATACCCTAGGCACGTGGCACCTTCCACTAGTCCTTAAACTCTTTCAACAACTTTGTTGGCCGAGACACGTGGTGAGCCCATGCTTGTTTAGGGTCTCCGCTTTTGGGCACCATATCAAAAGTGCACTAAAGAGACATGTGGAGGCTTCCACTGGCTCCTCTTTATATTGAGACTTTTTCAAAGGCCAAGGCAACTTTCTTGGGCCCAAGGCATGTGGAGAGCCTACACTCGTTTGAGGTCTCACCTCTAAACTTCATCTTTGAAGTTGCATCGAACAGACACGTGGAAGCTTCCGTTGGGCCTTCCCATGCTCGACTTTTAAACAAAATTTCATCAACTCTCTAGGGTTCTGAACATGTGGAAGGCCCGCGCTTATTTTAGAACTTGCCTCTCGAATTCACCTTTGCAGTTGCACCAAGGAAAAATGTGGAGGATTCCGCTAGATCCTCTTTGCACTTGGCCGACTCGGAATCACAAAGGACACGAATGTAGGTATCCATGCGAGGGCAATCATTTCTCAAGGTGTATTCTCGAGGTAAAAAGGATTTCTTGTCATATCAAACCATATGGAGCCTCCTGAAAATGATTTAAAAGGGATTTCCTGCACGACAGAGTAAAAGAATGATTTAGAAGGACTATCAAAGAATTATGATATGACATCCCAGTCATAGTTGAGGGTCTGAGAAACGTGATCAGTTCATGATTTATCCACCTAGCAGCTTTGGGTGTAAATTTGTTAAACATCACTTTCTAGGAAAACTTGTAACAAGCAAAGGATTCCTCAAATATTCTTCTTTTTGGGGTAAAATTTGGGATGAGTGAGCGAGTGAATTGTATAAATGTAATGAGAATACTCTTGTATAAGGTGGAGGTTAATTTTTCGAGAAAATTTGAGAGAAACCATTTTCTCGAGAGGCCGTCGAGAGACCGAGATCATTTTCCCGTGTTTTTGGATTCAATTGTGTCAAGGTGGTTGCAAGTGTACAACCATTAAAAGCTATGAGACTTTTTAAGAAACTTTCCCCCTGATGAATTTGATGAACCTTGAATGACTCTATGTTGATCATGTGCATTATTGTGTCTACTTTTCTTTCAAAATGTTTTAAAATAGTTTTTCTTGTTCCTATTGCAATCTTATGTTAAAATCTCTCTGAGTCACACAAGATCTCGTTCGTGTGTTAGTATTGTGGCATTTACAATTTCATTATGAGAAAAGCCTTCATCTGGTAATGAAATAAACAATTTAAAATCATTGTACTCTCACTATGTTGATAAAGATTGTTTGTAAGCCTATGAGTGTATCTTAGGCGTCACGAACCAAGGCTTTCTAGCATTTAATTGAGTCTTTAGCACGAGCCTTTGTTTTGAATTCTCGAAGAGTGTGTGAAACTGTGTGTCTTTGGGCCTCCATTGATGCACACCTTCTAGTTGAAGGAATATCTTGGTTGTTCTGAAGCATTCTGTCTGTGAGTTTCCCAATATTTGTAAAGGCTCTCAAAGATCTGGTATAATCCGTTCTATCTTGCTTAACTTCCCACCAATAAATTTCTCAAACGATCGAATCCTACACGAACTACCCTGTTTGTACTGTGTATCCACAAATGAACAAATTCTAGTGCCAAAGTATGCAGGGACAATCAGGATTCATTTATTGTCTTTAGTAACCCAAACCTTTGTCTAGGAAACATCTCCACTCTCTAGTGTGACAACTTGTGAGAGTTAGATTGTGTTGTATTGATCATATTTCCTCAAGGTTCTCATGAAAATTATGCAGAGAAGGATCTCTTGATGTCCTTCACCGACATGGGTTACAGAACAGGTCCTCTCACCCTGGTTGAAGGCACAACCTAAAGTAGTGGGGGTAGATCAAACCCTCAGTGAGGTGTTATCCACTTCTCCAATGCCCGAGTGACAAAGAGTCATAAGAATCTCATCCCCGACATCCTAGAGAGTTGCATCACTTGCTGAAAATTCAAAGTATGGGAAGGCTCACTCACTTGGGAACTTGCCTCTGGACTTCACATTTGCGGTTGTGCGAGGAAACACGTGGACTCACAAACGCACGCCAGAGTAAAAGAATGATTTATAAGGACTATCAAAGAATTATGATATGGCATCCTAGTCATAGTTGAGGGTCTGAGAAACATGATCAGTTCATGATTTATCCACCTAGTAGCTTTGGGTGTAAATTTGTTAAACATCACTTTCTAGACAAACTTGTAACAAGAAAAGGATTCCTTGAATATTCTTTTTTTTTTTTTTTTTGGGGATTTGGGATGAGTGAGCGAGTGAATTGTATAAATGCAATGAGAATACTCTTATATAAGGTCAGAGGTTAATGTTTCTAAGAAAGTTTGAGAGAAGCCATTTTCTTGAGAGGCCGTCTGAGAGACAAGTTCATTTTCCTATGTTTTTGGATTCAATCGTGTCAAGGTGGTTGCAAGTGTACAACCATTGACAAGCTCTAAGACTGTTTAAGAAAATTTCCCCTGCTAATGAATTTGATGAACCTTGAATGACTCTGTGTTGATCATGTGCATTATTGTTTCGCTTTTCTTTCAGAATGTTTTCAAATAGTTTTTCTTGTTCCTATTGCAATCTTATGTTAAAATCTCTCTAAGTCACACAAGATCTCATCCGTGTGTTAGTATTGTGGCATTTGCAATTTCATTATGAGAAGAGCCTTCATCTAGTAATGAAATAAACAATTTAAAATCACTTTACTCTCACTATGTTGATAAATATTGTTTGTAATCCTATGAGTGTATCTTAGGCATGACGAACCAGGGATTTCTAGCATTTAATTGAGTCTTTAGCATGATCCTTTGTGTTGAATTCTCGAAGAGTGTGTGAAACCATGCGTCTCTGGGCCTCCATTGATGCACACCTTCTAGTTGAAGGAATATCTTGGCTATTCTGAAGCATTCTGTCATTAGTTTCCCAATATTTGTAAAGGCTCTCAAAGATCTGGTATAATCCATTCTATCTTTCTTAACTTCCCACCAATAAATTTCTCAAACGATGAATCCTACACTAACTACCCTTGTTTGTACTGTGTATCCCCAAATGAACAAATTCCAAGAGTGCAAAATATGCACGAGATAATCGATTCATTTAATGTCTTTATTAATGCAAACCTTTTCCCGGGAAACATCTCCACTCTCTAGTGTGACAACTCGTGAGAGTTAGATTGTGTTTTATTGATCATATTTCCTCAAGGTTCTCATGAAAATTATGGAGAGAAGGATCCTTGATGTCCTTCACCAACACGGGTTCCGGCGGTCCTCTCACCCTGGTTGAAGGAAAAACCTAAAGTAGTGGGGGTAGATCAAACCCTCAATGAGGTGCTATCCACTTCTCCAATGCCCGAGTGACAAAGAGTCGGACAAATATCATCCCCGCTACAAAATGGCTCATATCATGGTTCGTCTGTCCCTAAGCATCCTGCTAGTTTCGTGATGTTGCTCGGCCCCGTAGAGAATCAATTTGATACCGACACCGAAGTGGCGCCATTTTTCGGGAATTATTTGAACTCCGGACCTATTTGTGCGGCAACAACACCAAAATGGTGCTGTTTCCGAGGATTATTTGAACTCTAGGACCTATTTGTGCGGCAACAACACCGAATTGGCACTATTTTCGGGGAGTATTTTTACAATTGCATACACATACTAACCCTGGTAATGTTTCTTGCATGATTTAAGTATAGATACATTGTCTAAAAGTCATCCTTTGTTGAGATCTGTAAGATTTGTGCAAGATTACATGTTCATTGTGCAGTATTTCCAATTTCTAGTGGTTATTGCACTAAATTTGCATCAATAGTGATAAATTTGGGTAAAGGAAGGTCAGATCTGTTAAGCTTTGCGTAAATCAAGCATTGATAGACACTTAGCAAGTTACTTATAGTGCATCTACACAACTAAGGTGAAAATCTTTAATGGCGACTCCACATTGAATTGAAATTTTAATAATTACCAGGTGCCTTAACTCGTGTCAAGTAATTTATGATCATTTGAGGTTTTGAGACTCGGAATGTTCCGGATAAGAGTGTCCATGAGAGGATAGGAACACCCGGTTGTTAGTGTCTATATGAATGATCCAAATCTGGTCTTTTACGTGTAGGATGAGCTTCACTGTTATTTTATGTTTATCACTCTGGTTTCACTCATTGATCGTCGAATGTACCTATAACCTATAAAAAAAATTGTCTACCTGTACATGTCCTAAAACCACATCAAATCTAGTAAAAAATATGCAGAATGTGGAGTCCAACTGACCCCAACGGTCACCCAAAGAGTGAGCTTAGTATCGATAGTTTCACTACATTTCAGATTCCATGTAATTCTATGTGAGAGTGTGAGTAATGATGCCCTTGTGCGAGTTACACTAATATAGTTGGCTAGATATAGAATTCTCTAGATGTAAATGTGTGTAATGGAATATAATAAACTTCCCCTCCTATGTTGTGTATGCAAAAATGATACAACCCTTGTCCCTTGAATGAGTGTGTTAGATGGATGCTTTAAAGTGATTTTGTGCCTTTGGATGCAAGATTATGTGATAATAAATAATGTTAATGCTTGGTCCTTTATTTTGAAAGCATAACTGTGTATTTATATGATTCTTTTGTTTGAATTTTGTAATTTACAAATGGAAGGCCAACCCAAAGTAGTAATAAGTAATCAATAAGTGAAAGGGGTCCAAAAGGATAAGTAAAGGTGAAGAGGGATATGAGCACCCAACGCTAGTGCCCCAACTGGGTGCTAGTATTTGAGGCCATAGAAAAATAAAACAATCAAATACCTTCAAGAGTGCAAGATGTATAAAGCCAATAAAAGTGCACAAGACAAAGCAAAATACCAAAGGGAGTTGTAAATTACTATTTTTCTTGCTTATGAATCATGTAAATGCTAGCATGCTTTTAGGACCTAGAAATGTACCCAAGTGCATAGATTTTGTGTCTACATTTTCCCTCACTTTATGCTTGAGTGAATACTTCATAGCATAAAATATATAGAAGATGTGTACCTTATGAACCTATAAAAAAAGTGTATCCAATAGCGTGCTAAGTGGATAACTAAAGCATGGAGTGATCGAATCGTAAAGCATGAATACTAGGAAAGGGAAGTGGACCCTAGGGGTGAAACGAATGCATAGTAGCATGTTGTGTATTGAGGATAGAATTGCAAAAGAAGAGCGAAAAAGTAGTCAAAGTTCTGTATATGCAAAATCAAAGTAACATGTGTATAAGTAAGTAAAAATGTGAAAGTATGTAAAAGGAAAATGTGCACCTGATTTATAAGAGTGTAAGAGATAGATAATTGTATTGATTTTATTGGATTTTCTCGATTTATTTTCGATGGGGAGGTTCTTGGGAGATCTCACGCCAAAATCAAGTTTTTTTGGGCGATCTCATGCCAAGTGCGAGTTTTTTAGGCGATCTCGCGGAAAGTGCGAGTTTTTTGGGATATCTCATGCCACGAGAATATTTTCAGGGAAAGATGTCTATTTTTAATCTCCTTTTGTGATGCTTCCTGAATAAGCACCACTGCAATTAGTACGTCCCGATTTGTTCCAATTGTTCTTATTAGTCCTTATTAGTCCTAGTTGTTCTAATTGTAACTAAAAAGACTAAATTCTGTAACTGGAGGCAAGTTCCTGCTACTAGAGAAATGATCTAAAAACTTGTTGTAAACTATGTTGGAGTGAGAAAATGATTTTTTCCCTAGGACCGAAGCGTCCACCGCTACCATCCGGTGCAGGCGCTAGTGTCTACTATGTATTTTGGGCTCAAGTTTGATTCTCGAGTCAATATGGAACCGTGTTCTTGTTCCATTTCTATACTATATTGATTTGTGTTGAAGCTCTGAGTTAATCTAGAGGTTATTTTTTCACCCAATAGATGCCCCCTCATTTGGGGTGCATGCGACGACTGTAGGAGAATGCGGTCCAAAGGAGAGAACTAGATATTGATATGCATATATAAAGTGGATACATATAGGGGTAAGGGATGTGCATGGTAGAAACCAAGGCACATACAAACAAAGTAATCTAGTAAGAAGTTTTAGTAGTAAAAATAACTAGTATGAAATAGCAGACAATCTAACAAACAACTAGGAAGAAAATATGAACCATGAAAATGAGTTTTAAACATGGTACATCGCTCACAATGTCACAAGATAATCAAGGCTAAGCATCTAAAAGCATATAATGATCAAGTAAGACATAGGGCATAGTCCAAAACAATAGGAAATAATAATAAGCAAAAAGTGACAGATAACCATGGTTGTATTGATTTTGCAAGGTAAACACTACACATGAAGCACTGGTTAGCATGTTAGAAAGATAAATAGTATGTCAAAGCATGTATAAATCAGCAAAAAGTATAGTGACTATAATCGAAAGTAGTAAATAATGTGAAAATAGAACCTATAATGTATGAAGTATAAGAGTAACAAAGGTAGATGCCCCCAGGAGCCTCAGTGGGACTGGTAAAGAGTTGTCTCGAGCATCATGCATAGTGTATGAATCTGTCATAAGTTGTGCATTCACCTCAAGACACCAAGTGAATGTGCATGTGTGTATGAAAATAATAATGACATACTAAGAATCCGGCTAGCGTAGTAAGCGAAATGCAACATGTAAGTAGTACAAGTAAACAAAAGTAAATACAACCAAGGTATGCAAATCTTTGTGTGAGTGTGATGGTGTGATATGAAATATTTGTAGATGGTAGGAGCAACATTTCCCCGGTAAAATGTGTACGAGATAAGGTTCATTTATAAATTCTCCCTCAACAGTCAAGAATGAACCATAGAACAAGAGTGTGTCATTGGGAAATGAGTGTATTGTGTGAGAGTAGATGCTAGAAAGATATATCATCAAGCACCGAATGTGAAGCGTAGATAATGAATGGTTCATTTAAGATTTGTGCCATCAACAGTTGAGTATGAACCATGGAACTAGAGTGCGTCATCAGGTAATGACGGTACAATGTGTGTGTACCAAAGGGTGTAAGAATGCGAGAAAAATAAACATGGAGCACGAGTGTGAAGTGTGATAGTATACACTATAGGTAATTGATCAAAAGCTATTGGAAAATAGATGCAATCATTGTGAAAAAAGTAGCCAAAGTATGTATAGTGCGTGTAAGGATGTATACCATATATAGATAATGATATGTGTACCATGAATAAAAGGATCCATAAGTAAGCATGAATAACAAAGCATGTACATGGTAGCATAGGAGCATCGATAGATGTAAAGAAGGTGTGCACATAGTGTCTATAAGAGCAAGTGTTGCTAGAAAGATTGGTGTGAATTTCAAAACAAGAGTAATGTATATATGTTTATGTGAATAGTATGGATAGGTAATTATTTATTAGAACATGTGACTATGAGGGGGGAGAGTTCGATGTCCCCCAAGTATGCAAGTAATAGATATCTATGTGATGAGGTGAGAAGGAAATGTCATGTGTCACAAGAAATCATATGGTCATCACAATATTAGGTAGGAGTAAGAGTAGGACTAGTGTTAAAGAGGTCAACTATTATAGGGTGAATTGATTGGTCTTACGTGGTTGGTGTTTGGTAATTGGTGATTTGAAATTAGGAATGTTTTAGAAGATTTGATAAGAGGAGGTGATGGGGTACAAATGTTGATAGGTGGTTGTTTAGTTGGAATTGGTAACGTTGTATAAGACTTGCTAGGAGGAGGTGATGAGGTAAAAATTTGAGAGGTGGTATGACATTGCGTTGGTAGGTGGCTCTAGACTAACCAGAGAATGAACATTATTAATGATGCAATGATGCTCACTAGAAATGGAGGGATTAGATTTGGGAACCCAATGGGATTTAGCAATAAGATATGAGCATGTAACAAAATGTTGTGCGATAAATAAAATAAAACTATGATTCTCAAGGTGCCTAATTCAATTTTAAATAATAGAAATCATTTTCATGATGTCCATTAATTACGTGATAGTTGTAAAATAGAGACCTATGTATTTGGCGGCAAGCCAATAAAGAGGGTAGAATGAGTAGTTAGCAAGTTGGTCAACTGGTGATTGAGGAGCTCAGGAAGAATATCATGTTGCTTATTATTTAGATCAAAGTTTAGAGGTGTTGGTAGCGGTAAGAATTGGGTTCACTTATATGAGCATATGTAGTAGGCATAAGATTAGGATGATAGGATTGGGTTCACTTATATGAGCAGGTGTAGAAGAAGAACTAGCATGGGATTGAGAAACTGCCTTGAGATGTTGGATTTTAGCGGTGAGAGATGTAATCATGGTTTTCATTGCTTGAATTTTATCTTGAAATAGACAATGTAAAGCTTGAATTGACTTGCAAATGGATTGATTGGTTGTGGTATCAATAGGGTCATTAGAGAGATGATTGAAAATGGAACTTACTTGTGCAAGTGGCGTATTGCGAGGGAGATACATAGTGTCTAGGGATTTTGGAGAACATATTTGCAAGGTGGGTGCATTTGAAGCAATTGATGCAAGGAGACTAGAGGATTTTTAGGAGCCATGAAAGAAGATCGGATAGAGTAGGAAAATAAGGATCCAAGTGTTTGATCATGAGTGGGGTTCACCAAATGATTTAATATAAATTGAATTAAATATAATTGCAGAGTAACTATTATAGTGTATGATATAAAAATGCTAATGTACAGTAAAGACGCAAACAAAAAATATGTACAAATGTGAAACCCTAAGCAAGAGAGGGAGATAGAGAGACTTATCTAATTCTCGAGCAATTTGGAAGTGATATGGGAAGGTGAACAACTAAAACAAACTAAGCGAGGTGTCTTCAATGTTCTTGATGTTTTGAGACTTGAGAATGTGTTAGATAGGAGCGCATGGGCGTTAGTCTCCATTCCGGGTGGTAGTGTTCAGTGTGAATGATCCGGATCTGGTATTTTCTATGCAGGAGGAACGCCGCTACTAGTATTTGTTTGTTGCTCTGGTTTCACTCCTTGATCGCCAAATGTCCTTGTGACTGCAAACAAGTTGTTAACCTACATATGTCCACAAATGACATCAAATCTAATAAAAAATATGCAGAATGTGGAGTTGGACTGACCTCGACAGTCACCTAAAGAGTGAACTTAGTACCAAGCGTTGCACTACATTTCGACTCCATGTAGTTTGTGCAAGAGTGTTTGTAATGATGCCTTAGGATTCCCTCAGATAAGTTGCATTAAGATAGTTGGCTAGATATATAATACTCCGTATGCAAATGTGTATAGTGGAATAGAATAAAATTCCCCTCCTATGTTGTGTATGCATAAATGATGTAACCCTTGTCCTTGAATGAGTGTGCTACATGGATGCTTTGAAGTGCTTTTGTGCCTTTGGATGCAAGCTTAGGTGATAGTAGATAATGCTAGTGCTTGGTACCTTATTTTGAAAGCATAACTATGTATTTATATGATTCCCTTATTTAAATTTTGTAATGTACAACTAGAAGGCCGATCCAAAGTAGTAAAAATTAATCAAGAAGCGAAAGGGGTCCAAAAGGATAAGAAAAAGGTGAAAAGGGACAATAATGCCCAAGAGGATAGAGCGCCGATGCTAGTGTTCCAACTAGGCGCCGTGTCTCGAGGCCATAGAAAAATAAAATAGTCAAATGTCGACAAGAGTGCAAGATGTATAAATCCAATAAAAGTGCAGAAGACAAAGCAAAAGGCCAAAGGGAGTTCTCAATTACTAGTTTTCTTGCTTAGGAATCATGTATATACTAGCATGCTTTTAGGACCTAGAAATGTACCCAAGTGCATATACTTTGTGTCTACAATGTGTATGCTTTGGAGGAACCAAAGGCTAGCCATGATTCTTTCTCGAGAGCTAAGAGGTAGTTGCAAATTATGACATCTCCCATCAGTAAGCCTCTTTAGTAGGTTTGCAAGGTGTGTCGTCTCTATTTTTGGTGGTTATCCTTTCCTCATCTTGTATATATGTGGGTTCATGTTTGTGGAAATGTCTCATGTGTTCTCAATTATCCTAAGTGATCCCATGCGGTGTCGTGTATCAAGTAATGAAAGATAAAAAAATTCTGGTATTGTTATTGTTGTATTTGTGTGCCAATTTTTGTGGGTGTTACACCAAAAGTGATTTTAGAAAAACATGACATATATCAAATTAATGAAACGGTTGTTTCTAATAATAAAAGCTGAATTTTATGAAACCAAGAAAGGTATTTTATGATCTCGAATATGAGGAACAAAAAGGAATTTGTAAAAAAATGTATATGTTCTTATTATGCCCTTATCGATAAAATTAGTAATTTTGGAATTCTAAAATTGTGCTAAAAATACAAAACAAATGCACGTTTTCGTTTAATTTATAAAAATAAAGCAAAACCTTGAAGAGATTTGAAATTAGGTTTGTTAATTTAGAAATGTGTGATGAAAGGTGATTTTGTGATTAGGAAACCCTGAAAGGGACCTAAAGAGGAGGACTAATATTGAGACCTTAAGGAAAAATTTGAAAATTAGTTTTAGGTCATGCATAGATGGGAATCAAAATAACATATGAACACAAACCCTAAGATCAAGAAATATGAACCCCTACTATATGATAAGATTGTGCAAGAGCAAAGCAGCTTAAGTTTACCAAATGTTTACACCCTAAAAATATGAAGTGTATATTAATATATAACATGTAAGGGTTTGTTACATGTTGAGTAATTTACACTAATTAATAAGATTTAACCATGCACATTCATAATAAATCATTAATACTTACATCTATGCTAACATGATACGACTATTGTTTAAACACACAAATGGATAGGAAATTAGCTATGCATAGCGATACAAGGCTAATTTGGGTATGTAGAGTGGGAGAAATATATCTTCAGGATCTAGAAATTGTCCATCTATAATTCAATAACTAGAAACTACTTATGTGGAGGATCCTACAACTAATGTATAGTCTTGAATGATTTTGTATGGTCTCGACTTCTCCTATATGGTATTTGACCTATGCACGAAGGGGTTCTATAAATTCACTTTTTCATTGATGAGTGTTGATGTCTATTTTTAGGACTCATGCGACTTCAACGTCATCCGTAATACCTATAACAAGTAAAAATTATAGATACTTGTAGCAAACGTCATGACATAACTAGATAAGCAAAAGGAGAAATTAGTCCATAAGCGAAGGATAGACTACCCTCGCGAACAACCCTTGCTAAACCAATTCAATTGCTTGAATAAATCCTATTGAGAAGGAGAAAACTTCATGTTGTTCTCCTAGTGTAGGTGCTAGTGTGCATGCACATCTAATCTAACCCCCTATTGGTGCTCTCATGTGTCTTAACACAAAGGTAGTTGACTAACCATGAATAGAGAATGTACCCAATGTGTTAGTAGTGTGATGTGGTGTGATTCAAATGCTTAGACTGTCCCTTGAAGACCTTTTCCAATTCTTGGAGTGACTTGATTTTGCTAAGACGTGGCTCTATGACCTTTGAGTGATTGGAAATGGAGGAAACTAGACTCTTGAACCTTGTTTGAGTGCTTCAAACCTATGTGGTGTCTTATCCAATTGATGTACAAATGTTTTAGAGATATTTTGGAGAGCCTTGAGAGCTTTAGTGTTGATATTTGAAATGGGGGATCATGAGAATCTCATCTGAGTTATGAAGTGCATTTGACTTGATTGTATAGGCTTCCATAGGTTAAACATTCACATTAAGGTTGACCTAGGAAGATGAAATGACACACATAAGATATTCAAATTGGAAAAAGAGTCATTAGATGGAAGGGTCTAAGACCACAAAAGTCATCCAAGAGCTTACTCAACCATGGACTTGATTTTTACAGGTTTTGCAAACGAAATATGATATGCGAAGGATAAAGTTCATAATGATGCTTTGAGAGAGAGATTTGTCTTAGCATTGAACAAAGCCAAACTTGTCATTACCAAAGGATAATTTACTAGTTATAAGTGCCTACAAATACCACTATTTTTTTCCTTTGATAGGTCGGTCACTTTTATGTTCATTATGTTTGATGATTACATTGCTTAGTTTATCCATGACTCGATTATCCTAGATCTTGATGACAATTTTTGGATTTATCATACACCTTCCCCTTTGTATATATATAATCACAATAATGCCTAAAACATTCAAATAATCATATGGCTACAAAAACATTCAAATATTTACAAACACATTAAACCAAGACCTACATATGACTTGATTTTCTAGTTTGTTACTTTACATATGTTGTTTGTCGTGTTTGTTTAATAGATATCATCTTTTCTATATAATTTTTATAGTGCATTCATGAGGCATGTTGAGCTTGATACAGGGCATACATAAATTGATGCACGATGACAAGCATTGGCCTAGTTCACCGTGATCTCCTATAGGCATCTCATTTACTACTTAAGTGCTTTTGTTTCATTACGCTTACTTCACTTCCTCATAATGATTAATTTTTTATATTGTGTATATTATATTTTCGAGTAATAGGACTAACATGTGTCTTGTGCAAAGACTAGTTTATCTTTCTACATGTGCCTCACAACTACTATTTGCTACTTGTATTCACTTGTTTCATTATTTTCTTCTTTGTATGTCGCCTTTGTACCTTCTCCGTGATTGTCTTGTGACACTCACCCTATTTGCAGTATTTATCTCCTAGTCATAACTCTTGTAGAGGTGGATTTTGTCATGCATTCCTTGACCCCGGTGGGTAGACTACTCCTTAACAAGGTGGATTCCCTCATCTAGCCTTAGATATTTCATTGTTTAGGCAGATACAAAGGATACAAGCAAAGACAAGAATAATGGTGAACATGAACCTGTAAATGATATGACGAATTATCTTATAGGGGGTATATGGGGTGACAAGCCTGATGACCCTCCTCCTATGCCATCATCTCTAATTTCTTAATGTCCTCGCCTGACGTTTGAATGTCAAAGCATGCTTTATATTTTGCTATTTCTTTTTTGATTTAAGAGTTGTGTTTACACTTTTAGTCAATTTTTTTAGCTAATTAAAGTTGATTGGTACTTCGTCGATCCTTGTGAATATATTTTTTAGAGTGTGAAGTCATTTTGCTTTTTTTATAAGAGTAACAATGTATATTCTTATCACATCAATAGGCATTCTACAATGACAACATAAAGTGGTAGTAGTGGTTGTAATTTCCATGCAAAAATAATTAATTAGGCTATTAAAGTTGATATCCATTTCACCATCACTTAGAAATTTCAATTTTAAATTTGATGCCCAATTAATCTGTCACATTGTAATTTCAACCTTAAATTTGACGTCCATTTGATCATCATTTACAAGTTTTTTTTTTTCCTTTTCATTTTGAAAAATAAATCATATAATTGTAAAATCTTTTGTTTTTTCTAGAAATCTTTTTCAAACCTCATATATTAGTACAACTATATTTATATCATTGATCACTAATTAGAATTTTTAATTATTATGGTATACATAAAATCTAAAATAAAAATAAAAATTAGATTAGTACAACTATATTTATATCATTTATCACTAACCAATAGAATTGTCAATTATTATGGTATACATAAAATCTAAAATAAAAATAAAAATTAAAGTTTTGAGATTTATATCACAATTAGACATGGTATTGAATTTTTGGATTTGTTGGGTAAATAGTTTTTATTTAATGTTGAAATTAATATCTATTGATATTTTAAAAATAAATATATTTAAGATACCTATATTAATATTAATTCAATAAAAATACACTTTTATGCATAACTTTTTTATTTATTATTGAGTGAACACTTTTGATTGGACCTATGAACCGAAGATGAAGGACAAACAGGGACCCAATCCCAATAGAGCAAATACACCAAGTCCGAAAAAACATGCACCAAGAGAAAACATCCAACTGAGAAACAAATAACAATTCTCACCTTGAAACAACCGTAACACGTCAACCACTAACAAAGAAAAAGGTCCCAAAGCCACAAGAAAAGGTTAGCAAAGTTGCAGAAAAAATGAGAGAGTGACAAGAGAGGGAAAAGCATCAAGGTCAACCAACTCCATACCACACAAGGATTAACCCTAAGAAGCACACAACTTTCTCCCGCCAAGGGAGAGGAAGTCTTCTAACATTCTTTGAGAACCATCATTCACCATCATCTCAACATCCAACCACAATCTCTTTGTTTCGACCCTTTGTCCTTCAGGCTTCATCAGCGCGCACAATTCCATCGTTGCCTAGGTTTGGAGGAGGGAGGAACAACTCTAAAGAAGATTGAAGAAGACAATGGGGAGGAAGTTCCAAATAGGGAAGTTGGCCTCAGCATCCCCAAGAAGGGGAGGATCCTCATCAACTATGGGTATGACCGCAACCTTCTTGCAAACCAAGTTCGATGGGGGTAGAGGAGAAGGCAAGGGCCATAACCATTGGTGAACAAAATCATGGTTATGCCAAAGTAATTCAAAATTCAAAGAGTTGGTGCTTTTCCTCCAGACTCGTTGAGAGGTGGGGAGTGGAAGAGGTTCCTCCATGAAAAGAGTAAGAAGTCGCTCGATGACCAAACAGATCAGCGAAAGCACCGAAGGGGAAGACCTTTAAAGTTGATGAATTGTGTCTACAAATTGCGAGACGGCCTCAACTGAAGCGAATGGAAGATGGGCTTGGACAAATCAACAATTGCACACACTCACAAATTTGCACCCGAGAGAGCCATCGTCAAGTTTCACAAAGGAACCTACCTTATTCGGCAACATTTTAAGATGGTCCTCTTTCCTCATAATAGGCAGGAAATGGTGTACAATCCAAACCAAAGTGGAGCACCAAACACCAATGCCGACCAGACGTCAAAGAACAAAAACCATAACAATAATCACAAAATCATCAATAAGCAATGTTAAGACTACAATGTAAAGACTATATTGTTGAGTGGATTCTTATTTAGAAAAAAAAAAAAAACTCGAGTAGGTATTTAACCAACAAAACTCCAAGAGTCCAACCTATGGGGAAGTCGGGACCATCCACCGATATTAACTAAATTTGATTAATCATGATCCTCCACGTGCGAATTTTTATAGCCATTCGAGCATATGCAGACAAAAAGGGAGGGCCACATGGTATTTCTATTATATGTTGTGAAAAGTGAGGATTTTTAAATTTAAAAATTCAAATATTTTTAATTAATAAATAAATATTTTCAAGTGATTTGGTAATCTTATATTTCATTTATATTATTTGGCCATGTTTATTATAATCATTACGGTATGATTTCGATACAAAATCTAAATATATTTTATAATATTTTTGGGCAATCCTTATTTCATGTGTTAGGTGGATCTGTTTTGGGTTATTTAATGTGTTAGGTGGATATTTTATCATACACAAGTTTTTCAAGAAAACACAGGATTAAAAAATTCTAAAATAGTAAACGTGTTATAATTTTTTTTTGGTATTAACAATTAAAGTCACAAAGTAGACACAGAAATAAATGTATATGCAAATTATGATAATCAATAAATACCTAATGCAATATGATAATCAATTAAATAATGCGGTGTCATGTGGTGATGCAATGCACACGATTTATTCCATAAAATACAAAAAAACGAGTCCACGTTTGTATGTCTTTTTATGTTTCCAAGTGTTTCTCCATTCATAAAAAAAGAGCAAAAATACAACTTTTCTTTTAATGTTTCCAATTGGAGGGCGGGTCTTAAATTTTCTTAGCAGGTAGTGCAGAGTAATTTCACAAAGATTTTTTTAATAAAAATGGTCCTTTAGTAAGTTTTTTTAAAGAGCACAGTGCAATTTTTTAGGACATATATTAAAAAAGGTCATATTTCAATTTGTGACAAAAATTTAATATACTTTTCTCATTCATAAGTTGATATTTGGTAAAATATCTTCTTATAAAATAAGAGTGGATATGGGAAACTTCTAGAGCCTCTTTTTACCTACTCTTGTCTTAAAAAATTATTGCTTCTAGGAAAAGATTAAAGTTTCTTGTTTTCTTACAAATATTATGAGACTGCCCACTCAATAAAAATAGGAGCAACAATACCCTTTATAAAATCCTTCCCAAAGTCTAAATCATGCACACCTTGTTGACTCAACATTCATAAAAGACAAATGTTTGAGTTTATGTTTGAATATCCTTTTTTATGTTTTCATGTTTAAAATGTAGCCCTCAATATTTGTGATTTGATCTTATATTAATGTTTATGAAAGGTTAAGATTGACTTCTTAATGTAAAGAAGATAGGCAAAGTGCCCTACCGCATCTCAAAAATTATAAGAAAGAAAATTAAAATAAGAAGCAATAATTAACCGATAGGTTATATTATGTTATACCTTTAATCCTAGGTCATATATCGAGATATGCGTGGATGACTTATGGCTAATATAATCTCTAAATATGTCATATCTCATTTAGTTATGCTTCCAAATGTTTAGTAGGTCGCCTTGGGTAGTTTAGAAAGCACGGTATGCTACATATAGGAGTTAATAACTAGTAGATGATCATCATATTGAGCACTTCAGTCTTATTGCATGGTTCGAGGTTGCCCTCAAAGTGGCTAAGTCATTCTAGTTACATATTGTGATCATTTCTCTATATTGTGGTGTCACTGGTGTTCTATTATTGTTGATATTGATATATATCTAAGTAATTTCCTTACAAGTGATATTAGAGCTTTGATTTGGGCCAAAATCATGTCGAAACCCTAATTTTTAGGATAAGCATATATCTTGCAAAACCACTAAGATTCGTTTTGCAATTTTTAATTGAGTTTGGAAATTATTAGTGGAAGTTACCGTCCAAATTTCAACCTATTTTGAATTGTTTTATGGAAGTTATTGGCATTTTAGGGTTTTTAAGGAATTTGACCCATAGGCTACAATTTTTTATTTTTTTAGTTGTCTAGATTTTTGGAAAGCTCTAAAAAACTAAAAGGTGGTATATTCTCTATTGTTTCTAATTTGAGGTCGACGTCGTCTAAAAACCTAAACCCTAATCTCCATGGTAGGGATATCGACTAAAGGCCAAGGAAAAGTCATTACCTCCAGAAAACTCCTAACAAGGAGGAGGTTGAATCGGAGTTGGAATGGGGTGGTTCTTCCAATGTTATGTCTTCCTTGGTGGGTTAAAAAATACAATCCTTGATAGAGAGTTAGAAAACCATGAAAGGAGAGGTCGATATGATGTTTTGACAACATGCAATGAGAGGTAGAAGCGCTAAATGATGTTATGAAGAATATTTCTAAAAGAATTAAAGGAGATATGGCTAATATGTCAAACAAAATTGAGGGAGATATGGCTAAGATTTGCACAAAAATTGATTTGGTATCCTCTTAACAAACTCAAGGAGGATCTAACAAATACTCTCTTTGTGATTCAAGTAGTGCAGTGGCATGCCTCTATGGCCAACATTAATTCCGGTCCGCAAAATCTACTCTAAAAAGGTGGGCATGCATAAGTTTGATGGCAAGGACCCACTCAACCAAATCAACTAAATGGACAATTTCCTTGAAACACAATAAATCCCATATGGGCAGAAGGTTACTATGGCATCTTTATATCTAGAACCTGAACAATTCACTTGGTATTGATTTTTGTGTACTCAAAATAAGAAGAAGGCAATTAATGTAACATGGTATGTTTTTATAGAGGAGTCAGTATATGCACTATAATAATAGTTAGTGTGGGTAAGAAATAATTCATCCAATTGGAAAAGTTACAACAAACAAGGTTAGCAAAGGATTATATTCAAGCAGCTTCTACATCTCATCCTTGCACGTGGATACAAAATTACATATGATAATTTGAATGATCTATTCCTAGATGGTCTCAAGGATCACATCCAACATGAGGTACAAATGTTTGATCTAGCCAACGTTTCTGATTTTACTATCATGGCATGTGGTGTAGAGGAATACCTTCACTAACATTAGAGATTGTAGCACCTCGATACCATTATTCCCTCAACCTACCCGATTGACTCCTCAAAAAATCAAGAGAAGAGCAAAACGGATATGGTTCAATTGTGACAAAATGGAAGAAAGGACATAAATGTGTTGAGAAGAAATGGGATATGGTTCAATTGTGACAGAAAATGGAGCAAAGGACATAAATGTGTTGAGAAGAAATTATTCTACATTGAAGGGCCTAATGAGGAAGAAGAAGAGGATGAAGCATCGGTGAAGAAGAAGAAACACTTGAGGTCAATGTTGAAGAATCTTAGGAAACTATCTCTTTCCATGCAATTTAAATAATTAACACCCCACAAACCCTCAAGGTTATTGGTTTCATGGATAAACAAAGAGTGGCATTATTAATTGACTCTATAAGTACTCATAACTTCATCAATCATAATTTGGTCATGCACTTAAATTGCTTTGTTTATCCAACCCCGAGTTTTAGGTCATGGTGGCAAATGGAGGTAAAGTTAGTTGTTCAAGAAAATGTCATAAGATTAAACTATCCATGGGAGATTACTTGTTAAATAGCCCCATGTATGTCATTTCAATGGGAGGTGCAAACATTGTGTTAGGGGTCCAATGGCTTACTACCTTGGGAACTGTTGAGATGAACTTCCAGGATTTGTTCATGCAATTCCACTCAAGGAAAGAGTTTTGAGCTTCACGATATGAAGGAAAAGGCTCCACAGCTTGGTGACTTCTTGTCAAATGCATAAAATGCTTAAGAAGGGTGCATATTGGTTTGTAACACAACTATTTTCACTAGAATCTCAACCATTAAATGGTTCCATATCATCATATCTACAAGCAACTATTAATGAGATTTCAATTCTTTTTAGGGATATGCCAAAATGGTTGCCTCCTATAAGAGATCATGATCATGTTATTCAACTATTACTAGGAAGTTAACCACCCAATATTTGACCTCACCTGTACTTTACCTTATCTATAGATTTGAGTGAGATTGAAAATATGGTACATGAGATGTTGGAAGTAGGTATTATTCACCATAGTTAGAGTGCTTACTCTTCTCCAGTGGTGATGGTAAGAAAGAAGGATGAAGGTTGGTGCATGTGTCCAGACTATAGGGAGCTCAACAAATACACAATAAAAGATAAGTTTCCTATTCTTGTCATTGAGAATTTGCTATAGATGAGTTACATGGTGTTGTTTATTTTACAAAATTTGATCTTCGATCAAGATATGATCAAATCAAAATTGGTTATGAATATATTCATAAAACAACATTTAGGACACATGAGGGCCACTATGAATTTTTTGTAATGCCTTTTGGCCTTATAAATGCACCCTCTACATTCCAAAGTTTGATGAATTCAATATTTCATTCATTTCTTCAAAAAAATGTTCTAATATTTTTGATGATATCTTAATCTAAAACAAGACGTGGAGGAAAACTTACATCACGTCAATAATGTTTTGACACTCTTGAATAACAACACCTTTATGTCAAGGCCTCTAAATGTTATTTTGGAGTCATGAAGGTGGGATATATGGGTCATATCATTTCTCATGAATGCGTAAAAGTGGATCTTCACAAGATCCAGTCATGGTGGACTAGAGGATACATAAAACCCTCAAAACCTCAAGGGTGTCTTAAGACTTATTGGTTACTATTGAAGATTGGGAAGAAGAATTCAAAAAAACACTTTCATAGATACAACAATCTTTAGCAAGGTTTTCCAGCTAGAAACAAGCTTGTTCACATAGGGGTTTCCAATCCTATATGTTCCTCTTGTCAACAACCTAAGTCTCTCTAAAGATCTCTTTTGATTTTGCAGGTGTTCCCAATTGGCTTGAAGTGGATTCACACCATTTTCAACCATTAATACCAAAATATTTTTCATGGAAAATAGTGCACCTAAGGGATTCAACCATGTTACCTACACAATATAACCAAATTTTACATATTTTTCTTTATGAAGCCTTTGTTAGTTATGGAAATGAATGAAGTGCCTTTAATCATAAATTTATTGATGATTACAAGTGATTTCTAATGTTGTGTTATATATACAAGTTCAAGCTAGGAATATTTATTTGGAGGTTGAACACCTTCACTCTTTGTTGAACCATTGGGAAAGTGTCTCGTGTTGTATGTTGGGTTCTTCCATATTCTCGCTCATCGACGGTGTCATTTTCAAGGTCATGACTATATAGCTCATATATATTTTTCAAGGAGAAATTAATGAAGTCCTTCATTACATTTGTGTTTTTATCCTATTCGTAACTCTTATGGAGGTGGGTTTTGTCATGTTTCATTGATCCCGGTGGGTGGATTGATCCTTAACAAGGTAAATTCCCTCATGTTGCCTTGGAAATTTCCTCGTCTAGGTGGGATACAAAGGATACAAATAATGATGAACATGAACCTATAAATGATCCACCAAATTTGCCTATAGTGGGTAGATGGGGTGACATGATCCTCCTCCTCTACCATATGCTCTAATCACTTAATGTCCTCATGCCTTGACGTCTAAATGTTGATGGGATTTATATTTTGCTATTTATTTTATGAATTAAGAGTTGTGTTTAAACTTTTATTAACTTTTTTTAGTTAATTAACGTTGATTGGTATTCTTTTGATCCTCGTGAATATATTTTTCAAAGTGATGTCATTCCACTTATATATATTATATATAAGAGTAACAATGTATATTGTTACTTCGTCAACATGCATTCTACAATGACACCATAAGGTGGTAGAGTTGTCCATGCAAAAACAAATAATTATGATATTAAATTTGATATCAATTTGATCATCACTTAGAAATTTCAGTTTTAAATTTGATACTCAATTAACTATCCCATCGTAATTTCAATTTTAATGTGATGTCCATTTAATTATCATTTACAAGTTTTTTTCTTTTTATTCAAAGAAACTCAAAAAATTGCAGATCTTTTTTTGGAATGATTTTATTGAAACCCACATATTAATACAACTATATTGATTTAAAGTAAAACTCACCAATAAAATTATTAATAATTTTACTATATGTAAAATCTAAAATTAAAATGTTGAAATTAATATCTATTAAGATATTTTAAATAAAAATATTTAAGATACCTATGTTGATATTATTTCAATAAAAATATACATAAAGGTGTAACTTAATCATAATCACCAATAAAGAATATTAAGACTACATTATTTGTTGGATTTACCCAAAAAAACTACATTTTTTACCAACAAAACTTCAACATATGGGGTACTTCGAGACCATCCACCAACCCTTAGTTCTCGTGAATTTTTGTATACTTGAGTTGGTGTAATGGTGAAGAATTTGTGTTCTTGAAAGAGGAGTCACAAGTTCAAATCTTGTTGGAGGGTAGGGTATGTGTGTCTCATATTTAAAGCACAATTAAGTGCATATTGCATACTTTGGGAGCACAAGGTAAACCCATTAACTATAAGCCACCTATGACCCAAAAACCCAACCTAACATCGTAAACTATAAAACTAATTATTATTATTATTATTATTATTAACTAAAATTGATTAGACAAAACTTTGTTAATCTCCACATGAATTTTTATGGCTAATTTTGGGCATGGGAAGAAAAAGGAAGGCCACCTTCTACCCTTGTGCTTGACACCATGAACCCTAATTCTCACTATCGTACAAAAATAATTCACCTTAGATTAAGACTCTAGAAATTAAATCATTGAGCAATGCTCGATTTTGACATTCAATGTTACATGTCATTAAAATAATAAGTGACAGTCTAAAAAGTATATGGTTTTCATGTGACATTCAAAATTTAATATACATGTCAATATTATATTTTTATATTATGTATTAAAAATACATACAATAATTTAAGTTTATATTTAATGAATTCAAGATAAATAAATGGTTTTCCAATATTAAAAATTCTATTAAAATATAAAATTATAAATTACATGTATATTTTTTTGGAAATTTCACATAATCTAAACAATACATGCCAACAATATGCCAACAATATACAATTGTTGCAAACTTAAATTAGAAAAATATGTGGTAGAAAGGGGAAGGTCGAGGAAATAAATATTGTTATCTACAATCAATCAACCATTTTATTAATAAGAGGAAGATAAACTTATTACCAATCAACTGACTATAATCTTAGTGAAGCAAGAGGTCAAAATGAATAAAATATTTGATCTCATCTTTCTTTACGATGGGATTAATTAAAATGTTGAGAATGCTTTATTTTTTCATAATATGATAGACCTAAAGATTCTTCAAACACATAGATCTAATAAATCATATTTAATAATATCTCAATATGCTTAGTACAACTCTTTAGGAAAGTCAAATGGGCACAAATATTTGAGCTACAACAAAGTGATTGAAGTAGTTCATAGTTTATCTCCCTTTTAAATTATAACTAGCAATCATATGTGAAATGTACAATGTGAATGCCGAAAGGGATAATTGAAGCAGAGAAATTGGATGAAGAGGAACAATGGGAAAGGAAGAGGGGTGTACCAAATGGCGTAAGAGAGTGGAGAAGTGCATGGGAAAGGAAAGAGGAATCGAGGAGCCAATGTGAAAATATACCCTCTACCAAGAGCACGACATGTCTATCAACCGTAAGAAGGTGAAAAATCGCGTTGTGGAAGATGTCGATGAAACTGTAGAGGAGATATCTCAAAATGCAAGAAGCGGATGAAAAATGTTGTCAAGGCAAATACTTGTTTGAATTTGCAACTCTTGACTTTATTGGGTAGTTAGAAAAATGTAAATGTAAGGGGAATTTGAATGCATGTTTCATTAGACACGATAGGGACAAGAATACACAAAGTGTAATTAGAATGCTCAAGTAGCGATATCATGCAAAATTTACATTGACCTGTTTTTTTTTCCAACTATCAGGTTAACGATTAGGGTAGTGCAGTATTCACACGAGTGCAATTTGCGTCTAAAGGGGAAAAATAAAAAAGGGAAAAACCAACATGTTCCAACTTCAGAACCTGACCATAAAGACTACTTGTTGCATAAATTTGTAGCCTCTATATCCAATTGTAAGGTCAAGTAATTGTAGGGAGTAGATGTGCGATCATGTATCGATAATTGACACCTTCCAACAATTGGTCATACAAGTCAAAGGTAGATTAAGGCTTTGGATTGCATGCCCCACATGTTTTCCACAGATCATATTGTTCCTACCCAAATAATATATGTTATTTGTGATCCACTTAAGCATTTCAATCTCACAAAGAGGACATAATTTTTTTGGGGAAACTCGGGAAGTTTAAGGGTTCAAACCCAGTTGAATGGATGCATTATGTAGTAGTTTGTAGCCTCCCTTTCAAGTCAGTGCTAAGCTCAAGTGTAGAAAAATATATGGTGCGCAAAACAAACATTGTTAATTGAGTCCCAGAGCAATCAGACATATTAGTGAAATGTATCTTTTATTTATTAATCAAGCTTGTTGTTTTTATTTAATGGCATCAAGGTTTTTGATTGGATGAAATTTAATTGGATAGGTAAGATGTAGACATGAATGGATTGTTGTAAATTAAAAGGTGGGAAATTATATACATGTATGCCCCACACCTATTCCATGAAGCATATTGTTCCTTCCCAAAAATAGCTACTATATGTGCTCCACTTAATCGTCATAATCTCATGTAATTTATTCACATGAGTGCAATGTGAGCTTAAAGGGGCCAAAATAAAAATGTATGAGACTTCACTAGGGTCCTAAATAGATACCCACCCACACTTTGTTTGCTTCTTGAGCACTTTGCGTAGACATGATTTTTACATTTTCAAGCTCGAGAAATTATAGTGAAGTAGGCGATGCAGAAGAATTATTGATAATTGAGGTCATCCGGGAATGGACGTATGGGGTAGAAGAAGATGTTATCCGACAAGTGAATTGTGCTATTTTGTCATTTTACGTATTTTATGGTGGAAAGGTTTTTGGCTTCACGACATTTAGTGTGTCAATTGTTTGAAAGAAAAAGTGCATACGGTGTGAAAGAGGTCAAGGAAACATATTATGGAGATATCTAAAAAAGAAAAGAGTGATCAATCAATATTGCCAATGTTAATAGTTTTTTCCAATTTCAACTCTTACACTTTACAGTAATTAGAATACAAATAAATGCAAGGGGAATTCACTTATGTGTTTCAAGGGTTAATTTAGAAACAAGGATATGTGGTGTGGACCTAAAATCCCAGGGTAGGGGTTACATACACAATTACAATTAGGGTTCCTCTGTAGCTATTAGGGAAATGAACATGGCTTGTATCTAGCTATGAGGAACATATTTTTCCCAGTGTGGACAATGTAAGTGAAGTACACCAGAAACGTGAAGGGCGATGCAATGTGCTTGTATCCAGGATGACATTTGTAATTGGGAGGGAGGCTCTTTGAGATTGTAACTCGATATCCGGCATTACACCCTTCGGATCGATGCAACAAGGATGTGTAAAAGGAATGTTCAAGGAAGGCAAATACATGAATTGAAGGTTAAAAATTAAAATGCATTATGTGATCCATTTTTTCATCTCTTTCTCACACATATTATGCAAATGAATGCAATTTACGTTTAAAGGGATGAAAATGTAAAAATGAGGAAAATCCAATAAACGTCAATTTTTAGTTTCAAGCTTGAGTATTTGTAGGGGAATAGGTGATTCTTGAACAATCATTAATAATTGAGCCACTCTAGCGGTTGGCCATATGAGAAAAGGTGTATTTTATTTGTCATTCGAAAGAGGGATTTTAAATTAAAACATGGGAATTAAATGCTTGCATGTCCCACGCCTATTCCACGACTTAATAAAAATGTGGGAATTAAATCCTTTCATGTCCCACACCTATTCCTCGGTTTAGATTATTCCTACCCAAATAATATATGTTATGTGCTCTACCTTATACACAAATGCGAAAAGGGTTCTATACATAATTGTGATTAGGGTTTCATAGGAAATTGGGATCGGGTTTTTGTATAGCTATAAGGGAAAAGAATAAGGTTTTTCTCTAGCCATGAGGCACATAGTTTTTACACGTGTGGAAAATGTAGGTGAAGGACACCCTGGAATTAAATACCTACATGTCCCACACCTACTCCATGACTTAGTAAAAACATGAGAATTAAACCCTTGCAAGGGGATTCACTTGCATGTTTTAATGGATAATTTAGAGACAAGGATATGTCGAGTGGACCTAAAACCCAAGGGTAGGGGTTTCATACACAATTGTGATTAGGGTTTCTGTATAGCTATCAAAAAACAAATATAGTTTGCCTCTAGTTGTGAGGCACATAGTTTTTCTAGATGTGAATGATGTAGGTGAAGTACACCTTAGAAGTGTGAAGGGAAATGGAATGTGCTTTTGGCAATGGAGTTTCTCGCTCGAGATGTGTGTTGAGATGGAAACCTATCATATGAAATTACTTCCTTGGGATCAGGTAGCAAGGACACATAAAAGGAATGTTCAAGGAAGACAAAGACATGAATTGAAGGTCTGAAATAAAATGTGATAATTTAATACATGCATGCCCCACAATTATTCCACAAGTTAGATTGTTCCCCCAAATAATATATGCTATGTGCTCCACTTTTTTTTCTCGATCTCTCTTGCATCATGCACATGAATGCAATTCACATTTAAAGGGACCAAAATCTAAAAATAAGGAAAATCCAGTAAATGTTCATTTTCAGTTTCAAGCTCGAGTACTTGTAGGGGAATAGGTGATGTCTTACTAAAAACGTGGGAATTAAATACCTACATGTCCCACACCCATTCCTCAACTTAGATTTTTCTTACCTAAATAATATATGATATGTGCTCCACTTTATCATCTCAATCTCACTCGTATTATTAACATGAATGTGTTAGCATATGGATTTGCACACATGCAAATGACATGCAACAGTGTGGGAACGAAGTCCCTCCTCAATGAAGGTGAGGATGCCTTTATTGAAAACCAAAACTGTATTTACATCTGTACATCCAAAATTGTATGTGGGGGGTGTTTTGGAACATCAATGGAAAGAAAAGTGGATGAGGGAGATGGAATGGAATGAAGGAAATCGGTGAAATGGAATGAATTGAAAGAACATGCAAGAGTTAGGCAAAAATAGAGCCTAATGTTGCACGAAGAGGAAAGATGAATAACTAACACAAATAAAACGAAGTTTGAGTTAGCTAAACAAGAATACGGAAAAGGGGACACGCGTGAGCAGGTAGATAATCAAAGCTTGATCACTGTGAACAAGAACAACAACTTAATAACGTTGACAATAAGATCAAAGATAATATTTGCATGCAAGATTCAAACATCTAACATCTAATGAACATAAGAACATCAAATGTTACAAGAGACAATGAATGAGACACAAAGTTCATATTTCATTAACTCCAAAATGTTTTCACAAAAGAACACAAAGTTTCTTCCTAAAACAAAGCTTGCACACAAAAGTATTTCTTCTCCTCTCTCAAAGTCACCTTTACAAATGAGCCCCTCACTTCCTTTTATAACCCAAAAGTTGGTTACAAAGTAGTTAGGGTTTTACATGATCATTAAATAAGGCACTTAAGTGACCTTTGACTTTTTCAACCAACTTTATTAAAGACAACCAAAAATAGAAATTACTTAAAATATCCATAGTTTCCCAAAAGCAAATAACAACACCTTTTAAAATATACAATAATAACCAGTGCCTTATCCATTGAAATGGGGTCCATGCCTATCTCAAGCATATGAGAAATGGACTCTCCCACTTCATTAAATATCAAGAAAATTATCCCCCTGAACCGCCGGTGAAATTAGGATCTGCCACTTTTTCCAGTTGAAAAGATCTAAACCTTCCCAAAGTTTCAAACATTTTTTCTTCTTCAGGAGGTTCATTTGGTCGAAGAATAGCCTCACAAAATACCTGCAATTCAAGAATCCTACTTGGCATATCATTTAAATTAACAATTTTGGATTAAGCGTTCTCAAATAAGTTCTTTAATTTGATGCACCGCTCCATTGAAATTGACGAGAAATTGTTGGCGGAGTGTACATGTCCTTAAACAATTGTGAAAATTGCTCTTCCACCTACTCCGATGAACACCTTTGATTATGCTCATTTACGAGGTTACAAGGAATCTCAGCTATGAATTCTTGAATCAAGGAGAGTGAAGTGAAGGCTTCATTGCACATGCTCTCATAATGGATCATAGAATCCTCGAGAAGCGTCTTCCTTGATTTGAGATGTAGACACCAAAGAAAATGTGTCCCTTAATGTTCAAATTCAAGAATTCCTTCAATGGCTAAAACTGAGGATTCCATACTTGTTATTTCCCTAAACCGGGCACTATCTCATCCAAATTTGATATATTAGAAACAAAAGTTTCTTTGAAAGAAAGAATTGGATCAAGATACGCACTATCGTCTTCATGAAGCTTAACCGTGGTCTTGATCGTCCCTTGGCCTAAAACGAGAATCTCACGAAAGCCAAGTTTTAGTGACATGGCCTAATGTGTTTATTTCTTTTGACAAATTGAGAGTTTCTTCATCGGGGAAGCCACCATGTATCGGTATTGGGAAAGTGGATGATATGGGATTTATCAAATGTTGAACATATTCCACTAATTGATTCTTTTCACCTTAAGCTAAGAGTTACGAGACTTATATTTCTCAAGTCTCTTTAGCACGATATCAATTGAATCTCGAGCCATCGCCATGTCACTTTTGACAACCCTCTTCCTTTTCTTAACATCGGAATCAACCCGGAAGGAGTATCACGCATTATTTCCGCATACAAAATCCTACAACTCAAATCAATATTCTCATTGTTCTCGACATCATGAGATCCTACTTGAATCTTATCTACGACCTTGATTTGAGGAGAAACAACCTCAATATCCACCTCCTGATTATTCGGGAGACTTTGGGAAATCCCTTCATGAACTACATGCTCAAGTGTTTGATATTTGAACTACCTGCACCTGAGTGGATGCTTGTTTGAAGCATGGCTAAGGATCATTTGCCATGAGCTTCTGAGCACTATTAACAATGTGGGTAGAAGAATCTCTACTCGAGGTAGAAAATCTTGATACATGCTCTCTTCCTTCTTCGGGGTTAGGATCTTTAGATTTTTCTCCTTGTGACACGTTACTTGGCGAAGTGGATTTTGGCAACCACTCCTTTCTTGCTTGTTGTGTATGATTGAATGGTATAGAGGTTGATCGAGAAGAGGCTTTGGTTGAATGAAGGCCTCCTCGTGTTGGCAATTTTTGTGATCCTAAAGCATGATCTTGAATTGATTGTAACTTGGCAAGTTCTTTGTCATACCAAGATATGCTTCTTTCAAGAATCGGTTGATTCTTGCTATCAAGAGAAAAATCATCTCTTTTGGTCCAATCAATTCAAGGCAACGGGGTAAAAGCAACTGCATCATATGAGGGATCAATGACATATTCATCATCATTTATGAATGAATCGGGAGGGTTCTTGATGCGGAAGGCCTTGATCTGAGCAAGTTTTAGGTGAGAAAACTCTCATCTTCTTACTTCATGTTCGTCCGAACAGGCAACCCAGAAATCTTCCATGGTAGGGTTATGTTGATACTTTGCTCCCAAAATCTTACGCATATATCCATTGATATCAAAATGGGCTCTCTTCACATATGGATGGATTGTAATGAGAGCGAACTCCTTTTCCATGAGTTGTGCACTGAAAAGATTTGGACATTGGTATTCCCGATTTGGATTGGGAAATGAATTCTTGAACGATGCTTGTCACTTAGAAGGCAAGACAAAGAACTTGGAATAGTTGTTGCCTGACAAGCTCCATTAATGCCCATCTCACCGACGTACTTAGGAAGCTTCCACGGGTACCAAAGAAAGCCACTCACGCGAATGTAGGAAAATGATGAAAATTGAATAAACTAGGTTCCCCATTGGGAAATGACACTCATGGCTTCTTTAGAAAATCTTTCCTCGGTATTCCGATTCAGGTTCCGAATCATGCGGAAGGTGAATGCATCATTGACTCTTCTAAAATGGTGAGAGCTATTTTTGAAACTGAGTTGAGGGTAATAATGAAAAACACTATTTGACGGCCCCATGACTCCTCTTATTTCAAGTCTCAAAAATAGCTTTCTTCTTGCTCTTAGCATAAGTAAGATACGATGTCATGTAAAGCATCCAGTCATCTTAAATTCTATCAATTGTTTGTGAAGGGTGTTACTAATGATAGTGGCCCAATCCACAAACTCTTTCTTGGTAAGGATGATACGAGATAAACCGATACATCCATGGGTGAAAAATCCTGGCAGAGGGTAGACCGAAAACTCGACTTAGGAGAGTAATCATGTCCCCGATTTCTTCCACAAACTCAATGCGGTACAGTTCTTTGGGAAGCCTGTCAATTCGAGGCCTCTTGGTTACTAACCAGTTGTTATTAACCATCTTGCTCCACCTAAGGGGTTCTTCATCCAAAATTCTTGTGTTGAATGGCGAGTGATATCTGCATTCTCAGGAAAGTCAGGTATGCCGAGCAATTCCTTAATATGCTATGGTGTGATTAAGAGGAAAGGCTCGCGATTATCTTTAAAAATTCCTCGTCTTTCGGGATCATAATGCTCCACGCAAGTGATAACCAGCTCCGGACATTGCACCGAGATAGGAAATGCTTTGCTGCTTGGGGTAGACCACTATGGTAAATCCTATCCGAGAATATGGTTTTGCCTTCAGTTTTCACCCGTTCGTAGAATTGTTGCACATTGATGTGACCCAAATTTGTATCAGTGATATTGTCATATGACTTAATGGAACTAGGAGGGATGATTCCTTGGAATTCATACTTGAGCGTGGATTTGTTTGATTTCTCCACTGGCTTCCTCGATCTTCCTGTAGATTTGTTAGATTTTTCGGCCATTATGAATTTCACGAAAAATGACTCAGGCACGTAAAACAATGCAAGCGGGGTCGGGTCTCAGTCTCTGAAACCCCCGTCAGTGCAAGAACAATATGATTCATTTTAATATTATTATTATTATTATTTTAAAATAATAATAATAATAATAACTAGTCTTGTTTACAAAATCACACACCGAGACTAGGTTTTGAATTCCGACTCGGGGACAACTTTTTATTTATTTATTTTAAATAAACGAAATCACCCGAGTTCAATATCGATTTTTATTTAATTTTCCAGAGAAAATTCTCCCTGTATGTGTGAAAATTACCTGATTTAAATAGCCGCGTACTTTGAGATTCACTTCTTCATTGCGATCGTCTGATCGATGCGTGATTGAAACTTCTTGTAAATGTGTTGATACCCCTGGAGAATGCGTGATTTCTTGTGTCGGAAATAGAAATGATTTAATCTTTGCTCAACTGGGAAAACATGTTCTTCTCTGCAAAGTTTATTATTTTCTTTATTTCCTTGACAACCCCAGCTATCCTTGGCACGCGGTATGCGTTCAAAACTATTTGGGACTATTATTTACCAATGTGGCTGACTGCGTGTTGGTGATTGCAGTTTTTAGATTGCATGGAAACTTCCTTTCTTCTCCCAACATGGGTAGATGCTCAAGTAAATGCGTGGAAATCTATCTTTTGCAAATGCATAAGAGATTTATTTATATTTTTCTTCTCAAAACCTACATGCTTCTTTGTCTCTGGCTTTGGCCTGTGTGGATTCGTGGCCTTCTACCAATGCGTGGATTTCTCCTTCTAAAAAATGCGTGGTATGTTGGCTTTTTACTGTCTCTTTCTTATGCAAACATGGGTTATTTTACCCTTTGGTTTGCATGGGTTCCTTTCTCCAGCACGTGGGTCTTCTTTGCTTTAACGTGGGCTCCTAAAACATGTGTGGAAGATCACCTCTGCCCAATGCGTGGGGCCTTTCTTGTTTTCTTTTTTTTACTATCTTTCTCCCTCCGGGCGTTGGAAAATTAGTTCTTGTTTTCTCTGGTGAGTGTGGAAAGTCTGTGTCCTTTGATATCTGGTTGTATCTCCCTTATGCATGGTGTTTGAATTCCTCCCAGGCTAGGCATATGACTTTATATTAAAAACAAAACCTGCGTAGCTTTTTTGTTTAATGCTCTTGCCTGCTACCAATGCGTGGAGATTCCTTCTTTGTCTTTTTCCTATTTTTGGACTGTTCCTTCAAACTGTTCCTTCCTATTGCCTTGCTACGCATGGATTCTTCTTGTGTTTTGTCTTATGCCAAATACTTATGCAAAATTCCTTTATCTCCCTTGAGGCTGCTTGTGATTAATTCTTTGGGTACATTACGGCCTTTGCTTTGGCCTATACCTGCTACTTCTCCTTCACAATGGCGTTCACAGTATTGTGAAATGTGATAAAAATATTATGATGTCCCTTAGAAGAAGTGAGAAGCAATTTTAGAAAGCCTCATATGACTCTTTCCAACAAGTCTAACAGAGGAATTTATGAAGGTTAAACCGACTTCCCCTCTTCCCAGGTAGTGGAATTAATTGCCAGGGGAAATGGGGAAAGCAATGGCCAATTGCCAACGGAAATGGCAACGTGCGCTAGCAATATCCATTCAATTTCCCCATGTGGAAAATCGGAGATTTCTTGCCGTTTGCCAATTTATTAATTTGGCAATTGGGGAAGAAATCGCACGAAGCGGAAATTAAAACAATTTTGCCAGAAAGGGAAATCCGGCCGGAAGCCAATTTGGCATTCCCGGCAATTAAAGCGAAACTTATTTTTCCCAGACAATTAAAATAAAACTTGTTGAATGAATTTTAATTGATATTTATTTAATTAAATACTCCCAAGTTATTTAAAAATTAATTTTATCAAACAAAGAGTAATTAATTAATTAATTTTAACGTTGTTTAAAGCTCCTGATTTTAAGGAGTTCTCGCTTAAAAGGACGAAACGATCACAAAAAAGAGGCAGTCGTGATGAAAGTCACAAACCACGCAAAGTAACACTTTTGAAAAATTGCAAATTTTCCATTTTTTATTTAATTAATTTATTGATTTTGCGTAGTCAAAATTGGTGATAACATAATGCAATTTGTGTTTAAAGGGACCAAAATTAAAAAATGAGAAAACCCCAACAAACTTCCCTTTTCATTTTCAAGCTCGAGCAAGCACATGAGAATAGTCAACGCACAAAAAGTCATCGATAATCAAGTCCTTCAAGCAGTTGGCCAAATGAGAGAAAGGTGGATTTTATTTGCCATTCGAAGAGGGATTTGAACTAATAAAACCATCAAAGTGTATCGTCAATGTACATGTGGAAAGAGGTTGCTTGTTTTCTTAATTTAAGATTTGATGTGTTTAGTCTACGTTTAAGCAGTTCATGTCTTGCAAATTATAGTCATGGAATAATTAGTTACTAAAAATATGCAATCTATTAATAATATTCAAATTTAAATTAGAGTTCAAATGTGTTAAAAATGTTAAAACAAATCTCAAAATTCAATTCCAACAAATCTCAAAAATCAATTCCAACGAAACAACTAAATCCACACCTAAACAACTAAATTAGTTAGATGTGGGTCTTACTAAAGCTGATTTGACGAGCTTCATGTCCTATTTCTTGACAAATTTACTGCTCATTGTTTTCATTTTCTGCTATTATTTGCAACAATGGCGTGTCGATGGTATATGGCAAGAATAGATGACTAATAGTGGGATTTTAATGGTGTCATATAAATTTAAAATTACAAAGCGAATAAGTAATATTTATAAATCTAACTAAATGGAAAGGCAATGATATATAAGCTCTGAGTTATATATATTCAATGCAGATTTGGAACGATTACTTTATTTCTCACAGTTTGTCATTGAAACTCACAATGGTAAGGTACATTCAACAACCAACCACGAAGAACATGCAATCTATCTTCCACAACATAACTTTAATAATACAATTCAGACTAAGCGCTTTTCACCCTACAACAAACAAACTCCCTCTTTTTGGTGCACGTAGGGTCCCCTGGATTGGTGAAGGAGCGGAGCATGGGATATCCATGTGAAAGTGTTCCCCTTGTCAAGGAAGAAAGACGACGCCTTAACAACAATATTGTCTTTCCCAGCTTCAAGGCGGCAGTGTAATCTCTATCGACAGTGTCTCTGCCGACATTAAAAATCTAAGGCGCAAGGACTGAAGCAAAAAGACAAACAAATCATTCGTTGCGTCATTGATGACTAGCACATACGATCCCACAATGTCCTTTGATGAACCAATCATGTACATGGTAGACTCAAGTGGATAGAAAGAATCCTAGTAAATGACTCAGATTATTGTCAAGGTCATTGATACAGTCTTACATATGGACAATGGCGATTATAATATGTTGTCAGAGCCCCTTGGGCTTTCTACATGTAAACACGTCTTTCCATATAAATATATAAAATAAGATATATATATGCTAAGACTGAATATTTTACCACGTTTATTTCATTAATCCTTATTAAAAAACACGCGAATTCATATAATATGGATAATTTAATGGCACGTACCCAAATAATAATATAAAAGCATTAAAATAAAACTCATTTCAAATGTTGTCCTTTTCAGCCTAGTTGCTAATCCATTGAGAAAATTTGAAAATAAAAATACACCTCATTGAAAAATCATATACTATATGTATATATTCTTTTCAATCGAGTTGCCATTTATAGGTCCATGTACATATTTCTAAATTTATATACTTTAATTAGACTTCAAGAACAATATCATTTTCAATCTACTAGTCTATTAATTGGGTAAAAGACGAGAAATTTCGTTGTCTAAACTGACTAATAATGTTCAAACGCCTTGCAAAATCCAACTATGACTCGAGATTTTATTTTATTTTATGTTGTGAAAAGTGGAAATTTTTCAATTTAAAAAACCAAATATTTTAATAATGCTTGTGGATTTCATATAGCGTTTTATTGTTGGGCACTGCTAATTACAATCATTATCGTGTGATTATGATAATTTAAAAATAAAAATCCATTAATTTATTTTAAAGTATTGCAATAAATTTAAGGACAATCCATACTAATGTGTTTGGTGGATCTGTTTTGGGTAGTTTAGCTATTCTCAATATTTTATCATACACGTCTTCAAGTTGAGAAAAAATGGATTAAAATTTTCTAAAATACTGAACATGTTATAATTCTTTTGGTATTAACAATTATTGTGAGAAAGTAGGCAAAGAAACAGATGTACGAGAAAATTATGTATCATAAATACCTAATGTTTCGGTGCATATCATCCAATATGATAATAAATTAAATAATACCAGGTGTATCATGTGGTGGTGTAAGTAGTGGACACAATTTGTGGACACCTCGATCTCTCTTTCATAAAATACAAACGTGTGAGTGCACTTCTGTATGTCCCTTTCTGTTTCTAAGTGTAAAGTATGTACCCTTCGTTCTTGCATTCATAAAAGACAACTGTTCTTTTAATGTTCCTAAGGAAGTGGTTCCGTGTGGGTCTTAAATTTTCTTAGCAGGTAGTGTTGAGTACTTTTAAGTGGTCTTTTAATAAAATGGACAACATTCATTTATAACAATTTGATAAATTAGCAATCACGCGTGAAGTGTATGATGGAAACGTTGAAGGGAATCTTTTGAAGGAGTTAAATTTGACGGGAAGAAACAATAGCATATGAAGAGGGGTGAAGAAGAAGGGATTAGATGGTGGAAAAAACCAAAAGGGGAAAGAATTTGAAACTTTACCGTCTAATAACGACACAAAAATATGTTAAAGCGCAACCTCCAAGTAAATTTTACCTTATAAAAAGCTATGGAATATTTTTTATTTCATGTCATCAAGGATTGCGAACAACAAAAGATAGATTTTATTTATCAATGAAGCTTTTTATTCATTCGTTTTGTAGGACTAAGGGTTCCGATGCGGTGAATTTTGCCCTCATTTTTTATCATTTTTCTTTGACTCTATAGTTATTATGTTGCGAGAAGAATTTGGTTTTATGTCAACATCAGGTGGCCATGCCCAAATTATTCGGGCCTGCAATTTTTGAAGCCTCAAAGCTCGAGATTTTGTTACTTGGAACACACGTTTAACATAAATATGAATGAATGCGAAACTATATAAATTGTTTTTATAAAAATGTTAAAATAATGCCAAAGCACCTAATCTAAAATTTGTAACATACTTGTAATCATTTAAAATATATAATTTTTATTATGGATTACAATATTGGGAAAAATACAAAATATATACGAACTATATAGTTGGGTGTGATAGTGCATCGACAACCATCCTTGAATCATCAATGATTCGGCAATCTTCCAATTGTGAATGCAAGCTATGCAATGTAAACGCTTGAAAGGGATGCGGAGGAAAGCTCTATCAAATATTCCTACAAAATATTATTAATCTAGTCGTTATCTTAGTTAATTACTTTTTATGGCGTATTTTTTTAATTTAGTGTATTTTTTATGATTTAATATTTTTAAATTTGAAAAATATACAGATTTTACAATTTATTTGTAAAATTTGTAGTGTTTCTCACTCTCGAATGTCCAAAACAACCTAATCTTGGAAAAATGCAAAGTTAATTAATTCTTTTCTCCGTGTTCATTCGTTAGTTTTACTTGTTTTATAGTTTTGAGCTTTGCTAAATCTTGATTGCATAATGTTTGGATTGCTAAGGTTGATGAGCAAATAGTTGTTGCTAGGAATATTTGGACAAATATTACTTTATTTTATAATTGATAGGTTTTAAGACAATCTCTATTCTGCATGCTACTCTGAACCGATAGATAGATTGTGAGTTATTTAAAGATTTGGTTATTTAAAGATTTCTTTGAGATATATCTATTGATTCCATAGCGAGTGCATTTAATAGTTTACAAATTAAATATGTTCATGCATTAAATCTCCAAGAAAACAAAAAACTATTGTATCTTAATATACCTTTCTTATAAGGACTATTTTGAACTATATGTTTAAATATTAAGGTTATATAGTTATGTTTATTTCCTTATGTGCATTTTTAAATGTTGTTACTCTCACATCCATTAATAACTATAGTGCATATACAATGTTCCTTTCATATTATGTTGGCATTGTTATCATGAGTTCACTTACTTATTTACTGATTTTTTATTTTGATACTAACATCCCTTTAAAGACAGAACAACAACATAATGTATTTTCTATTCCCTCAATCAAATCTTTATGTGGGGCATGTTCTTTCGTCATTTCGGCGACCCCCTCTTGGAAACACAACAGTTCACGATGTTCCCCCTCCTTTGCATGTGCTTGGTCCATCTTTCATCGAAATTAATATGGTTGCATGAAATGTAATGTCAACACGCAACCACCATCTGCATCACATGTATCTCTTTTGTGTCTAGAGCAACAATTGGCTTTAAAACAATTCTTCACCACTTCTCTCACAAAATCCATCTATCTCCACTAGGATTGATTTCGAGGTGCCACAAGGACAAGGAAATCATATCTCATAGAAATTATCGGGCTTCGATCAAAGCGCATCAACTGCTACTCTTTCACATCTCGTTATACTTGCCCCTCTACCTGTTGCAGTATTCAACAATTCTACATCAATGATACATGCATGCCTTTGCATTCCCATCAAAGAAATCAAACCCTTGGAAGGTCAAGCATTGTCATCTTTTCAAGACTTCCTTCAACATGTTGAATATATTCTAATTAATGAAATTAGTTTCAGCAGGAAAAAAATGTTATGTAATATCGACTACCATCTTCATGAATCTTTACCCCATTCCAAAACATTTGAATTTGGAAATAGATCTATCATCCCCATTGGTCACCAGGGGAAGTTGCCACCTATCATGGAAATTCTATTGTATGTCATCCACTCATAGAACATTAGCCTATGGAAGGGATTCATATGCCGTGTTAAATATATTCTCATTGATGAAATTAGTCTCATCAGCCAAAAATTGCTTTGCAAGATTGACTACCATCTTTGTGAAGCTTAGCCCCATTCCAAAACATTCAGTTCGAAAAGAGATTTATTATCCTCATTGGTCGCCTTGGGAAGCTACCACCTATCATAGAAAGTTCTTTGTATGTTAGCTACTCATAAAAAAATTCCTATGGAAGGGATTCATATACCATTTTTGTTGTCATCAATTTTGATCTAGTATACCAGTCCATGTTAGGACCCTAGCAACCCATTTCATATTCATGTTGCATTAATTTCTAGAGGGGATCGTAGACATTTTGTGATTAAAATGACTTGGGATTTAACTAGCCACAAGTCTCTAGGACTTATAGAAAGGTGACAATTGACATTGGAAACATCAAGAGGCGGGTCTTTCCTTCATAATAATCAATAGAGTTCCCTCCCTTGAAGATATTCGCATTTTGGATCCATTTTCATTTAAATACTACTCAAAATTTTCTTGATCCCCTTTGCTTCAGGCATGTAAACAAGGGGAGGTAAGGTGACATTCACTCTACCAAATGCTTCATACCTTAAACCAACAACAATCCACCACCCCTCTCAGACACATTGTACTTCTCATCTTCCTGTAAATATTCTCCCTTTACCAATCACTAAGCCCATGTATGTAAGCCATTTTTCTCCAAGTTCTTTGGTGGTATTCAATATTGGTTACTTGGAAAAGATATTTTTAGTGGTATTCAATTGTATACTAGAAACATTATTTTATTTGCACATTCAAACACTAAAATCCCTCCAGTTGCTTGCATAAGATCTCATGCTTATTTGTTCTTTAAAATAATGTTAATGTTTTATGTCTTTCAATTCAATCTAATTCTACGGGTTTTCCCTTTTATTTTTCTTTCTCTGTATTACCACACAATGTTCTGATCATATAACTTTTCAATTGTAGTCTACTCTGTTCGAAATGTATTTTCATTTCTACTTCACATCCCATGCAACCCCTTCTAAACGACAATTTGGAATTCTCTACTACAATGCACATTTTTCTTCTCCTTCCTTTCATTTTCATTTACATTTTTCGACTTATGAAATTACGGCCAAATATAAACAATGATTGCTACATCCCTTCCATTTAATCAACCTATTTGCATCAAAATAAATATATCCTCTCCCACAAAAACACCTTTTCTCCCTCTCCTTCCACAAACCACTGTCCAATCCTTCACCGCATCCCTTTCGGCGTTTACATTGCACCACTTGCATTCACAATTGGAAGATTGCCGAATCGTTGATGATTCAAGGATGGTTGTCGATGCACTATCACACCCAACTATATAGTTATGTATATATTTTGTATTTTTCCCAATATTGTAATCCATAATAAAAATTATATATTTTAAATGATTACAAGTATGTTACAAATTTAAGATAAGGTGCTTTGACATTATTTTAATGTTTTTATAAAAACGATTTATATAGTTTCACATTCATTCATATTTATGTTAAACGTGTGTTCCAAGTAACAAAATCTCGAGCTTTGAGGCTTCAAAATTGCAGGCCCAAATAATATGGGTATGGCCACCTAATGTTCAAATAAAACCAAATTCTTCTCAACATAATAACTCTAGAGTCAAAGAAAAATGATAAAAAAAAAATTGAGGGCAAAAATCACCGCATCGGAACCCTTAGTCCTACAAAACGCGAATGAATAAAAAGCTTCATTGATAAATAAAATCTATCTTTTGTTGTTATGCGATCCTTGATGACATGAAATAAAAAATATTCCATAGCATTTTTTCCTATTTGAAACTAATTTCATTGATTAGAATATATTCAACATGTTGAAGGAAGTCTTGAAAAGATGAAAATGTGCTTGACCTTCCAAGGGTTTGATTTCTTTGATGGGAATGCAAAGGCATGCATGTATCATTGATGCAGAAATGTTGAATATTGCAACCCCGATAGGGAAAGTAGAAGGAGATGTGAAAGAGTAGTAGTTGATGCAATTTTGATCGTAGCCCTGATAATTTCTATGAGATATGATTTCCTTGTCCTTGTGGCACCTTGAACTGTCAATCCTAGTGGAGATAGATGGATTTTGTGTGAGAAGTGGTGAAGAATAGTTTTAAAGCCAACTGTTGTTCTAGACACAAAAGAGATACAAGTGATGCAGATGGTGGTTGCGTGTTGGTGACATTACTTGCAACCATATTAATTTCGATGAAAGATGGACCAAGCACATGCAAAGGAGGGGGAACATCGTGAACTATTGTGTTTCCAAGAGGGTTGCGAAATGACGAAAGAACATGACCCACATAAATATTTGATCGAGGGAATAGAAAAGACATTATGTTGTTGTTATGTCTTTAAAGGGATGCTAGTATCAAAATAAAAAAATCAGTAAATAAGTAAGTGAACTCATGATAACAATGCCGACATAATATGAAAGGAACATTGTATATGCACTATAGTTATTAATGGATGTGAGAGTAACAACATTTAAAAATGCACATAAGGAAATATACATAACTATATAACCTTAATATTTAAACATATAGTTCAAAATAGTCCTTACAAGAAAGGTATATTAAGATACAATAGTTTTTGTTTTCTTGGAGATTTAACGCATGAACATATTTAATTTGTAAACTCTTAAATGCACCCGCTTATGGAATCAATAGATATATCTCAAAGAAATCTTTAAATAACCAAACCATCCTTTTAGTTGCTATCTCACAATCTATCGATCTAGAGTAGCATGCATGAATAGAGATTGCCTTAAAACCTATTGAATTATAAAATAAAGTAATATTTGTCCAAATATTCCTAGCAACAACTATTTGCTCATCAACCTTAGCAATCCAAACATTATGCAATCAAAATTTAGCAAAGCTCAAAACTATAAAACAAGTAAAACTAACGAATGAACACGGGAAAAAAGAATTAATTAACTTTGCATTTTTCCAAGATTAGGTTGTTTTCGACATTAGAGAGTGAGAAACACTACAAATTTTACAAATAAATGTAAAATTTGTATATTTTTCAAATTAAAAAATATTAAATCATAAAAAAATACACTAAATTAAAAAAAATACACCTCAAAAAGTAATTAACTAAGATAACAACTAGATTAATAATATTTTGTGGGAATATTTGATAGGGAGCTTTCTTCCTCTTTCTAGACCTGGTTGGAAGAAATCTATAGCAAGGACTCCAAAAAAGGAGAGCTTGAGGTGAAAATAGCCACTAAGGCAAAATTGGAAGCTACGACTTTTCTCTTTAGGAGAGCAGGGTCGATGGAAGATTCATTGATGAAGGTAGGTCGGTTTAGGCAATCGCCCATTAAATGCACATGCGCCCATGATTCTTATAATACTTTTCTTTTTTCTTGCCCAAACACCTCATCCCCAAGATTAATGACAGGAAATACCCGTCTTCCACATAGAAGTGACCAATAGAAATAGGGTCTGACACAAAATTCTCAACTTTGTAAATCGAGAGGGCCTTAAAGAGGGGGAGCGGTGAAGGCGGTGTATGACGGGGCGAGTGTAGGAGGTGGGAAGTGGTGTCTTCTTACACACATGTGAGGACACAACAAAGAGCGAGCACGAATGTTTCGAGCGGCACATCCGGATAGAGGCACGGGAAAGGAATAAGCTCAGGGTTACAAGGGAGAAAAATGGCCGTTGGAGGGACACATTGTAAAAGCCATGGAAACATGTTGGTAGTCTATATTGTGCATTTACACTTATTTTTATCAACAACTATAAGGAAACCAACAAAATCCCATTTGCACTCACTTGTTATCTAACTTGCATTCTAGGGATGATAGCAAGTAAACCTGAAAACCTTTCTGGAGCACCAGATCCTCTACCAAAATTTTCATCTCCAATCGCAAGCTTTTACCACATAATCCAGTGTACGGTTCACTTGTTGAAAATAAATTCTTCTACAATAGCTATAGAAGGGAAGACTTGCTGGAGAGAAAAAGATGTGTTGGACTTACACGGATGAGATCTCCCCAAACACGACAACCATATCATCACACTTGCAAATTCTACATCCTTCCCCTACGCAAGAAACATTGGCTTCGTTAACTTTCACAATGTCCAGTCGAGTAAACAACTTACAGTTGTAAGGCTACGACATGGAAAACAAGAACAAATATTAACAACAGCTCCTTGGCATCTTCAACCATCCTTCTTCCCCTATGCAAACAACAATGCCTTCATTACAAACTGGTAAGGATTTTCCCCCTGCACAAGTAAGAACGCTTTCATTGCAATCTCATATGGATTTTCCCACTGTAACCTTTGTCGCATCATTCCCGGTAGTCAATCCCAATATGAAAATCAATAATACTTTCTTTCTCTCACACACTACTCAAACTACAATGAATATATTAAAAAACAAATGGCAAACCCTACTCCCTTCCTCCCGGCGGCGGACTCCTACATTTCACTTGATCGCAACGGCTCCTCCGTAACCCTACTTCCTGTCACAGAGCATGGGCGACCATTCACAGCAGGGGCGACAATAAGTTTTCTGCCATTTGAATGACCTATTGCTGCCCTGTACTTTCTCCAGTGAACATCCAACGCCCAAAAATCGTTCGTGCTTCGTCAACCAATAAATCCTGGGTGTTGATGTCTCTGTCCGTGTCATACCCCAGCAAGCTTTCCCCATTGTAGGAACGCCTTTCGGCCTAATAAGAATATGGGGGAAGACACCATTCCAAATTATATATGGGAACAATCTAAGAGGAGTTGTGGAATTGAAAGACTTGTCGCATAATGAAGGTAGGAGTGGTGTAGGAGGAGATTTTGTAAAACACATGAAAGAAATGCAATATCAAGTACACATTCAATTGCAAAGATAAATGTGTATTATGAACAATGTGTAGATGAGAAACGAAAGGAAGTTGAATTTCAGATTGGAGAGATGGTCTTGGCAAATTTGCAGAAGAAAAAGTTTCCGAAAAGAACATATAATAAACTTAAGTGGAAGAAGATAGGACCATGCAAAATTATCATGAATTTTGCACATAACACTTATGAGATTGAGTTGCATGTAGGCATTGATATCTCTAATATCTTTAATATGGTGGATGTATATTCATGCCGAAGCGATACAAGAATGTGAACATGAACCTAAATAAGAGGATGACAGGGTAGATTGGAGGAAATAGATGTCCGAGAAGGAGCATGATGAAACATAAGGGATAATAGACACTATGATTAAGAAGACACGCGATAAGGAGTACACCATGTATTTTGTCAAGTGCAAAGTGCATATTGGTTCCTTGAACAAGAGCTCAAGTTTCAAAAATTACGACATGTACGATGCAAGAGTATTTAGGTTCACAGGCAATCTTGTATCAACCAAAAATAGTTGAATAATTGTGAGTCAATTGTGTCTACATTTATTTGCATTTTTTGGAGTATTTTGTGGCTCGTCAATGAGCAAATGTGTTGTTGGCAAGCCATGGAGTACAATGTTGCATTTTGTTGAGTGTGTAATTCCTTTGTGTAATGTTTTTAGAGTGCACGCTTTCTCTACGCATTATTTCATCTAATGTGTAATCGTCTAATGTGCACATTGTTTGTGCAATCATGTTTGCACCACGAACTTGGAATAATTGAATGTTTGAAGGCACACGTTTTAGAGAAGGCCGCTATTTATGTTTGGGTATATTATTGAGTCGTTTGATCCTTTCATTTGAATTACATAGAATTGGGATGCTTAAGAGATGGCATGAATGGCTATATAAGTATAACCAATTGCCTAAAGAAAGAAGTTCAAGTTTTCCAAAAAAACTCGGTGTGTTTAAGATTTGAGTATGGATGCCAAAGATAATGCTCATCAAATCATCATGATGGTTGAATAAAAATAGTAACAATGCAAAAAGAACTCTACCTAAAGTGATTCAAGTCTTGAACAGTAGTACATGGAGGATCTCGCCATATCTATATATGTTGTATAAGAGGTTGAATCGTTGGCAATCCGTTTGATGTTGTTGTTTCTCTGAATAAAATATTCCCAAAGATGTGTTATTGTTCCAAATATGGGTTCATCGATCATTGTGTCAATGCATGTTTCTTTCTTTATGAATTGACCTTACATGTGTATTATGTGTGCAACAAGGTGTGAGGTGGCTCCTTGTTGTACACCCCCACCCTCCGTGTCATTATCTAGAGTGTATCAAGTAGGGGCATCCAAGTTCACGTGAAATCTTGCATCAACCAAAAATATGACAAAACAAGAAGATAAGATAAGTTTAATAATGTGTATTCTTGTTTGATGCAAAGTGTTTTGCATAATTTTGTGCAACTTGCAAGCTTGCAAACATTATGTTGTTATTTTGTGCGAGTCTATTATGTGCGCTAATGTTTTTGTCTGCACATATTTGTACATGACATTGTCAAAATGCTCTAGATATATTTGCATTACCTCACTAATCACATATAGATCTTTAGAAGTTGGCACAAGTATATCTCATATGGTGGAAATAAGAGATGGTGAATTCACATTTATGGGTTTTGTACAAGCACAAGAATGTTCGAGAGGCATTGCTTTGCACCTCCACATTATTCCTACATGCTCCTTGAGATGGTTCAAAGCTTATAATTCTTGGCACAAGATCAAAGAGATGGTGCAAATGACTGAAATTTGGTATAAGACATCGTCAAACATTCGCAACAATGCATAAGGCATTTTTAGAAGCTCGTATTAGAGGGGAGACCCATCTTGATGGTGTGCATCTACCAGTGAAACCATGATGCATTGGGACTTCCACACAATAGTTACTCGAAGGAATGATCTATGTAGATTCTGACAAAATAACACACAAGGTTCATAGACAACCAAATGGTGGAATCACTTGTTGGCCACCTTGAGTTCACATGACAACCATCAATGATTTGCCTAATTCAAATATTGTGATCATTGGGGTGATGTGTATTTTCCTCGAGTTGTGTTATGTTATGGGTCTTTTCGGTCTTATACCTCACTTCATATTCATAACACAATATCCATATGGGTAGGATGTAAGGGCCTAAACATTGTAAGTAGTTAACCATATGTCTACATAAAAACACCAATACATTTGTTGAAGGTATTCAATTCTAGTTCTAGTTTGGGGGATATTAGTCTAAGTGTAGTTGTAAGTACAATGATTAGAGATATGTTTTGGAGGTTTGGAAGGACTAATATGATTGAATCATTTGGGGCAACATTGTGGTGTTGAAGTGTTTGTAATCCTACGAGCATTTTATGTGTTGATGTAATAAGCCAAGTTTGGAAAAAGTGATGTTAAATAAAATGTTGTTGCTAGATAATTCTTCTATGTATATTTGTTATCTTTCATTACTCTCACGGTCTAAGGCATCCTTTCATCGGGATCCATGACCATGACTACGCCACAAAATCACGTCCACTTCAAATGATTGTGATTATTGTAGTATGGCTCAATCTATTTCAACAAAGCAAACATCAATTAATCCATCCTCTAGCCACATTTCTTTGTATGGTCAACTAGAAACCCACTCTTTAGAAAGAAATGGTATGGTTCAATAGATGCATAGGTAGCCTCAATAAAGTGTGGGAAATCATGAAATATTTTGGGCCACATATTTTCCAACAAAGTGATTTTTCCAAAATCAATCACAAAACTATAAAAAAATCGCTACTTGAATTTGTACAAGAAATGAAAAATTCATAATTTTATTATAGTAAAGATATAATGCATAAGGTTCTACAAATATTTCAAAAGTAACTACATTTATAATTTCCATAATATAATATGATTGTAAACTTAGAGATTTGACACTAGGAAACACAATACAAAAGAAAATAATGGATTACACACTCTTTCATTATTGATCCAATGTGTTGTGAAGTACTCTAGAATTTCATGGTCATCCTAAAACTTTTTAAAAAGTTTATAAAGGTACTCATAACTCGTTCATGATCACAAGTTACATGAATTATTTCTCCAAGTTCGAAACATTTTCCTTTGTATCTCCTTATTAGTATAATTTCTTATTACATTTTCAACAATGCTCTACGTAAATGCCATATGTAAAGAAGTTTCTTGCATGTGAAAACAATCCTAAAGAAGTCAAAAATATCAAAATAAATGAACTAACTATATGAATTTACAAAAATAAAGAGTGTTAAACTATATATTCATTTCTTGTATTACTTGAAGTTCAAATGCAACATCATCAATCATGAATACGGTCATCTTCCAATGAGGTTGGCGTTAATGACCTCGATCATACATCTCTTGCGGCCATTTTTGGATATCACATTTCCTAGATATGTGACGCCATAACCCATGCCACCAACACACCAATATCTTGCTCATCAAAAAACAAGCTCGAGTATAGAGTTGATATTGCAGGTTCATGAAAATCAAATGAATATATTTCAAAAGTAGAGTCTAGAAGAAGTTGGATATTCAATATGAGATATTATGAAATGAAATTTTTAATAGAAGAAAAAGTATGGACTAAACTTAAACTCACCTCATACTTGGTGTTGAAAGTAGAATCTATAAACACAAAATCATGCACTTGGGTACATTTCTAGGTCTTAATCACATACCACTATTCATATGATTCCTAAGCGAGAAAACTAGTAATTGACATCTATCTTTGGTCTTTTCTTTCTTTCTTGTTTCCTCTTTGGTCTTACACACCCCACAACCCAGTTTGATCTTCATTGTTTTATCTTTCTTGACTCGGACACAATAAGCGGCCAAGACGCTAGCGCTAGGTGCCCTCATCCCCTCTGGGTTCCCCCGACCTCTTTGTATCTTGCTCGCCCCTTTTGGGCCTCTTTTATCTTTTGGGCATCTTGTTTTCTTATGGGTCGGCCTTTTAGTTGTCAATTATGAAATTCAAACAAGGGAATCATATAAATACAAAGCTATGTGATCATAATAAAGGACCAAGCTCTAAGCATCTACTATCACCACCTAAGGTTACATCCAAAGGCATTCTAAGAGCATCAAAGCATCCATCTAGCTATCATTCAAGGGACAAGGGACTGCATTTTTTGCATACACTTCATAGGAGGGGAAGTTCATTTTGGCATCCACACATTTATCTACATTGCTACATCTAGCTATTGCTTACTATCAAGTGCATCTTGCACAAGAGCTTCCTAGGGCATCATTCTTGCACACACACACACACAAGAACTACATGGAGTCTGAGATGTAGTGCAACACTCGGTCATAAGTTCACTCTGTTAGGTGACCATCGAGGTCAGTTCGACTCCCTATTTGTATCTTTTTCTTTTTAGGATTTGATGTGTTTTGGAGTTTTACAGGATATCATTTGTTTTGCAGGTTACAGGCAAATTTTGTGGACATAGTGTGACACACCAACGACCAACAATGAAGGTTAGCAACATACTTACGACACAAAAAAATTCAAATTCCAACCATTTTCGCAATCACAGGCTCCCAACAAAGGTCTCCAACGCCTAGACTTTTGACCGACCGAGTCCATGTGCCTAGTCCAGGGCTTGTTTCACATTCTAGGATTTTACATGCTCAATTGCGATAGTCTCCTCCTCATGTTCGTTAGTCCTCCAGTCAAAACACTTTGGGATCAATTGCAAAATTAGCTAAGTCTTCTACCCTCTCTCTTGCACTTAGGGTTTTATATTTCTTTAGCTTATTGCTTGTGTCGATTTGTACTTTAGTTTCTATTTATCATACGTGACTCTTGAATATCTTATGGTTTTACCAAAAAAATTGTTAAATCATTTTGGTGACCCCACTCGTGATCGAGTCATTTGGATCCTTATTTTGCACATTTCCTTTTCTGCATGGATCCTAAGGTTTCTCAAGTCTCCTTGCATCAATTGCTTCAAATGCACCCACCTTGCAAAAATATTCTCCTAAAAACCCTAAACACTATGTATCTCCCTAGTGATACACCACCTACATAAGTCAGTGCTATCTTCGATCACCTTTCTAATGACTCTCTTGGTCCTAATTCCAATCAACTTATATGCACATCAATCAAAGCTTTACATTCTTTATTTCAAGATAAAATTCAAACTATGGAATCAATGATTACATCCCTCATATATGAAATTCAACATCGTAAGGATGCTTCTCAGGCTCCTTTTTCTTCCACTCCTCATCTTCATTCTATGTCTTCTATATGTGCTCATATCAGTGAACCCTAAATCTTGCCGCTCCCCGCGTCTCTCAAGTTTGATCTCAATGCTAAGCAATAAGATATTCTTTCGCAGCTCCTCACGCATCAATTGATCAACTTGTCATCTACTCATTTCTATCCTCCTTATCGGCTTGCACAATATCAAGGTCATCCATATTGCAATTATCATCGAATCAATGGACATAATGACAATGATTGTTATGCTCTTAAGCAACCAATTGGAAACCTTAAGCATTATGGTTTTATCTTATTTGATGCACAACATGTTGTTAAATGTTCATCTCTAATTGCTACATCCCAATGGGTTCTTGAATCTGATTCATCTATGTCTAATGAGCATCATGCCATCGTTACTCAGGTTCCTTCTATAATAAGTCACGAGCTTCCTACGCAACTTCCTCTCAAAATCAGTCTAACTCTTCCTCTTACTAAGCCTTCTACAACATTACCAAATAATCCACCATCATTCAAGGCTCCTCACTCTCCACTTCAGAACCAATCATTTTTGTCAAACAAACTACTCCTTATATTGATGGCCAAGACACATTTCAAACTCCGCCACCATGGCATGGTCCTATTGTTGCTTCTACCTACCATTGTGTTGACTCTCTCTCTTCTCATGACATAGATAATGCTCTCCCACAATGGCATGGTATCTCTTGCGTCACCACATAGATCTCCATCATTGGCACACTTGGGGGCATCACACTTATTCTCCCCCTCCTAGCATTATCAGGTGTCTCTCATTTCTAGTATTATGCTCCGTGTTCCACATCTAGTCTTTCACATTCGTCACACACACTTTGATACACACAACTTGTATCGTCATTACCCTATGACGCACTCTAGTTCCACAATTCATACTCGACTACTAAGGGTCTAAATATGAAATGAACCTCACCACATTCACACTCTTTACGCTCTATGCTTCATTGATCAATCTTTCTAGCGCATATTTCAAACCATTTCCTAATGACACACTCTTGTTCTATGGTTCATTATTGACTGTGAGGGGTCTTCTATAAATGAACCTCCTCTCATACATATTCATTCACATATACTTGGGGGCACGTTGCTCGATCACACTCACGTTGCATACCATTCCATCTCACTCATTCACCACATACTACATATCTTGGTTGCATCTATTCTTGCTTGTTTATACTTGTTACATGTATACTTTGTTCCACATGTTATACGAAACTTAGTATGTCATTATCGTTTATATACACATGCACGTTCACTTGGTCTTTAGTTGTGGATGCATACTTTACACAAATTTTTGCTTGGCACTATACCTCTTACCAAATTCCACCGAGGCTCACAGGGGCATCTAATTCCGTACACACTACATGTGTTATTGTTTCGTTTTATACTACTTCCTACTCTTACTAGCACACTACTCTAACAATATATACATGTCTTAACATACTTCTTATCTTTATAACACACTAACGAGCACTTCATGTGCAACATTTTCTTGGTAGGAACTATTTGCCACCATGGTTGTCTGCTACTTTGCTTGATATTGTTTGTCATGTTTGCCATTGTATGTCATTCTTTGCAGGCTATGCCCTATGTCTTGTTTGTTCATTGCTTCTATGCTTTTGGCTGCTTTGGCCTTGATTTTCTTGCGACATTGTCTTCATTGCTTGATAGATTACACTTTGTCTTTTATATGCGTATTTGTCGTGTTTACACTAACACATGTTTCCAGCCACTTTGTTTGCATGTGCCTTGGTTTTACAAGGTATCGGGTTTGAGATCAAGCATCTGGTCCTCTCCTTTGGGCCGCATTCTCCTAGCGACGTCACATGCACCCCAAACAAGGGGGGCATACATTGGGTGAATCAGTCACCCCATACAACAATACTGAAAGCCATAACACATACATTTAGCACAGAGTTACGATTTCAAAACAGCCTAATTTGACTTAAGTCTTGATACAACACGGATGTCGGCACCCAAATACGAGACATTAGCACTTGGGTGGTCCTAACCTTTCTTGGGTGTCTATGACCAGGGGCGATTCACATACTTTCTCATATCAACGCATTTTCAGCATTTCACGAGCAATTTTTACATCAAGCACACGGTCCTTGGAATCAAAATGCATTTTATCTTCTTTTTCTACTTAGATCAAACACAAAACAAAGCAAGATCACACCATCTGCAATGGTGTATAAATTTCGGGAAGTAGTCAGGGATGGAGAATAACACTAGACCTTTCTCCCCAACACTCTTCCGTTTTGGCATGAGATCTCCCCAAAAACTTCGCACTTGCGTGAGATAGCCCAAAAAAGTCACTTTTGGCGTGATATCACCCAAAAACTTCGGCCTTTTACAACATTTTCTATCATTTTCATTCGTCACGAATCAGGTGCATATGTTCCTTTTACTACTTTTTCGCATTTTTACATACTTTTATATGTTTTTATAGAGTTTTCATAACACATAACTTTGACTACTCTTTCGCTCTTCTTTTGCAGGTTTGTCCTTAATACGCAACAAGAAGCAACCCTGCCTCAACAAAGCATAAGCGAAAATGACACAAATGCAACATGGCACAACACATGCTTCACCCCTAGGGTCACTTCCTCTTCTTTAGCTTCCATGCTTCATTTTTTATCACTCCACGCTTTTTCTTGTCTTTGGCATGCTTTCGCCATCAATCTACATGGTTATCAGTACGCATCTCTTATCTACTTTATGTTATCAAGTATTCACTCAACAACATAAAGTGGGGGCAAATGTAGACACAAAATCACGCACTTGGGTACATTTCTAGGTCCTAATCACATACCACTATTTATATGATTCCTAAGTGAGAAAACTAGTAATTGACATCTATCTTTGGCCTCTTTTCTGTCTTTTTTGTTTCCTATTTGGTCTTGCACACCCCACAACCCAGTATGATCTTCATTGCTTTATCTTTCTTGACTTTGGACATCGACACCTAGCCAGGACGTCAGCGCTGGCGCCATCGTCTTCTATGGATGCGTCCAGGCCTCTTTGTATCTTGCTCACCCCATTTGGGCCTCTTTTATCTTTGGGGCATCTTATTTTCTTATTGGCCGACCTTTTAGATGTCAATTACAAAAATTCAAACAAGGGAATCATATAAATACAAAGTTATGTTATCATAATAAAGGACCAAGCTCTAATCATCTACTATCACCACCTAAGGTTGCATCCAAAGGCATTCTAAGAGCATCAAAACATCCATCTAACTATCATTCAAGGATAAGGGCCAACATTTTTCTGCATACACTTCATAGGAGGGGAAGTTCATTTTGGCATCCACACATTTATCTACATTGTTACATCTAATTATTGCTTGTTATCAAGTGCATCTTGCACAAGAGCTTCCTAGGGCATCATTCTTGCACACACGCACAAGAACTACATGGAGTCTGAGATGTAGTGCAGTGCTCGGTCATAAGTTCACTGTGTCAGTGATTTTCGGGGTCAATCCGACTCCCCATTTGCATCTTTTTCTTTTTAGGATTTGATGTGTTTTGAGGTTTTGCAAGATATCATTTGTTTTGTAGGTTAGAGGCGGGTCTCTGCGGACATAGTACGACACAAAGGTGACCAACAATGAAGGTTAGCGACCAACTTGCGACACGGGAAAATTTAGATTTCGACCATTTTCGTAGTCATGACCGTTGAGCCGAGATCTCAAGCACACAGGCGCCCCGACCCAATCCAAGCGCCTAGTCCAAGCTTGTTCGACAATTCCAGGATTTTTTGTGCTCGGTTACGACATTCTCCTCCTCCTGTTCATCAATCCTCCATCTAAAACACTTTAGGATCAATTGCAAAATCAACTAAGTTTTCTATCCTCTCTCTTGCACTTAGGGTTTTATATTTCTTTAGTTTATTGTTTGTGTCAAATTTTTACTTTAGTGTTTATTTATCATACACGACTCTACAATATCCTAGGATTTTACAAAAAAATAATATTTTTGTTAAATCGAATCCATTGTTATCACATTATTATGGAAGTGTTTCACTATTGTGTTTAACATTCATTTTATCTCGAATACTCATTATGAATGGGGTGTCTCCATTATTTACATGTATGGTTTAGCAAAAACAATGATTTTTCGCCTCTGTGTACCACATGTTGACATTAGTAAGGTCTTTACCATGTCCACGGTCCATAATCTTTCTCAAATTACTACATATGTTAGGAACATCCTCCTCTTTGTACCACATGTTAACATTAGTAGGGGCTCTATGTTCATGGTCCATCTTATTTCGCAATTTACTACATATGTTAGGTTCATCCTTTCTCAACAATTTGTCTATCTCACTTGGCAAGTCACCAAAAACTCACTCAAGTAATTGACGTCACATATGTTGTCCATAAGCACACCCATTACTAAAAGTGTCTTTATCCTTGAAAGAATTTTACTTGAGAGTCGAGGGGCATGCATGACCCTACAACCTTTGGAGGGTCATGTATTACATGACAAGGGATACCTTTGCATGATGATGATGATTAGTGTAGGTTATGAATGCAACATCGGTTTGGATTCATACATGTACACAAGAAAGTGGCATAAACAACCCCTCTTATGATGAAAGTACTATATTCTTCGTGGGGTGGGGAGTGCATTCCTAATAACTTGAGGACCATATGAGAACCAATAACTAAAACACACACTAAGATAGTTAAGTTTACAATGCACATGTGTCATAAAAATATGTTTTAAATAAATTATAAGGGGCCTTATGCCTTATATTTTATTTATTTAATGAGAGAGTCTTTTTTTCCCGTCCTTGATGAATTTGTCATCTTTTTGCATACAAGTGTATTTCTTTTTCTCCAAACATAAAATCATCAAGTCGTTTTAAGGATATCACCACCACCAAGTCTATCATTCCATCACTACATGTTATCTCACTCCTTTTAAATATATCCTCGACAAAAAAGAAATCTTCTCAAGCATTAATATTCATAACATTGTTCCATTTATTTTCCCCAAGCATGAATGACAATCCTTTGTCCATATTCCAATAATGCATATACATAATCAACAAAGGAAAGTGTGAAATTATTTAAGTAGAGTGTCAAATAATTACAATAGGAATAGCAAAGATAATGGCAACAAATTCACGACATAACAAATATATATATAATAACTACTTCAAAAAACAAACTCATAAGAAAATAAATTGAAACATTACAACAAATTAGAAATTGCCATGTGTATACAATTACAAACATTAACAATTTGTAAAAAGTAAAGAAAAAGAATAAACACATACAAAAGAACAACAATTTACTTGAACACTTGTAAACCTTATACTTTGAACAATAAAAGCAAATACACTTAGTCATTCCTAAATACACCCACATACACCATTCCATAATCCTCTTTGACTAGATACAATCACGTGCATGAACATACTTATTTCAGATCATCATTATGAAATATCTTAAATGATTGTGAATGACAATTCAAAATACAATGCATTATTAAAACCACATGTAACTTTACACCCACAGTCATAAAAACCTAAAAATTAATTTTATAATACATTTCATAGTAATTACATATACATAGAGTATAAATATATTCCATAATCCTCTTTGACATGGTGTTGCTTTCACATATGTTCCTAGAGTTTGTTCCCTTAATGAATTGCACATTTTTTTACCTATCTCATTACAATGCTTCTCAAAGAAGGCTCGAGTCCATTTGTCAAAGTCACAAAAATAGAAGAGGCGCACCTCAAGAGCGCCCCAACATTTCTTACGCTAGTTAGACATTTGCAACTCTGATCCACTCGTAGATAACTCTTCTGATTCTTCACATTTCTTTTCCACATCTTCAACTTCCCAACACTCACTGCTACCCCTATTAACATCTCCATCACATTGCCTGAATATAATTGGTAGTCTATTTTCCTTGATTTATATTTTGACTGACAACAAAAACCCAAATCCTAATGCAAGTCGTTTATGGGATGTCAACAAATAGAAAAAAAAATCAAACAAATATTAGTCGTGATTCACATGGGTTAAATTTGACGGTCACCTATGCCTGTCAAATAATTATTAAATAACGGTAATTTTCAAATACTGCCCTTCAAAATACAATATAATGTTATTTTTACACTATTAATATAACATATAAATGATTATTTTATTTAGATTTAACTGTTTCTTTTATATATATATATATAATATATATTAGTGTACTTCTGTATAAAAATAACGATCATACTTAACATATATAAGTTACATGTAACAGTTATTTCAAATATTTGCAAATCTTTTACGACTAAAATCATGAAAAATGTCTAAAGCATCGTCAAACTTAACCCCTACCCCCACTTCTGTACTACATCCACCCATATAGTTAGATCGGGGCCGACGTGAAGACAATGTGGGTGGCTTGGTGGACTTAAGGTGTGAATGGATGCAAAATTAAATACGGATAGGTGCATCGCATACCATAATATACACATGATACATCCCGTTATTTAACGTGATGGAACAGGTATATGAAACGTCACTATGAAGGAGCTGACAATGTGGTATTTAATGTACTGGAGTCTTGGAGAGAGCGGGGTAGCCGTTGAACGTAAGTTTGAGTGTTGACAATTAGATTTGCTTCCTAATTTCATATCAATGGAAACTACAATAAATTCGGGGATTTGAAGTTCATTAACATTAGAAGCACTTTTTATGTGGGTGTGAAAAATCAAAAGTTTAACAGTTGCATTGTGGATATCTGAACGTGAAGTAGAATTATATAGAAAATGTCTGTTGCATTGGTCTGTGTGGCATCTGGTTCAAAGGAGTTGTGCTGCTCTAAACTTATTTATCACTCTAACCATGGTGGAAATGTGGTATCAGAGACAACGATGATGAGAAAACTTGTTTCAGAGACAAAATGTAAGAGGAAAAGAGTGAGATTGGCTGTGAAAGCTGTCTTGAAGGAATCCAGCTCGAATCACACACCAGAAAGTGTGAGCATGTTCCCTGGCCTGGCTGGTTTGGTGACAGATGGTTCGGAAAGGACGGCCTTGTCATCAGGGCAGGTGGTGTATGATTCTGTGATGAAGCAGGCTGCCATGCTGAAAAGAAAAACAAAGAGTGGGTTGCTGGATGTGAAGCCAGACTTGGTTCCTTCTGGGACTAAGCAGATCCTCAATGAGGCCTATGAACGTTGTGGTGAAATCTGTTTAGAGTATGGAAAGCATTTCTACTTGGGTACTATTTCTCCTCCTATTGTATTTGTTTTATACTAGTAGATTGTAAACATGAGTCGTCGTCATCATGGCGATTGCTCTGCCTTGTGTTGAGTTTGCTTGTCTAGAATGAAGATATTTTCTAATATAGAATCCATTTAAAGAATTTTCAGGTATTTGGGATGCCCATCTGGATAGGAGTGTGTTGCACTAGCCCCCTGCAATAAGCTCTGCAGATCAGAATATAGAAAACACTGTTGATTATATGTGCACGAGCTTACTGCTCTTATAGTTGGTTCTTTGTAAGGTAGCAACTTTAGCATGGAGCGTTTTAGAGGGTGGAACTCAATTATGGGAAAAATGGGTCCACCGAAATACAGAAAAAAATATGGTACATTAATATTTAAGAAATATGATCATTTTTAATAAATTAAAAAGACGCAGTTCATTGAGGAAGTTTGTAATAAGAAAGAGCTTCAAAACATTTGTCAAACAGTTAGCAGACAATCTGTATAGGACCTGCATTTGAGGATTTCTGTTAGTGTTTGTGTGCCCTTTACTGGAACACGTTTACTTGGAATCTTTCATGTCAAGTGTCTACAATCCACCTTCCATTCCATTCCATGGGATTATCATACTCTACCTTCAGGAGTCCTCTTCCCACACGAATGCATGTGCTGGAATTAAACTGAAGGTTTTTAGTAGTACCCCTCCTTGCCCTGTTACCTCCTCCTGAACAACTTCAAAAACTTTCCAAAAGCTGCTGAAAATCCTTTCCAAATGTTGCTGTGAAAGGAAAAACTTCTAAGCCTACGATTTAGGTATTCAATGCTAAAAATCAATAATGAATAGTATATATATTTGAGATCTATTGTTTAGGCTTTTTTAATGAAATTATATTGTTTGTTTTCAATGTATCGATATTTTGCATCTTTACACAGCTGAGAAAAAAATATGGAAAAAGTGTAAATCCTTGTGATTTTGCCGTATTTGGTAACCTTTTGTTCTTTGTGCTTATCTTGTAGTTAGTCTTTTGGGTAAGGATCCACAGGTATGGGTTTACGAGTTTCATTCTCACCAAATGTCTATTGTCTTTACACTGTAGCAAGTCTATTGCAAGGAATTCCTAATTAGATTTGAAAGCTTTTTGGTCTTTTGGTTAAGGATTCATATTGACAATTACGACGTTAAGACTTTCATTCTCTCTCCTAAACCTAATTGCCAAGTCCTTAGGCAAACAATTTTGTTTGGTCTGTAGGTTGATCTACAAGTCCGTGGATGTGTATGTAAATAAATAACAAGGAAAGTGGCTACCTTACGAAAGACCCCATGTCAGTCTTTTAGTTAAGAAATAAGAACCATTTTCATGAGTTTGAAGTCATCAATTCTGTTTGGCCTACAAAATTTGATTGCTAAGTCCTTAAAACGAACAATTTTGTGTGGTCTGCAGCTCAATAGTGAGAGAAATTTGAGAAGGAAATGGAATGGTGAATATAAAGTTTAGAAATATGCAAGTGTTAGCAAGGGGGATATTTGTGGTCTTTCATGCTTATCAGGCAGTTAAAACTGATTTTAAGATACTAATCCATTTCTTTGTTGTTTATTGTTTCAGGAACATTGCTTACAACCCCAGAGCAGCGAAGAGCAATATGGGCGATTTATGGTAAGTGTTAGAATGAAAGAAAATTGTGAAGATTTTATGTTAATCCCTTTGATCAGGACAATCTGAAATGCTTTAGTATTCAAGGGCAGGGAGTTGACCAAAGGGCAAGAAAGACATCCCAGTGTGGCAACAACTGTGATTCTTACTATGTTAATAAAGCCCAATATGTTGCAACAGTGGGAACACTTATGCCCTTGCCAGATCCAGGCAACAAACAGGAAAGTATTTCAATGGTTATTTTAATTTTTGCATGTTTACATAGCAAACTAAAATAGAATGACCAGAGCTTGTTAATATTAGATTGAATAACGGATATGACCAAGTTGATTCCATGCAAAAAGAATCAAAGTGCAGAAAACATAGCTAACCCTTGGGTTATTGAAGTGTTCTCTGAATTTGGCCTCACAAGCAGCCTTGAGAATAATAAGGATCCAAAATTTAAGGTATTTATGGAAGGAATTATACAAAACTTTGGATACTTAAATGAATTTTGGTAGTGAGGACCACTCAGAAAGAGATGGCAGACAAATAGGGTCAACGAAGTAATGAAAGAAATCATCAAAGAAAGTATGGCTGTCAGGCAAAATTTACGAGAAGAAGATCTTCCTTTTGTAGAATTTATTTACAATAAGATCAAGCATGTGGCTATAGGTATAAGTCCTTTGAGGACAATAGATGGTTATGATTCACTTGTTCCACTAGAATTAGTCTCACAAAATTTGAAGGGCAAGACTCGGGTTTTGTGGAGATGTCACAAAATTTGTAGGGGGTTGAACCAGTGTAACAAGAACATGAAGTGGTCACTAGCTAGAGATGGGCGATTTGTTATATAAATCTCTTTCCATGGGAAGGTGTATCAATTTTGCATTTGGGTATTGTGGACTGCATGTTAAAAAAATGTCTCCTATGTTTAATGCCAGTTTTCTTGAAAAGACATCTCCTCATTTTAATAATGATTTGCCAACTATATGGAAGCTATTCTAAAATTTAGGGCTTGCACACACAATTTCATTTGCATGTGTTTACGTGGTACATTTGGTGTGGATGGTTTTGGAGCGGGTTGGCAGCTCTATGGAGGTTTGCATGGGCAGTGGTAAATCCCATCCCATGGTAGTAGAGATGAACCCTTTTAGGTGTCTTAGTGGTGTGGCTTGTTATGAGGACTTGAAGGCACTTGTGGGCGATCCTTGTATGCTTGTAGGATTGTGGCATACAGGTGGAGCCATTTGCATGTCACCATTGACTAAGGGGAGACATTGAATATAAGGCACCAACCTTAGAGAAGTAGTCTTATTGGAATGTTTATGGTGGCCATAATTCTTTCCCAAATAGCTATGTTGCCGGGATACGGAGTGCAGTGCAGGTTCGGATACGGGTTCGATATGCGTATACGTCAATTTTAAAAAACCCTTGGGTACGATACGTCTTGGATACACACACACACACACATCGATGTTCAAAACATTCAAAAATATAGTACGATCGATGTTCAAAACATTCAATATATTGAAGATTTTACATTGTCTATGATATATGAATATTATATTCCTTTGTGTTTCATCCATTTCCTTTGAGATTAATGTTTGTGTTGTGATGGTGGCCATAAAAGATGTATATAGGGAGCTCCTAACGGACCTATTTAATTAGGTTGACTCTAACCTGCCAATGATAACTAAAGAGGGCAGTCCAATGGTTGGTTGTGGCATTCATATTATCCAAAATCACCTTCTAATCCTCCTTAAGGATGCAAGGAGTCAATGTTGTGCCTTAATAGTTTCTAGGACAAGATGCTCTTTGAAACGTTAAGCTATGCAATTTGCGGTTCCAAATTTTTCTATTAGTATTGAAGATCACTTGAGATTCGATCTCATAAATTACTTGTATGGAGGCTCAGATATATGTCCAAATTTCTATGAATAGCTTCTTTCCTTGGCCAATTGCGATGATCCCAAATAATTACCTCAAACGTTCTTGATATCCTTTGAATATTTTCTCTTCAATAAACTAAAGGGATTTTAAACAATCTCCAGGTTTCCTTGTGGTTGCCATGCCCTCCTAGTCAAGTCCTCAATAAAACTGAAGTTTGTTTGAGTTAAAATAAAATAAATTTAGAGCCCCCACTCGCCAACAAGATGATGATGCGATACGTCCGGGTATGTTACGAGATCGTCAAAATGTACCCGTGACATACCAGGTACATACCCAAATTTACAGGGACGTATCATGCACTGGCTACGTATCTAGGGGGTACGGGAGGGTGGGGGCGAACCCTAGTAGCATAGCCAAATAGGATGGTGTAGCCCATGTGCCAACTAAACAATTGCATTATCCTTAGGTTTGCATTGAAGTATATCCTTTAAATGCTAACCCTTTCTATAAGAAGTGATTTATGTTGTTGTTCTAGGTTGAGAAGACAAGATCTATAAGAAGTTCCTTATGTGGACGTGAATTTTAATTATTGTTACATTCTAGACTTTTAATCACCTTTGACTTGGGACAATGAATTACTTAAAGAATCTTGGCCTATCATAGAGAGCTTAGAATCTTGTGCTTTTTGACATCATTGTTGTCAACAAATTTAGACAATTTTTTGATCTTACTTGTTCTTAGAAACTACATTTACATTGTCTCTTAAGTTCATTTAGGAAAGTGCACGCAGATAGCCTTCCTTGGATAAAGACAACCATCCAGATCTTAATATTATTTGACAAAGCATTTCCTTGAACCATGTTGAGTGGAAATTCCTAGCCCATTGGTATGTAAACATCTCTTAGGTTTTGCATATAGTGAGCATCTTCATTTATCATTTTTCTCTCACTATGTTCTCTCTTGATATCGTCAAATACGAACCTCAATAAGGGTGAGATAAATGCTACCAATTCAGAACATGTTTACAAATTTTATGTTTACACCACATGGATCTTGCTTCCTAAAGATCCAACACAGAAACTCAACTTGTATTGTAGGCATTTCATGGATGGTGAATGCTATTTCCTAGATGTTCACACCGTTACATCTCATGGGATATGATTCTTCACGTTTGGTTTTGGGTCCACTAATATGTGCTTAAGGTGGGGAGAATAACAGATTTATAACAAAGACAAGTTTTGTAGGCTCTATTGCATTGGAGTCAAGTACACATAGCATTTGATGTTTAGTTGTCCTATATATTAGAAGAACTGAACAAATAGTATGCTATTTAACATTTGAGTTTAGAAACTTTTGAGGCTCACTATCTTTATTGGTAAAAAAGTGTGACTCTTCATTCAAGGAATCTTCCTTTAGAAGTAGAAGGTCATGCGAGTTAAGAAAGAACTTATTTTGGTAAAATGATCTATAAATGGATGTCTAGTTAGTGCACTGTTACCTAAGACTTCAGGATGGCAAAAATTTCCAAAATTCCAGGACAGCAGGGGGACGACTATTGATATAATATATAAAATTATAAATATTAAAAATATACAAATAATTTTTTTAAAATTATGAATAACAGTCTGTGACCATCAACCATGTGCATTTGTTCTCAAATCACTCTTGATTCTTAATGTCTTTGTAATACATTACAATCAGGTTATGGTTAACCAGTAAACATTTTGATCTATGCCTTACTACTTCTATTATCTACACAGCTTTTCTCCTCATACAGAAATATAGATACACACTTTTTGAGTTATTGGAGCTTCCAAAGTGAATTTTAATTAGATTCATACATACAAACTTTTTCTTTGAATAGAGATGAGTGGCTTCCAAAAACAATCTTACACTACAACAATACAATTTAAAAATCAGTTTTTAAAGAGAAAACGATAAAGAAATTATTAAAAAATAATATTTTCTTTTTTCAAAAGGAAATAACCAAATGTCCTCCAAAAAAAAGGGGACATCCCTTGATATTCAAGGATATCCCAGAGATGTCCCCCTCTTTTTTTCCCTTCAGGAAACATGAGGGGGTGTTTCCCACCCCATTCCGCCATCCCCAAGAGGTCTCAGACACACCTGGTTTTCAAGGGGGACGCGTCCCCGTGTAACACTGAGTTAGTGTCATAATGAGTTACTCTTGGATGCCAAAAATAGTCACATGTCAAGGGTTGGTGCAAGAAGCAGAAGGGTTCTCATTCAATCCTTTAGTGTCAACACCAACACAAGTCTTGCATCTCAACATGAGGATGACACATGGTTGTTCATTAACAACCATAGCTTGTCCTCGACGACTAAGGAAAATGTGTTGAACCTCAATATTAGTTGTACAAGGCCCTGGTAGAGACATTGAGCTAGATAGATATTGGCATTGTGTCCGAGGAGCAAGTTGAAAAGACAATGGGAGACAAACCACTTTAGGAAGAGGAACCACTTCAACTTTTGGTAATAGTTTTGCCACACATTGAAGCCTTTGATGTCAATGCACCACAAGCATTGTGCCTCAACATAAGGATGATGCAAAGTCATTCCCTAAAAACCATATCTCGTGTCTACTAGTTGCATAAGATCGTGATTGAGACATAGCAACCAAGATAGGTTATGGTTTTGTGCTTAAGGAGTAAGCAGACAAAACAAAAAGAGACAAGCCAATGTAAGAAGAGGAACTACTTCAACTTTTGTAATAATTGTGCCACATGTACTTATTGTACTTATGCAATCAATTTTCTAAAATCACTCTACAAATGAAATACTAAGAGATGATTGAATTGAGGTTTGTTGCAATTCACATTTGAACAAAGATAGCGTAGAATATGTATTCCCACACTATAGTGATGACATATCAGAGATAACTTAGACTTTGAACTTTTTGTTGTATTAGAGGTAACTAAAGCTATGATACTTTTGATGTAACAAAGTTAGCTTGGACTCTAAAGCTCCATAAAGAAGGGAGGTAACTCTGGATCCTCTAGAAATTATTGTGATCCTAATTCCCTAGGAATTGTAAAGAATAATAAAAGATATCAATGTTGTCAATATCAGCGGTGCTGCCTTGCAACATGTAATTGTATATCTCAATTTCTTGCAATGAATCGGTGTTACTTAATATGAGTTGTTGCTTCTGCCTCTAAATGGTTAACGTTCTTTCCTGGAAAATCTTTGGAATAATAACATGAGCCCAAAACAAGTAATCTAGGTTGAGTTTTAAATTCTTGGTGCAACATTTCCTTGATTGCCCAATATCCTAGATCAATTTTTTTATTAGAGCAGTCCTAAAAATGGTACTAAAGTGGCATGTGAGATAATTGTCGAAGACAATTTTTGCACTGGTGAACGGTGGAAACTCATTCTCTAGTGACAGAACAAGACCGTTGAGAAAACAAAATTTAATGGAGAGAGAGGGATATGAGAACCAGTCAAATGGAGTGTATTGGCACTGCTTAGAGCTGACATTGCACAGCATGGTATGGACTAAATACAATATGTATTATAGGATCTCATTTTGCTAAATAAAGCTTACTAAATAGAGACAATTTCCACGTATTGACACTGCTTAAAGCTGACATTGCACAACATGGTATGGATTAAATACAATATGTATAATAGGATCTCATTTTGCTAAATAAAGCTTACTAAATATAGACAATGTTCAATAAAACCACAGAAGAATCGTACAATGAAGCTACCATTGCATAATTACCTGATTTGTTTCAAGATGGAAGCAGAAACAACATCTGCGCATTTGAAGGAGAAATAGTTGTCGACAAACTAGTAAATTGGATGCCCCAGTTTCAGACCTAGATTTCAGTCTATAATTTCTTCAGTACCTAGAATATAGCCTGTGTCTTGAAGATGATAAGCTTGAAATATTTTTAAATATTTTATTAAGTGCAAAACTCTGTGAATATGAAATAGTTGATCTCAATATCTATATGCCATATGGTTCTGGACATGCTACCAGATAAAACTTACTTTGTAGGACTTGTTTGCTGCAGAAAGCTTAGAAATTGAAATCGAAACTATATTAATGTCCCCCAATAATGACAGCCGTTAAGAGCACCCAAAAAAGTGGTCAGTTTCTCAAGAACCAAAGAAGAACAAAGAGAAGAGGTGGAAAAAATATGAGCTACTAAAGGATAAAAATACAGGTACAAGAGGGAGACAACATACACACAAATTAAGAGTGAGGTGTAAGAAAAAATATGTGCTGCTACATCTAGATGCAAGATGAAAGACGTAGCTATCCTCGTTCTCAAAAGTAAGAAATGTGAATGCAGACCAAATGGTTGTTGGAGGATGGCCTGGACTAATGGGTCCCTTGGGACTGAAGGAGTAAACTTTGATGGAATCAACATTTTCCCCAATGACAGCCAATGTAGAAGTCATACAGAAAGGACCATATTTTGTTCTCGGCTGAATGCGAGCAATTGAGCTAGTTATTTTTGGTAATGGGGTACATCTAACTGTTGAACTAGGGCACATGATACAATATAGTCCTCTTCATAGGAGGATTGTATGGTACATGAAAGCTGTTGTGCGACCTCTTTTTGTGCTTCTTTGATTATGTTTTTGTATGCAATGCCACGTTATTGTTTACTAAGGAATGCTGAGAAAGTAATTGCAGATCTTGAAAGAGTTTAGCCATGCCAATGTTGTCACATTTAAATATATCATCATAGGTTGCTTCATTAGCATTGCACGGTGCTTCATTTTTGGTTTCATCATCTACAGTAGGCAAATATATCTATCTCTTGGGAGTAAGGTAGGTTCAAACCAATCGTTATGGCTTTATATAAGTTGGATGTGTTGCATCTATTTTGAAGTTAATTTGGTTCATCATTGTATGAGTTCAGGATGCATGTTGATATATTCTGGTAATGGCACATTTGTGACTATGTCGGTTGTGGAGATTCAAATTTCTCCTTTTGGGTTTGTTATATGTATGTCCCAAGGGTTTGATTTTTCTTAATGTTTGTAACAAATGTTGTTATGAATGAATCTAATCTAAGGCATGGACTACCGGAAGAGGTGATTACTCTAATGTGATGTGCCCAAGGCCGTCCTAAGAGTAAGTTATATTTAAGTGGTAAGTCAAGGACCATGACTTTAGTTCGTATGGTTTTAGGTCCCACTTTGACGGGCAGCCAAATGCATCATGCTGGGTTTTGATTTCTTTTGTCAAATCTGCAACAGCTAAATTGTGTTTGCTTGAATTTATTTTTGAAGTAGCCTAATGCCTCAATAAGCCATAGGAAGGTAACATTGATTCTACATCCTTCGTCTATGAGGACCTTTTGGACTTGAACTTGTTGATAATGACACTAGTGAAGAATGGAGGGATGTCGGATGTAAAGAGGTATTTATCCTTGACCATGTCATCCATAGGAAATTCTATTGTGTTCTTTTGTCCAAAAGATGCATGGGATTGATTGTAGGTGCTTTGGCATCACGTTGAGTTTGTGGTTGTTGGTTGGGTTGTTCAATACTAGCCATATTTTCAGGATAATCTGCTATGGCTTGTTACTGTGTAAGTTGGTTGGGCTGTTTGGTAGCCATATTTGGGAGAATCTTCTATGGCTTCTTGTCGCATAAGATAATAACTATGATATGGAGATGTTCTCATGCATTCAATTAGTGGAATTTTGCAAGGCATGGTATTGAGTTCTTTGAGAAGAATTCAGTCCTGGTTTTTGGTATCTACCATGTTTGTTCTTGGGTTGATATTTTGTGTAGCATGGTTGCTCTTTGATTTGTTCTTTACATATCTCTTGTATAGTTGGTGGATTCTTAGATTCAGTATCTTTGATGGTTGTCTTTGATGACCATTTTTTCATCAGTGCATTTCGTAGATCTTGTCATGGTGGTAGGCTGTACTAGGTCCTTCTGTGTGGGTTCCATTTGTGTTTTAACGTAAGTGTTTACATATTGAGAGAAATGAACAATGTTATTAGCTTATAAGGACACAATGATTATTTTATCTTCATTGATTGTGGCTATTTGCTTGACAAGGGGTTGCTTCTATGTTTGCTACATTGGTTGATTGGTGGATTAAGGGGATGTTATAGTTGTATGTTTGCTTTGTGTGTCTAATGCTTTCTTGACTATGAGGAATGTTTGATACCTCCAGGGATGATTGCCTTGTGCTAAAAAAAAATCTTGACATGAAGTCATAAATTTTTGAGGTCATGACAGTTTTCATGTGAATGTCCCTAGTTGGCATGCCACCAACATAGTTTGCTGGGATTATACCACAGGGATAGGGGTTTAGATGCTCTAATTCCTGAGAGGTCGGGACATGGGTAGTTTACACTTGAGTTTGTCTTGACTCAAGGGAGGTTAGGCTGGGTTTTTCGCTTGGGGGTTAGAAGGGATTGGAATCCCTAGTATGGGTGGCAAGAGATGTATTTTGAGGCACTTGGGGATTGACAACATTAATGATGTGATCCAAATCAATGTTGGCGTCAATACTCTATTGCCGGTGGCATGTCTATTTTTATTCTTAATAAACATTCTTTTGTTGAGGATTTTCAAGTTGTCTCATTAGATAATCTTGTCATTTGAATTGGTCAAATTCTTTTTACGTATTAGGTGAGAATGAGTGTACTTTGTATTAGAAAGTTCAATTTTGGGGCCTTATACAAAGGTTTGAAGAATTTTTTTTGTTCATGTTTTATTCAGCTTTGTTAGCTAAGGTTTTCCATTGATTGATGACTTTGTGGGTGAATTCATTCACCTCTTGTGTTGCATTGACAAATTTTCCTAGGTTATCTTTAGGTAGGAAATAGGCTTGGAAATCTTGGACAATGGTGTCGATTAGGTCTTCTAGTTGGACAATAGAATGAGGTTTAAGTCGGTAGTGGCAAGTAGCTTGGGTACAACATAAGTGTTTTTTATGATCCAGTCTTTGTAAAGATTGCCAAATGATTTGAGATGTATGCTTTGGTATTGTGACCATCACAAGTGATAGTTAGAGAGATTTTGCCAATGTCCATGGAGGTAATATAGGGTTTTAAGGGTTCATGTAGTAATGTTTGAAGTACTTTGTTTTGGATTGGTTGTTGTGGGATAGGTCCCCTCTTTTGCACCTATAGGGGAGGAGGGGCACATTGATTAGGAGGTCCCCATAGACTTGTTGCAGTTGGTTGGTCATAAGCGGTATTTGGTTTTGCATTTGAATCATTTGGTTATTGGTGCAGTTTGCATTTGGGCCATTTGGTCCAAAACATGTGATGAGGGTCGTCAATCCTCTTCATTAAAGAATGTCAATCCAAGGTGGTGTCTAAAGGTTGTATGCAAAAGGAGAAAGAGATATCTAGGTAATGGCCCCTTCTACCAAAAATCCACACTTGCATAAAATATAAAATACATTTGCAGAATTAGAAACACACTTGCATGAATTAAAAATCACACATTGAGAAATTTAAATCAAATATTGCAGAAAAAGAAATTGCTAAATTGAAAATAAATACATAAAACACCTACAGGTTTATAACAAACTGTACATCACAAAAATAATTACATGACACAAAGAAAAAGAGAAACAAATATAATTACAGAATGGAAAAATAAACATAAATATATAGCTCCATCTTCCTTGGAATGAGTGGCCAACTCATTCCTTGGAAGAGGATTTTAATCTACACTATTTACAAATGGACGGAACGAAATCTCAAATTGAATTAATTAGAAAAATGGAGATTACATTCAATGGTGTGGGAGGTTGCATTTATAATTCCATGCTTCCAACCACCTTATTTTAAGGAATACATATTTATCAACTAAGATTTCAATCTATCTAAAAAACATCAATCTCCACAAAATATGGAGAGAGCTTATCTAACAATCCGACTCTCTTATTTTATTCTTGAGAATCAAAATGAATATTGATTCTTCTTTATTTTACAAATAATAAAACACTTGTAGAAATATCTATTTTTAGAATGACTTCCAAAAATAGATAACAATGTCACCCTTGGAGTTATGCTCACCAATGTAACTCTAGTATTCATCCCCAAAGCGATACTAAAACCCATTTTTTCACAAATAATGATAGTTGTAGAAAATCGGGAGGAGGTTTTTATCAAACACATTTTTATGACCAAAACCTCTCTCAGATTTTCCCTTTGACCTTTTGTTCTCTGATTATGCAACTTTTGGTGTTGTCCTGCTACACTTTTTCTCAGACTGCCACATAGTAAAAGTCAAATTTATTCCAAATGGTGAAATTTGTAGAAAAAAGCGAAGAAGGTTTTTGTTCAACTCATTGTTATGAGTAAAAACCTCTCTCAAAATATCCATTTGACTTTTCTAATTTAAGTTATGCAGAGACTCCGAAGCATTCTGGGAAGACTCAAGCATTTCTTTCAAATGGTAAAAGTTGTAGAAAAATCGGAAGGAGGTTTTTGTTAAACTCATTATTATGACCAAAAACCTCTCTCGAATATTTATTTGACTTTTCTGGAGTAAGTTATGCAAGATTCTGTAATGCTTCGGGGAGACTCCGAAGCATTCAGGAAGACTCCAAAGCATTCTAGGAAGACTTGAAGCAATAATAAAACGGCTATAACTTTTGCATATGAACTCGAATCAAGATGATTTTTTTTTTAACTTGCATAATTTTTCGAGAGGAATCTAAATATGCAATCAGATTTTGGTTTGGAGATATTCTTGATGACTATTTTTTCACTTTTTCCCAAACATATGCTTAAGGAGCCACTCATAGAACTGCTGAACATTTCCGGAGCTAGTGAAGGAACCTTTGGAGCCAATGAAGTGTTGCAATAACAATCTTTGGAGATGATATGAGATATTTTGAAGATCCTCTAAGGCTAGTTGTAGTTGGTGCTTAGTGCTCAAAATGCCTTATTCAACAATGATAGCAAAGTATGGACTGCATATGCACAAATTGACATCTTTTTCCCAATAATCATTAGAAATAGCTAACAGAAAGATAACAATGAATTCTAAAGAAATAACCATGATATAAACTCTCTATTTTGTCTTAAATAAACCATAAGTTCAGAAATTACATTTAGATCCACTTTATGCAAGGAAAATAAATGTCAAATATTGTATGAAATGGGCTATTTCTTTGAGCGCATCAACATGCATCACCATTTTGGTGTTATTTGGTTGGGAATTGTGCTTTAGAGTTAGGAAGTGGGGCACTAGTTGTGGCGCTAGTAGTTGAGGAAGGAGTATTGTTCAAGAAATTCATAGAGGCAATCTCTTTGGGGAATTTTCCCGCTCGATGGTGATGATTTGCAACAAACCTGTTGGATGTCACTCTGGGATTGAATTCTTTGTCGTTATTTATGGTGGTGAATTTAAGGATTTTCTTAGGATCTTCTTGTTTATTTTGAGTAGTTTTGCTAGAGGGCCTAATGTTGCGATTAGGAGGAGTTTCAACCATGCTGCATTAGATGGATGAACTACGTTGAGGTAGGTAAAATTGCACGGGAAAAGGGATACTTACCTAGGATTAAATTGTTGGCGCATTAATCTCCTTTGGCTTGAGCATTTGTAGGGAGAGAGAGTTGTAGGTGGTGTCAAGAAGGATAGAAGAAACCCTAGGATAACTAGTTGTGGACTCCAAAGTATTGGTGTACTTACCTGTTGAATCTCCTATTCTTGGATCTCCAAGAAATTAATTACAACTTGTCTTCCATTGGTAAAGCTATTTTACCCTAATCCCCTAAGAATCCCCGAGGGTAAATCTAGATTTGCGATCACAAACTACGATAGATGAGTTGTTCTTTGGAAATGATTAAGAATGACCCTATTTATATGGGTACGGACTCTTAGATCATAATTCCAAATATACGATGTCACCAATCATGGCTAGTGAAGTTGATTGCTTCTTAAGGCTAAAAAACAGAAATTATGCCAAATTGACCATGTCTAATGACATCGGAAGGACAAAGTTTTGCAAAAGGGACCTACAAGAAGGCTATGAAGGGTCTAGGAAAATTGTGGACAACATAGAGATGTTAATATGGTACTAATATTAAGGTTGTTAGGAATAAGGACCTACATCACATCTCTCCTCGAGTTGGCTCAACACCAAACCACCCCAAATCTTGAATATGGAAGATAAATGCACCAACAAGTCAATAGAATAGAATGTTGGTAGAACATTTTCGAGTGTATACAGAGACAGGTTGGTCAATTGCAACTTAAGTGAGGTAGAATGCGAAACTAAGAGCATTTTATGTTTAGATGCACCTTCTAAGACAATATAAGACAAAAAAGCATAACCTTATCATCCATATCGATTCAATACACAAGATAGTTAATTGAATAACGAAAAGAAGATTCTTACCATAACATGAAAACAATGATTGCCCGAAAATATTTGAAGGGGACAACTCTCCGTGATCTCAAACCTTTCAAAACATAGAGAAAATTAATATAATGATTGTAGAATGTTGACATGAAAATCAAAATTGGAAAGATAATTGTGTGAGGGTGGTTTTACGCTCTGCTTAGGTTTTATGTACGGTCGCCATTGTTTAGCATTCATCTCTTTTATCACACCGCTTGTATTAATCTGGGATATTTTTCCGCATGTTTTTTCATTTATTGATTCCTTTTAGGAAACCTCGCCCTCGAATGGCTTTTTATATTACTACCAAAACCAAAGACCAATTATTGAAACTCCAGTGATTGTGATAGCACCTCCAGGAAGCGATCCACGCAAGTTTGTGCCGAAGGTGTTCCATGAGGTAATATCACTTCTCGAATGTTGTTTTACATGTTTTTGAATTTGACGGTGCTTGCAAATGGCTTGAACAATTTAGTTTGATAGGTTATTTTGTTGAGAGGATTTCCTCTCAAAGTATGCTCAAAACTTGGGTACAATCCACCTAGACCCGACATAGCATAAAATTGGATGCAATCCAAAATATGACCAAAGTCTTTGTTCTACTACTATCATGTTGTAGAAATCCTCAACCTGGCATGTCTGGAGTTCACTACTCGTGTTATCTCCACTAACATGAGACTTCATGGTTTGATTACATACCGCTCTTGAGGTCCCAGTCTAGGTAGAGTTACGGCGACATGAGACTTCGTGGTTTGATTACATATTGCTCTTAAGGTCCCGGTCTAGGTAGAGTTCCCATGTCGTGTTGGCACTTTCTAGACCAAATTGCCTCCTCGATTGGCCATGTCATACACAAGGAACCCTAAAAGTTCTACTTTGCACGTCCACATAAACGTGTTTGTATAGAAGTTGACCTTTCCTGGGATCTCAAGGAGTCTATTGACATCCAAATGGGTGATGCCCAGTATTCCCAGAGGGTGCTCTACATTAATCTATCAAACACTTGCTTAAGATGTCAATCATTTGAATACAAGATTTGGGATTGCATGCTTTTAGCCGAGCGTAACAAATTCATTTCAAATCCCTCTGCCATTATCCCTCCGACAAATGGCAAAGATGGTTAGACCATTGTGGTTTGAAAAAACAACCAAAACAAAGCCAATTCTTCCAACTCCTTAGTGGGTATTTCTAAAAATGTTGAAATGCACACTAACTCAATACCTGCTCCACGAAGCTCTGATAAGCCATATGTGTCCATCTCACTTCTAGTGAGGTCATTCAAACTCAATGCAATAACCCATCCCTAGCCACCAATGCTCCCATTGTTTCTCAAACTAAATTAGAGGATAATCTCTAAATGCTCTAGGAATATTCGTGAAGCTTCTCCTCATTAACCAAGAAGTTAATGATCCCGAACCCTCATGAACTCGAGGAAAGTGAGATTTTGCATGAGTCTAAACGCCAATTTAAGCTTAATGATTTGCTTCATTTAAACGAGCAATAGTTTTTGCAGAATAGCTATGAAGCCCTTATCAGCTTGAATTCGAGTATATTTCCTTGATATAGGTACCTCATGAAATGTTAGGGGTCTTACTAACTCCACTCATGCAAAACACGGTGCTAGAATTTTGGAAGTGTTTTCCTAAGATGGGCATTATTTGTCTACAAGAAGTTAAGGTGGCATGTTTTTTTGCTTTCAACCATCACCAAAGTTATCGGCCAAATAGTTTAGCTCGACTAGCAATCATACACCATTGTCTCTTCTAAATGGCGACCTCATTATGTTATTCATGGGTGTGACGCGACAAATTGTGTCCTTTGGGTGTTCTTCAACATCGATAACCAATTTTTAGGGGTTATTAATGTTTATGCATCTAACAATGTGTTTGAAAGAACCACACACTAGTGTTGGATTGTAGATGGGCCTCTCGATGTGCATGGGCTCACTGCCTCCACGCCGTAATAGCTAGGCTCCACCTTCTTCTTTGGACAAGGCTCCCTGGCTGTCTTTAGCCATTTACCTAACCCAGCACCAAGACCATGGCTATGAAAAAGCTATAGAAGCTACCAAGAACACAGCCACTAGCTGGGAGCCCATTCCAAACAGGACTGACCTTCTAGATGGCGGTTGGGGTAATCTGGATAACAAAAATTATCTGCCAGCTGGTCTCTTCACAGCAGCTGATGAATGAATTTGCCTTTTAGTTGGTTGTTTTAATGTTTTTGTAAATTGTTCCTAGGCCATGTTGTTGGCCTGGTGTGGCATTTCCATGGCGCGCTTCCATACTGCCAGCTTTTTTTCGTGAATAGTTGTACTTGTACTATTCTATCTTTGGTAATATAGATGTTATTTCATCAAAAACAAATGCTGACATGGGTCTCACATGCTTCTTGGTCTTGAGGCTATAGCACAAAGCAAAAGATCCGATGTAGGTTGACGATAGTCTTTGGTAACCAGTTTGTCATTCATGTGGATGTAGCTCCAATGCATCTCTTCTCAGCTTATAAGATTTAGAAAAAACTTATTGATGGCTTGGGTTACTGTAAATGAAGAACTCATTTTACCATCTGAATTTGACCTTTACACCCTTGGACTGTGGAATTCTACTTTCCGAGTCTGTATCACACACTTTATTCATTGGCAATGCTGATTTGTATTATTGTTAGCTTTGATAACCCTTCTCAGTCTGTAGCACTGCTGTTCTATCCAAAATAGATCTAGCTTCATTTCAATATTTGAAAGACCATTTTTGTTTGTTTGTTAGGTGCAGGCATCTTATTTCTTCTGATACTGAAAAGACCTTTTAATGGTTTGTATCCTGATTTAACATGCTTAACTTTTATATACAGTGTGGTGCAGTAGGGTTGACGAGCTTGTAGATGGTCCTCATGCTTCGCACATCACACCAAAGGCACTAGATCGATGGGAAAAGGGGCTAGAGGACCTCTTTAGCGGTAGACCATATGACATGCTTGATGCAGCTTTAACAGATACAGTTGCAAAATTTCCTATTGACATCCAGGTTATTACTCAACCTATACAGAACCCACATTAATGTGACTTTGAATTTGTTATGGTACTCTGAAAATGTTGCCTGGTGGTTAGCGTCTAAGTACATTCGATGCAAACTACAAGGACAAAAGTTTGGTTTTAGTGGAGTGAAATACTGAAGTGTGTCTGCTGGCATCCATTGGCATTATTTGCCCTAAAATGTAAAGAATGTCTTTACATTTTATTTTATTCAATAATGTGTTCTTTATATGAATCTTAAATAGTAACTCTATGGGCTGACCTAATTTGGAATGTTTACTCTGATCTACCTTCTTCCTTTTGTTTGCTGGGTCTTGCTGATATATAAGAAAACTGAATAGATTTTATTGATTATTGTGTCTTTCAGCCATTTAGAGATATGATTACGGGGATGAGAATGGACCAGTGGAAGTTTCGTTACAAGAGCTTTGATGAGCTCTTTCTTTATTGCTATTATGTTTCTGTCACGGTTGGATTGATGACTGTTCCTGTATTGGGAATTGCACCAGAATCCCAAGCAACAACAGAAAGTGTGTACAATGCTGTATTAGCTTTGGGAATTGCAAATCAGCTTACCAACATATTGCGTGATGTTGGAGAAGAGTAAGCTTGTTCTCTTGGTTGTAAACATGATGGAAGTAGTCTCAGATCAGTTTTTTAGTTATATTTTATTTGAGATGATGTATTCAGAAATTTTGAGATCAAACTCTTATCATCATGAAAGCATACAGGATCTCATATGCTGTCTTGTTCTACAGTGCTCAGCTTGGCAGGATATACCTGCCTCAAGATGAGCTTGCACAAAGTGGACTATCAGATGAAGACATTTTTTCTGGGAAGGTCACTGATAAATGGAGGTCCTTCATGAAAGATCAGATCAGAAGGGCAAGAATGTTATTTGATGAAGCAGAAAAAGGTATCACTGAGCTTGACAAATCAAGCAGATGGCCGGTATGTAGGTGCTTTTATGGATTGAGTTAAGAATGGATTTTCAGATGGCTTATCTTGTAAATTTGCTTTGATTTGCTGTGCAGAAACAGTAATCTATTTGTGTGCTTTCAGGTATGGACTTCGTTGATGATTTATCGCCAGACATTAGATGCAATTGAAGCAAATGACTATAATAACTTCACTAAGCGAGCATATGTTGGTAAAGTGAAAAAGCTCCTGACATTACCTGTTGCTTTCACCCATGCTCTCATTCACCCTCCATCAGCAACAAAAATGGCTCCAACATTATGAACACACTGGCCTGGGGACCTTGTGAATATTATGGGCCTGTGTGGATTTACATTTGTACCCATTATTAAGAGGGAATGCACCTATGTAATCTCTTCAGAGGCAGGCAAAAATATAGTAGACAAAATGGTTTCCCGATTATACAAGATCTTCTTTATGTCTTTCAAGGAATAAAATTTCATAAATTCCATCAGATATTGTGAGTTCAAATACAGACCTAGGTTCTATGTTTTCTCACCTACTTTGTCATTGGAATAATATATGGTAATTGCTTCTCTACTCTATCTTGTCATTACAGCAATATATGCACTTCTTGATAGCCTTAGTGATTAGGAGCCCAACCTTAGTGATTGAGAGCCCAAGTAATTTGGGGGTAACACGTCAATTGGGCAATTGATATGCTACCATAGGACCGTCACCTCAACTCACAAATTCTTTTTCATGATTTTTGCAAAATAAATATTTCTGTACAAACACACATATGACCATTCGCATGGCAACGAGCACGTTGAATGGAAAAGAAATGGCTTCATTTCTCAGCTATTACAATCCATTTTCCTTGTAAGGTCCCACCAAATAGTGCATATGTTGCTTTAGATTGTGATAATTTGAGGAGTGTGCCATCAAGATATTTCTGAAATCACCCCTCATATCATGTACAACATAACACTGCCCTATCCTCACAATCACGTCACTTTCCTTACACTGTCATGCCCCTATCCAATCAAATTTGCTCAATCACCCACATCAACATCATCCGAAAAGATCATTAATAGTCCTTCACACGGTTTCAATACAAAATAAGGGATTGGGTGGCTCATTAACATACTCCCAGCTCCACCATCAAACGCTAACTAGCCAATATTATCACATATCACCAAACTGAATCTAATGCCTTGTAGCACAGTGCTTACAACTTTGTCTTCCAGTCCTTCCATGACAAGAGTCTATTGAAATGAATCCACCCTCCACAGTGTTGCTCTCCTCTATGACAATCTCATCCCTGCTATTCATAATTACAAATATGTCAGACCCTCTAGTATAAGTGCAAGAAGTTATCCATATACAAAATTATGATGTTCTTGATCTTGTCTCACTAAACCAAGCTGAGCTTTATCATTATAGGAGAATACCACATTCGCACATCAGTCAAAGCATCAAATTCCTACTTAACAATTAGCATGTGAAGAAAGGACTGACTCTCTCAACTGAGCACAATAGACATCAATTTGACCTTAACCAACAACCACCTATAAAATACAAAGTATCACCAATTGAGAAGCTAACTGCAACTGTCTGAAAGCTTCATTGGCTAAAAATACAAGTACCCAACTAGAGCTTAGAGGTGAGATACTTGTGCCCGTCAATACTCCTCATTCAATGCAAAATCTCTCTTCCTCCATCCCCACGATCCAACACACCTTCCCTTGAAATTGTGAGTTGCAACCATTGCTGCCACATTGTATTTATTGTATCTCACCATATGCAATATCCAAAAGTCACTAACATTTACCCTAGTCCGCTCAATTTAGACCAAAATTTTAATATAAATTTTGCATAGAGACTAGCTAATGATGTGATCCATTTGTTTCAAATTCACTTGAGTGCACATGTAAAGTGTAATTGAGATTTGTGTACCATAACACCCGAACGCTAAACCTTAAACCTCAATGTGATTACAATTTACATGAACCCTTTTTTTTGGCAAAAGTCACTAAGCAACATGCAACTTTGGATTTTGGGATTGCTTCATATTTATAATTCAACTCATGGACTGCTCTTGGAATATTTAGGATGTGTATAACCATTGGTAGTGATCTCTAAAGTGATAGATGATGTATAATGACGTACAATGCATTGTTTATATATGAAATGCTTTGTTGGATTTCTTGCACAAGCCAACCCAAAAACCATGCCTAAGACGAAATGAAGAAAGTGCTCAGTTTTAAAAAGTGAGTGTTGCAATGGAGGGTAACAGATTTTGACAGAGGGAGTCATCTTCAAACCTGTCTATGGTGGCGAACCTGACCTTGGGGTCAGAAAACGTGGATATGGAAATGGAGAGATGTATGCAGAGGTGTATAAGTGATTCTAAGCAAACTATAAGTGAGCTTCACTAGGGGAAATTGGAAAATAGGGTGACCAAGGTGATGTGGAGGTAATTGGTAGGCGAAATGTGTGTGAATAGTGTATGTTGGATAATATGGTCGATATGATTATCCACTTTCTCTTCTTAATAATACAAATTAGGATATAAGTAGAAGACCATACTAGGGACAACATACAGGCCAGCGATAAAATGCCAAAATGCATAATAGTTGTGGATCTCGAAGATAATAATCCACACCATTAAAGGCGTAGGATTCCAAAGCCTATGTCTAGGATAGGCAATAGGATCTTACAAGAATTCTAGGGTCACAAGAATATAAACGGTGATAAGCAAGTGCTATAAGATGTTTAAACTAAGGGTTGCAAAGCTATGTAGTGGATATAGGATAGGGTCGTAATGTATGCAGAATAATGCAATAGATAAATATATGCTTTTATATCCCAATCTAGTACATTACGAATCATACCAAACATAACGGAAAGAGAAGGGTTAGGGATACTTACATTTATGAAGACATTATTGGTGCATTAACTCCCTCCATGTTAGCGGTACTCGTGAGAGAGTTGTTATGGGTGGATCACAAAAGGGATAAGTAGAAGACCTAAGTAGACAAAGTTGGAGACTCCAAAGACTTGGTAAACCTTGCTAGTGCAGCTCCTATTCTTGTGGCTCCTAGTAACCCAATGCTCCAAAGTAGACCTCCAAGTATAAGCTCCACTAAACCCTAAACCTCTTAAACCTTTAAGGGCATATTTGTGAGCGAAAGCTGAAAAATACTGTGATGATGATATAGAGAAACGACTTCGGTGGCACCCTTATATATGGGTGCTTGACTTAAAGTTGTGATATGTCTTAGCCTAGTTGATGTCATCAATCGGAAAAAGGCTCTGCTAGACAACATTAACCATGGTCAATGCTATCGGCCACAGATAGTCCAACTCGAAGGTAAGAAGAGGATAGCGGATGGAGGTAGAGAAAGTACTTTGGAGAAGGTGTGAAGGAATTTGAAGGTGATCTTAAGGTGCTATAAGTAATCGTGAAGGTGATAATACCAAAGGGGTAGTAAGAAGGTTGTAAGAGGGTGGTAAGATGGTTCTAAAAGGGTGGTAAGGAGGTATTAAGGTAGTATTAAGGGCAAAAAGGAATGCAAGGGAAAGCTAGGGTGATGCCACGCACAACTACTCTCTCACTAGGTACTATTAACCAACTTAACTCCCCTCCTGGTGATGCCCCTTAAGGCACAATCTCAAGAAGATTGATGTGTCAATAGTTTACAAAGATAAATCATTAGTAAGAACGGAAAATAAGGTGTATATATATGCCCCAAATGAAGATCATTACATGTCATAATAGTGTAACTCAAGATGATCTTCATGAAAGAAACGTGGTACACTAACATCAAAGGAAATGATTGTAAATGAAGTGATAAGTTTGATAAAATATGAACTCAACCAAATGAAATATACTTACCTCGACTAGCCTTTCCACGAATGTGAATGCATGCTACCTTTCGTCTTGACCGTGAAGGGTGTAAATATGTCGAAGAACCCTAATGATACAAGACTAAAAGGAGAGGATAACAATGCAAGCGTAGACAAGTGAGTCAATAAGTAGGTATACAAAAAATATGGAAAAAGAGCTCATAGGAGGGTGCTAGGATATGTTCGAGAGAAAAGGATAGGTCAAGTCCAGATAGACTATGGAATGTAAGAAAGGTGTTGTTCGGGAAATTAATTAGATTAATTAGTAGGCCTGAAAAATAGGGAGACAAATGGGTGAAACAAATGTCTAGGTCAAGTCTAGATAGTCTTATAAAGGGAAGAATAAATTAGGTTTGAGGCAACTAGGAAAGCATCAAAATGTGCTAATCGAAATTAATCAATGGAGCTAACTGGCTTAGAGGTAACAGGGGTATAAAGGTTTAGGTCAATTCTAGATAAAATTAGGTCTAAGAAACTTAGAAAGAAGTTGTGAAGGTGCTAGTCAGAAATAAATCAGTCGAGCTAGTAGGTCTAGAGGTAATAAGGAATAAAATTCTAGGTCACATTTGGATAGTCTTCTAAAGGGAAGACTAAATTAGGTCCTGGGAAACCTAGAAAGATGTCGTGAAGGTGCTATTTGCGAAATTAATCAACCAATCTAGTAGGCTTGGAAAATAGTGTAAGGAAAAAGGGGGTATGAGTAGATAAATAGGAATAGGTCAAGTTTCGATAGCCTTATAAGGGAAGACTAAATTAGGTTTGGGAAACCTAGTAAAATGTCATAAGGTAGTAGTCGAAACTTAATCAGCCAATCTAGTAGGCCTGTAAATAGTAAATCTACAAAATATGTGACTCAGAATCCCTAACATAACTAAGAGAAATTTGAGAAAGAAGATAACAATGATCGAGAGAGAACATCTTGAAATTCCAAAGATGCATAAGATACTCAAGTAGGGATTGTTCTTAAACCTAATGTCTGTCACAATGCTGACATGTCTGAAAGAGATGACGAAAATGATGCAAAGAAGACGGGAGAGACTTAGAATATAACATGTTTGACAAGGGGAAACCATGTAAAGGGAGGGAACAATGGGCGTCACCAAGGTGAAAACAAGTTCTTTACCTGAATCAAGGCACTCTAATTAGATTGGCAAGAATAGGATTTTTGACATCAAGGAGTGAAGGAACCCAAATATGAAGGTTTCGGCTTAGGAAAAGTAGTGGAGTATAAATCTATTCCATGTAAGTTATGAAATGCTAGAAAAGTAAAGGTTCCTACCTTCTCACGATGTGTTCTCCGTTCCTTCGGACCTCACTTGAGGAGCCATAGGCCTACCATGAGGATTAGGTAGTGGTGTGAAAATGTAGGGGCACTAATGATAGATATATAGTTTCCTACCCCAGTCAAAAAAACCTATCACACCCCAAAGGACCTCAAGCTCTATGACAAGACCAACTATGGAGTTTGTGCTTGCAACTAAGATGCGATTTTTTTGGCTTATGATTGACTTTTTTTTTTTTTTGCTAATAAGTGCCTTTTTCTGTTACCTTTTGATTGAATTTTCTTTTTCGTAATATTGCTTTTAATCCTTTTGGTTTTTTCATCCCTCTCCATATGGATTTGGACCATTGATCAAATGGGTATGAAAGATGACTAACACTAGAGAGCTTACACCTAGGCACTATAGAGGAGAACTTATAAACCATGATGTTTAAGTACTCCTGGAATTGCCCCTTAGAAAAGATTGTTATCTTGAGAATGAACTTGGTGGGCTCAATAGGGAGTGTGATATACAAGGTAAGTAATGAGCTACAATTGGGTTGCCCCAATCATTGTTCAGAGAGGAGTGATACAATGAGAGACAGCGTTGTGAATTTTGTCACAAGAGAGGGTAAATATGGATGAAAGACAAGTAGATAGATTGGAGTAAGTTGAGCTACAAGAATCACAACTGACTCTAGGATAAAAATGACAATCTCAACCATTTCTATTCCTTTCTAACAAGACGCATAGCTACAGTGTCTAAGTACATTAGATGCAGACCACAAGGACAAAAAAATGGTTTTAGTGGAGTGAAATACTGAATTGTGTCTCTGCTGAAATCCATTGGCATTGTTTACCCTAAAATGTAAAGCATGTCTTTGCATTTTATTTTATCCAACAATGTGTTCTTTAAATGAATCTTAAATAGTAGCTCTATGGGCTGACGTAATTTGGAAAGTTACTCTGATCTACCTTCTTCCTTTTCTAAGCTGGGTCTTGCTGATATATAAGAAAACTGAATAGATTTAATTGATTACCGTGTCTCTCAGCCATTTAGAGATACGATTACGGGATGAGAATGGACCACTGGAAGTTTCGCACAAGAGCTTTGATGAGCTCTATCTTTATTGCGATTCTTTTCCGTCACGGTTGGATTGATGACTGTGCCTGTATCAGAATCCCAAGCTGTACAATGATGTATCAGCTTTGGGAATTGCAAATAAGCTTACCAACATATTGCACGATGTTGCAGAAGAGTAAGCTTATTCTCTTGGTTGTAAACAAGATGTAAGTAGTATCAGATCAGCTTTTTAAACATATTTTATTTGACATGATGTATCCAGAAATTTTGAGGTCAAACTCTTATCATCATGAAAGCATACAGGATCTCATTTAATGTCTTGTCCCACAGTGCTCCGCTTCGCAGGATATACCTACCTCAAGATGAGCTTTCACAAAGTGGACTATCAGATGAAGACAATTTTTCTGGGAAGGTCACTGATAAATGGAGGTCATTCATGAAAGATCAAGGGCAACAATGTTATTTGTTGAAGCAGAAAAAGATATCACTGAGCTCGACAAAATCAAGCAGATGGCAGGTGCTTTTATGGATTGAGTTAAGAATTGATCTTCAGATGGCTTATCTTGTATATTTGCTTTGATTTGCTGTGCAAAAACAGTAATCTATGTGTGCTTATCAGGTATGGACTTCGTTGATCATTTATCAACAGACATTAGATGCAATTGAAGCAAATGACTATGATAACTTCACTAAGCGAGCATATGTTGGCAAAGTATAAAAGCTCTTGACGTTACCTGTTGCTTACACCCGTGCCCTCGTTCACCATCCATCAACAACGAAAAATGGCTCCAACATTATGAACACACGGGCCTGGGTATATTATGCATACCATGGACCTGTGTGGATTTACATCTGTTCCCGTAATTAAGAGGGAATGCACCTATGTATCCTCTACACAGGCAGGCAAAAATATAGTAGACAGAAGGGTTTCCTGGTCGCACAAGCTCTTCTTTACTTTCTTTTGTGAGTTTATACATACCTAGGTTCTCTGTTTGGTCCTCTGCATTGCCATTGAAATACTTAATATATTCTAATTTCTAGTTGGTAACAGTGAGGCTACACATGCACTTATATTTGCTCCCCAAATCAACAACATATATTAGTTTTAGTTAGTGAGAGGGAAGTTATACATGCACTTTTTGATAACTTTTATGATTAAGATCTTAAATAATTTTTGGGGATAACATATCACTTGTGCAATTATGTCAATTGTCTCAACTCAATAATTTCTTTTTCATGACCTTTTTAATTAATTACGCCAATAGGTGTTCCCTTTACTCGGATAAAGGGTTCCTACAATCGACCAATGGCAAGAAATTGATGACCTATATGTATTTTGTAGTACATGCATTGAATATAATTCAAAACGAGTTGGTGATGTTTGCGAAGGCTTATAGGTTCGATGTTTGCATTTTCATGCTTATATTTACATTTTAATGCTCATTTTCAAGTTCTAACACATATCACACGAGATGCATATCTTCCACTGGTCAAGGGCATATCTATGCAAGCAAGAGATAGGTCGGTCTTACATGTGCGGAGATGGGATCCCACATGGTTGAGAGGAGGAATTTGATGGTGTTGAGACTGTGGGCATTGTAGCTAGCCATGTCGCTCCATATACCAACAACTCCCCCGAAACCCAAAAAAACCCCTCTCAAACATTTATTCCAAGACATGCCAACACCGCCTCCAATGGAGCACTCATATCTCCTTGAAAGTACCCGGGTTGAAAAGGTTTTCACTACTCGGCAAATAATGAGGCATTGTTAATGATCATCTAGTTGATGCCCTCGTGACAATGTTGGGTGCGATAAAAGGAGTGGTTTGAGACCATAGAGAGGTTGATTAACTCTTAGCTACATCCCTCGTATAGAACAGATTGAATGAAACGATGGCCTTTCCTTGTGACTATTCCTCCATTAACTCCTCCATCTTGATAGGACCCATCTCCTCCAACTTCAATGGCCTTGTTATTATCCACCTCGGTGTTGCATGTTAATTTTTAAGCAGCTCATAGTGGGTATGGCTATAGGCATATTTCACCACCTCCTCGTCATAGTTCAAGTGCCCCATCGATTGCAAATTTGAGTAGAGTGTGGGGTAGGTGGGATAGAAAAAGAGATCATGTTGATGAATAAATGATATGAGGACATCATTTCCACCATGTTGCATCATTTTTGTTAGCTTCCCCATGTCTGACAACCTATCTTGGATTTGTTTGAGGCCCTTCACCTAAAATCTTTGTAGGGTCGCCATTGGAATCAACACACGGTCAATTATGCATGAGTTGCAAGTTGAGTAATTTTTGTAGAGAGTTTCCTTCAAGAGCGTGTAGAATGTGGATATCGGGGACAACTACTTGAGGTCGTGATTGGAGACTTTTCTATCACTTTAAATATAAGGTTAAAACTAGAGGTTTCACTAGAGAGGTTAATGGTGTAATTCTCCAAGCTATTGTACTTGTAGGGATTTGATCTATTAACCTTTGTGTTTTATTTATGATTATCTCAAATGTAACGACTCCTCATTTGATGGGGATATCTGCAAATGTGAATTACCATACAAAGTGGATCTTTTAATGGAAACTTGTAAAGAATGCAAGGGTGGGTGGAGATGAAAAGAGCATTTCAATATTTCGAGTGAGTCCAGGAAATGTTTCAAAGGAAAATGAGTGATTTCCACTATGGAGCACTACAATGACTTTATGTATCCCGACACTTTGTTTCTAATTTTAGGCAAGTTTGGACTTTTGTTTCAGGGGAGAATGTATGCTCAACGTGCAAATCCCAACCGAATTCAACAAAAACGACACATATTGACTCAAGGGTGCCATATGGCACACTGCACTTACAAGGATGGAGCAAGTCATGTAGCCCAAACAACTAGAAACATGAGAAACATGTAAATGGTTGTTAAGTTTAAACCCTATTGGTGCGAGATTTGTAGACCATTCTTTTGATTGGTTGTGACCTATATGTTGTGCACAACATGTCACTATTTTGTGCACGTAAAACGAGAACTCTCTTTGTATTTTGAAAACTTTATTTTTATGGAGTAATTGATGTTAAACCAAAAGAAACAAAGAACATAAGAAGAGAAACAAAAGATGAGAGAAAAAGTTAAAACAAATCCTCAAGTTGTTTTCACAAATGGTTCATAGGCTCTCCTTAGGATATTTTTGCATTTCTACAACATTCTCATTATTCATGTTCCTAGAAATGCCCAAGAGACTTTTTTTAGATACTTGTGAAAATAATCCCCCAACCTTTGCTATTAGTTTGGTATCAAAACACATCTTGAATTTCCACAAAAAAACTTTGGCTTTATATTATGATTGAGTCCCCCATTTATACTAAGACTTATAAGATAATGAGAAAAATTGACCAAAATTCAGGTCAATCACGTGTTTTTGGTCTACACATGAGTGTTCCTTTGGTTTCAATTTTTTTGAACTCCCCACCAACTTTGAAACCCGTAGAGGGTGATACTTGGCAACATCGAGCTCTCTTTGGTTTATATTTTCAAACGTTACTTTGAATTTGAAGTGTTTTCACGGGTTTTTTGTGTTTAAGTGGTGAAGAGCCGGTAGAGGACACACAATGGTTAATTTCCAATCCAAGCTATTGGGAACAATTAAAAATTCAAACAAACTAAGAAGCGCGTAGACGCAGTGGCCTATAAAGGCCTAAAAGGTTGGGTAATTTGTTATCCGAGAGTGAAGACCAGTGATCAGTCCATGTAGACCAATGATGGATCTTTGATTTCATGTTCCATAACATGGTGAGGTCAAAGGAGTCAAAACGCTTGAATACACAAGAACCCGTAAAGGGGGACATTTGGTCCAATCATAACAAAGGTGAGAGCCCAAAATAGTGACACGTGGATTAATCACGTGAAGGCTGAAAAGGAGTCAAAATCAAAAGCAAGAGGATACAATGATGAGGCTTGAAATGAAAGGAAATTTTAATGACATCCACGAGATTTGAAGAGTCTATGGGACCACAAAATCGAGATTTTAATCAGATTTCAGACTCCTTTCAATATCCGCTCTTCGGCTGTGAATCTTGAGGATGAAACCCGCGGTCGCTTGAAGCTTTGTTCCTTCGAAGAGTTCCTCTAGTCTGTCCACCTCAGGTTGTTTTCGTATTGAATACGAATATCATCATATGCTTGAACACTCCATGACGAAATGTCATTCTGTCTCGACAACCCCTTTGCTGCAGAAAAGACAAATTCTCCTTTCCCAATCTTCCTTTGGAATAGTCCATCTACCAGTTTCGCATCGAAGATGATGCGATCCGGTTCTTAACTGTGCCACTAGAATCCTTGCTTTACCCTTGATAGCTGCCCCTAGATAAGCTTTTTCATCATGTTCCCCAGTGGGATTGAATTCTCTGATATAATGTGCTTTCTTTCAACCAATCTGACTTGTCCACATGGCAATCCTGAACTTTTCTATCACATAATTTTTTATTTCCCTGTTGTTGTTAGGACACTCTTGCAAGTTGATGCCCCATTTGTTCATCCATTTAGTATTCTGATTCATCCAAGTTTTCTTTCTGCGCTCCAAAGTGTCATCCACAACTATTTTGGGCCAGTGAAGATTGTCCATGCTTTCAACTTTTTTTAGATAGCTTATCATTCGAGATATTGCCGAAGCTTCCAACGAGAAAGTACTCGCTTCAGCCAACAAGATCTCATAAGGAACAATTGATTTGACTTTAAGGGTGCTTGTGATTAGATGTTTCTGGATTCTTTCTATCTGTCTCCACCTATGATTTGACATACTACTTCCCCAAACTTCGCAGCCATAGAGAACAACCAGAGTGACCAACAAACCAAAAAGGGTTGACAAGGTAAAAATAAATGACTTAGACATGTGGTCGAATCATAGATTTTTAGATTCACAAGCTTGTCAAAAATTAGTACACAATGACCAAAAGAGGGAAATAACCTAGAAGCATGAAAACACGAAATGCCTAATTGATAGTTGGAAGAACAACGAAAAAATAGTGTGGCATGACTATGAACAATTTCATAAGCTTGTAACTTTCACGATGTAGCTTAGAATATTGCGAGACCATGTTTGTTGAAAATCTCTTGGAGGTTAATTTTAAATGGTGTGGGTCACATGGATCTTTTGGCATGTGTGAGGAGTAGTTCACATTTGAAGTTGTTCATTATAAATTTGAGTTGAGAATCCAAATTTGAGTTAAAAGAACTTTTTGAGTTCCAATTCAGCTTGAATGGACATGCATGGCCTCTAATTATATTTTAAAGCCACCAAGAATCTAAAAGAGTATTGGAATCTTTTACGGTGAGTAGATTCTGGATTTTTATGTCAAGACATTACCCCTATGGGAAAAGGCTTTACGAACATTCATGGGATTGTGTCAAATTTGACGGCCTAAATGACGGTTTTGCTATTTTTACCAATTTTTTATTTGTTATTTTTAACAATTTTGTTTTTTGCTTTTCTAAAAATTTTGCTTTTATTTTTAAATTTTATTTTATAGCTTATGCATACATTAACCTTTGCTTTTGCTATTTTTAACAATTTTACTTTTTACTTTTCTAACAATTTTACTTTTCTGATTTTGCATGTTGCTTTGACTTTACTTTTAATGTGAAGGTTTCGACGTTTTTATTTTTTTAATTTTTTAAAAGATATTTTTAGCTTTTCCGTTTTTAACAATTGCATGGTGAATGGCATATATATATAGTCTACAGGAATATTGTTCTCAAGTTTGTTTCTCCAACAAGTCGATAATATCCATGAGCTCTTTAATTAACAACCCAGTCTTCCTCATAATCCACACATGTGAGCCCATCTTCATCCCATGCCACAATTCTTAGTTCATTTCCCTTACCCTATGTGAATATGGCTCATCGAGCCAATCATGAACTCATTGTTTTGCATGAGCTCACTATCATCTGTGATGCATTGGGCATGTTTAAGCCCTTCAAGCTTCCCTGTTTTGCTTAGTGGTCAAGTTGGCCACGACCTTCCTTGACGGGGATCATGTTTGATTTCATGGTTGGCTCATTTGGATTATGGCTTAATCATCTCCTCATGGCTCCTCAATGTTGGTCTCATACCTTTCTTGAACCACGGATCACCACTATACAAGTTCTTGACTCATTCGTCTCTTATATCTCCTCGAGCTCCATTTGTGCTGAATGCTCATCACCGTAAGTGATTGATGGACTCGCCTCTTACAACTCAACTCGACAATTCTAACGAGCTCTCCACCAAGCTCTCCTTACAAACCAATGACTTATGATGCCAAATATTGTGTGCGAGCTCCATGTTTATGTTGTTAACTCATTGTGCAAGCCTCTTTTCCTCCCGGTGGCTCGTTGAGCTCAATCCCTACATTTAGCTCTCGATCGCTGTGACCTTTCCATGTTATCATGGACTCACCGAGATCTTGCATTGTCCATAGCTCGATATCACGAGCTTCTTTATGAACCTACCTCATTAGCTTGCTTCGTGATTTCCGTCCTCCTCGCATCTCATCATCATCATATCTCGCTAGGCTGAGTTCCTTTATTACGAGCTCACGGTTCCATCCTTCAGTGCCAAGTTCAGTGTGCATTTATCGAGCTCATTCGACCAAGCTATCCTTCTGGTTCCGGCCCAAGTTATTAGCCAACCTCCTCGGCTTCCTTGTCAATCTCAAGGTGAGCTGAACCTTAGTCTTCTTGTGAATTTCAAGCTCACTCCTTTCCCCTCTATGTTTGCTACTATGGCCGAGTTGGCCTCCGAGCTACCACATCTTAGAGAAACTCAAAATGCCGAAAAAACTCATCAGGAAATGGACTCCCGACCATCTTGAAATTCCCGAGCTCTTCCAGAATACTGCATCAGTGTTTCACATAGTTAGCAAATACCGCATAGTTAGCAAATACCATAAGATCATTATTTATTTATTTTTATTATTTTAAGTGTATTCTATTTTGTGTTTTCAGTGATATTATTTGGTTGGTTATATTCATGGCAAGTTTTTTGGTTACGCAACTTATGCAATTTGAATTAGTTGGTCATCATAGGCATAATTAATAAAGTGGTGTGGGTTAGAAGCCAAGTAGAAGCTTCCTTCATGAGATTTGAGCTTGTGGATGTGATTGGACCTCTAGCAAGCTTTTACGCCAATATATATGGGTATACGGTTCTAATCATAATAAGTATTAGCTATTAACTAACCTGTTTTTATGCACTTTGTGGCCAATCATAGAAATAAACAAGAAGGTGGTGGATTAGAAGCTTAAGAAGATTTTTTCATCGTTAAGATTCCTTTACTTAGTTATATCTTGTGCATAGCTTTTGTAGTCCTATATAATGAATTTTCCTATGCAGAAAACATTGAGTAACTGATCTTGATTCTCAGCTCTTCTGGACCTCTCTTGTATATATCTTTGTGTCTGTGTGTTTGTCTATAATATTCTTATCATAGAAAAGTATTTTGTTAGGCCATATGTGTTCTATTTTGTCTTAATCATAGTAATTTTTAGGCAATGTTTATGCAACTGATATGTCAATTTAACAGAAATCAGGAAGATGTAAAGCCTTGGAAGCTTGATCATGTTCAACACCACACAAAATGTTCAGAACAGACATGCCTGCGTAGAAAGCAATCACAACTGCAGTGTAGGTACAATGCACCATGGGCCACGCAACCTACTTCATCCCTGCTCATTGAAAGTGATGGGAAAATTAAGTACCTCCCTTCGAGAAACGATGATAGACTAAACATACACAATCAAACTATGATATCCATATGGAGAGAAAATGTCGATTGCCAACTAGTACTTTCTTGTCATGTAGTTCTGAAGTATATTGCAAAATATGCTTCAAAAGCAGAGCAATGTTCAGAAACCTATCACCAAATGCTATCCATATTTTCAAGAGATGTTGACGCAGATTCACCAACACACATTGTGATCCGAAAAATGCTCATAGAGAGCATTGTTGAACATGACATAAGCACACAAGAAACATGCCACATGCTTTGTAAAAATTGCCACTTGTTATGTGTAGCCATTTGTTTGTATCATTAAATGTTGGCAAAAAAACTTGAGACGTGTCATTGAAAGTGATGTCGATGTACAAGAAACAACCACTTTCTTGGATGCATATAGAGTTCACCCTACAACCATGGAACACCTACCACTTATTCAGGTTGCTTGAGATTAGAGCTACAATAGGAACCGTAAAGGAGATAAATGGAAATTATGGTCGACTAAAGCAATTGTTCGGGTCCACCTGAGATTTGTGGAGGTCCCAACTCAGGATTCAATGTCATATGACCTTTTCTATTGGTCAGAACTCCTTTTATACAAGCCTTTCAGAAATATTGCCTCCAAATTTGGCTCAAGCCCACATGACATCAACGACACTCAATCTACTTTGACAACAACACTTCACATTCACAACATTCTTGAGAGTGACTATTAGCAAACTTACATGTCTCACTTGCATTTGTATTCAATTATTACACAACTAACTATTATCTAACATCCCTTCTAATGTATTTTGCAACATTTGTTTTGGCTTTAATAGAAAATCAAGTATTGTCAATCACACCCCTTATCAACATCAACTAAAAAAGTAATAATTGTGTTTCTAAATCTAATAACATATACCATTCGGCGTTCACATTGCATTGGACACATGTGATTGCTAGTATAGAAACAAAAAAGGTGAAAAGAATAATAGTGGTGAAATCTTGAGCCTTAATTTCAAAAACTCCCATTCGCTTTTCTAGTTGCACTTCTTAAATGACAAATTTAATATCTATTTTCCATATCCTTGTGCAAATATGATTTGCAACTTGGCCGCATGGGGTGACATGACTCCCTTCTTAAATGAGGCATTGGGATGAAAAAATCACTCCATCGAACTCAATGTGATTTTTCCTATGCATCTAAGAGAAAGATCTAAAGTATACATTTGAGACTGTTGGGTCATCTAAGTTTGATTTTATCAATATGATTTGAGATACACACACATAATAGGCACTTAAAGTGGAGATTAAACACATGCAATGAATATTCACCACAAGCTCTAATCTTAGGGGTCACTTTAGGATGAGACAAGTAATCTAAGAATAATATGAAGGTTATAAATAGTTTTGCAATATGTAACTAGTTGTTCTATATTTAGTTTGTATATAAGCTCGGCGAGGGTGTGTCTCACTAGTGTTTTGTTATAAATAATGCATCACTTCCTTTTATTGAATAAATTTGATTTTATAAGAAACAAAAAAATTTCATTTGTGTAGTTATGTATCTTCTCTTCTCATTTATTAAAGTAATTGTCATTTTTAATTTTGACTAAATAACTAAAACATTGAAAACTTATTATTTATTAATAAATACAAATTGAGCATACATTGATTTGTGTAGTTTAAGAAACTATTTTATCAAAGTTTATATATGATTGATTAGATGTGCTTAGGCAGACAGTATAACATTATAGGAATTGAATGTTAGAGTGTAATCTTTGGATTGAGTTCATCATAATTAGCTATGAATTTGGTTAAAATGTACTAATTGTCATTTCAAACATTCTTGTAGTTTCATAAATTATGAAGAATGAACTTAGGTTGTGTTCACAGTTTAGTCACATGCATGTAAGAACAATATTCACTCTTCCTTAGACTCTTGCCCAAATGTTTTGAGGATTTGAGTAGTGAACTGGGTTTTTAAGTCTTGGTATCCATCATATTATTCTCGGTAATCTTTGCTTCAATTTAATGTCAAGATAGGACAAAATCTGAATCTCTTTTCTGCCCTACGCCTCCCTCTCTTTTATATTTTTTGATGATCCAAAAATAACCTTGTGAATACCATCTTGTAAAGGACTCCAACCTAATAAGAACCATTGTTAATATTTTGTTTGTGTTATGGGTCAAATTAGTTAAACCCCAAGTTGTAAGATATTTAAGTACTCCTCCAAAAGGTTGTCAAGGCCACATATTTTCCCTAATTTATATTTCTTGGGGTTTCCATACATTGGATTGTATTTCCAGTAGGGATCTTAAAATGAGTGAGACTAAATTATCTTCTATTAGAGCTCATACAAAATTTACATCAACACAAAGTTGGGGCCAAAAGGAGGGTGGATATTTTTTTCCTTAGGGTTTAATTTGGTTTGTTTTGGAATTGGTTTCTTATGTTTGGATGTGGTTCCTTATGGTGTGAAGTGGTTTCCTCCTCTTTTACTTATCTTTTTTGTTTTGTATGCTTAAATTCACACTCAACAAAATACTAGTCATTAAGGGATAAAGAACGATTATGGATAATTCAAGGCCTATTAGCTATGTCATAAGGGAAATCCATTTGACATGGTAGCTTATTGGATAGGAGAAATTCCTTTGAACATTATAGAAGTAACACATCCTCTTCTAAGAAATCTTGAGAGTTATTTAATGATTTGCACGTTAGTAGGAGGTAGAATAACCGAAGAATGAGTTGAAGCTTTTAAAATTTATTTGAGATTTCTTAATGTTTTGCCTAAACATGATGCTTGCAAATTATTCCCATTTATGTTGCAGGATATTACTTAATGTCTGCTTTCCTCAATTTTCCACCCTATTCTATCAAATGATGGGCTAACTTTTAAAATATTTTTTTGACACAATTTGGATGGGTTACAAATCTAGGTATGTCTTACCCAAACTATGTTACCATGAGCAGAGATCCCAATGAATCCATCGAAGATTTCAATGCAAGATTTTAAAAAATTATACAATAGCATCACTCCTACATACAAGCCTATTGACACTCTAGTTCTCAAGATGTGTACAATGATGTACTGGATCCCTTCCCCGTCCATGTTCCTACAAACTTAAAATGCAAATACTCTACCCTTGTCATATGCATAGGCCATCAAACTAGATAAGCAATGCAATCCCCAAGGACATTGTCTTCTTGTTGGGTATAATGTGAATCAAAATATCCCATTGCTTAATACAATACTTGTAGCCCATGGTTTTCCCTTAACACATGTTTCTCCAAACCAATAACTTATGTTTTCCAACAATCAAATTCAAAATCCATGTTCTTATATTGTTACATTTCATGATGTTTCCCACTATATTCCTCATACTCAATCAAATCCAAATTATTTCATGAGTTACATTAAGAATGAATAACTTCCTTCACCATGAACCCATTAAACCTAATGCAAATTTATTCATTGAGCTAACCAGAGTACATGTGTTTTGATGAAAGTGTTAAAGAGAAGTATTTGTCTAATGATGATTTTGACTATGAGGAGGGTGTAGCTGAAAATATTGTTAAACTATATGATGAGTATGAAAGGGGAGTAGTTCCTTATGTAGACTCTTCTCAAGGAGTTTACTTCAGAGCTAGCTTATGTTTTGATGTCATTAGTACTTATGATATCTTGACTATTCTTGTTTACATGCTCTTATAGATGATGAAGATGGTATAAAATACTCCCAATGTATTCAACAAGAATGAGTTGTTGGGTCTTTTATCTTTGAATATTTACAAACAAGTGATTTTGTTGATTTAATCGATGGAGAGGCCTTAGAAGTAAAAAACGTCTACCCATATATGAGGAAGAAGAGTGACTTGATCTAGAAAAAGATGTCAAGGGGTACCAAAAAATGATTTTATTTCAAATATTGAAGGAGGGATATGTTCCACTTTATGATGAGCTAAAACTTCTTCTTCCAAAGGCAACTAATTAAGATGAGCATGAACAAACAATGGATATGGAAGAGGGGGACATTGTGAAAACATATCTACATCATGGAGAACTCGGTATTAGATGAGACTAGAGTTCCAAATATCACAAATTATAAGGTAAAAGAGTCTTATGTATTCACTTGGTACGAATTTGAGGTAACTCTTGTTAAATTGAATGTGTACATTGATTTCTTACTTTTCAAAGGTCATTACATTAATCACGGGATAAAACTCTTGTCATTGATTGGGAATGTTGAGGTTGGATTTTTTTGGAGAGAATAAGGTTGTTTTTGCACACTCAAGGACTTTGAATGTTTTAATATCTCTTTTACCGTAATATGAAACGTGTCAAAAAAAATCCAAGTCCGTTCTTTTTTAGGGTGAGCTATTATGATTAGGTTAGATTAGTTTGTTTCGGTTATTTTTCGTCCTTCCTAGATTAGTTCCTAGTGTCTAATTTAGGTATTATTTCTTTAGAAAATAGTTAGCTTCTCATGCTTTTGAGTGTAGTTTTCCATTTCAATAAGACACGATTCGAACACATGTTTTTATACTAAAATAGATTGGTTTCCCCAAAGGTTAAGAATAATTGCCTTAGTGTTAAAACCCATAAAACAAGGTGTATCTTACTCATGTTGGCTAATAATTGGGTTTGAATAATGTTTGTTTGTCTAAAATATCATAAATTAGTTTGAAATTGTTACATGGATTTTAGAAATACCATTGTATGAAAGAGAGTCACAAATACACTAAAACATAAATAAATCATTTGAGAATCAAGAGAAGGATTGAAAAAAAATTATGTAGATGTCTGCTTAAATTTTATAAAAGAAAGGTCAATTTGGTTCCCAACATTTCATGTTATACAAAAAAACATGGAATGTTTGCAGAAAAAAATAAAAGAGAATTTACCAAAAAGAAAAAATTCAAATTCTCTCTTAAGGGTGTTTCGTAATCCTTATTGGGGCTATGGTCACCTGACTAGTAGTAGATAAAAAGGCCTTGAGTGATACCAAAGGAAAATTTTCGGGGCTATGGATACATGGATGACAAGGTGGAGCAATACCCAACCTTTTGTGCTAAATCAAAAGTTGGCTTATAGTATATTTTTCATTCTCATGTGAAGTTTTCAAAAATAATGGATTAATGCACATCTCACACACTTATGGCTCTTAAAGTATTTTTGACCTATTATCTCATGTAATGAAATCATAACTTGTGCCTAATCTTCATGATGTACAAATGTATTTCTTATTTTTAGTTATTTGTCTTTGTTGGTTAGTGAAATTAAGGATTTTAAGTTTTAAACAGTTTGACAATGTTTTTACCACATTAGTTGTCATTTCTATGCAAAATAAGCCCCTACTTTTTGCACAAAAAGTGAGGAGCATCTTAGTATTTTGAAATCTTGTTTTTTGTGGAGAATTTGATGTCAAACCAAAAACAAAGAACACAATAAGAGAAACAAAAGACAAAAGAGGAAAAGTTGAAACAAAGCTTAATTTGTTTTCACAAATGGTTCACAAACTCTCCTTAGGATATTTTTGCATTTGTACAATGTTCTTGTTATTCATGTTCCTAGGAAATGCCTAAGAGACTTTTCTTAGACACTTGTGAAAATAAGGTCCCCCTCTTGATGTTAGTTTGGTCTCAAAACACATATTGAAATGCCACAAAACATATTGGTTTATATTATGCTTGAGTGCCCCTTTATACTAAGACCCATAATATTATGAGGAAACCGACCAAATTTTGATATAATCATGTGTTTTGGTCTACACGTTAGTGTCCCTTTGGTTTCCATTTTTTGAACTCATGTAGGCTTCAATACCCTAGCGTAATCAACGTTGGAAAGATTTTATACAGCTTTAAGTTTTCAGATATGGTCCAATGGAGGCAATATGAAATCTAGAACAATTAGGGAAGATCACATATCGATAGGGTGAGGATCCTTTTATTTTGAGAGGGGCATTCCTCTCGATGATGGATTTTTATTTTTGGTGCTTTTAACTAGAAATCACAAAGGAAACAAAAATGAGAAGGACACGTATGAGAAAGGAGAGAATAGAGGAGGAGGGAAGAACCCCGTGAAAACTAGAAATATATATCTACCCGATGACTCCAAGTAAACAAATGGATAGAACCCTCTCCATCTCACAAATTAAGGAATACAATACAATAACATATTTGAAAAAAACAACAGGAAGTAAAAATTCTTCACAACCCCAAACCATAAAGATATGACACAAAGTCCACATACCCAAACATTTAGTACAAAGTCTCAGTATCAAGGCATCACATACAACAAGGGAGAAAAGAAGTGTTTATAACATCATTCAATTATAAACACCATAGGGAGAAATGAACACATCATCATTGTATTATATATTCATGGAAATTGAAGAACATATGTACACAAAGTTACAACAAACTCTCTTTGGGTAGAGTGAAAAGAGGCAACTAAACAAGACCCTTATAATGGAAATGCCCCTTATTTATAATTTTGGCACATAACCACCTTGTAACCACCTTCTTAGTAAGAATATAACTTTTACCTTTTTCACTTTCACTTAAGTTACAACTTAAAGTGACTTTATATTTGAGTCACTTAAGTTTTACAAAAACACTTTTGCCAATGTAAAAATAGAAATGCCACTTAATTGATGAAAAACAATTTTCCCAAAAGAGAAATAAAAATTCTCTCAAATGAATAAGACAATATGAAGTTCCAACCATGTATATTCCTTACTTGATTCACTCAAGCACTTTCATCTTCGCCACTTGTAACCTTGAATTCTAGAACATTCTCGAGATACATTATACTCATTTGGGATGATAGTGTTTCTCAAAAAATTCATCCATGATTATGAAGCATCTAAATCATCAACACACATGACCAAATTAGTGTGTTGTGTTGAAATGGATAATTTATGTGCTTGATACAATTCTCTATGATGAAATATTTCTCTAATAGAAGTTCACTTTTCATTTATTGTTATTGCTTCAATGTTTCTCAAGTACATATGATCAACTTTGCCATCCCTAACGGTAAAATTATAATTAATACACTTCAAAATGGTGGTTCCATGATGAAGAGGCTATGTACAAAGTTTGATCAAGATTCAATGAGTAGAACTCGAACTATGAGCAAAACAAGCTCTTAGAAGGAAGGAAAAAACAACACTTGAGAAATGATTCTCAAGAAACCTATATAAAATTTTTGATGTTCTAAAACATGCACAAGATCAATCCTTGCTTCAAGAGCTTTCCAATACTTTGAATGACATTAAAATCGAGCTTAGATGCAAAATTTATGATTAAAATAAGATGGGTCACAAAGTTCCATCTTATTGGTGGACTTTTGAGAGGTTTTGGGAACTTTAGTACCTTGAGCACGCTTTTAGTGTGCCTTAGGAACTTTTTAATGACTTTGGCGCACTTGGGATGCACTTTTGGAACATAAGTTCCCAAAACACTTAAGTGATGCGCTTTTTGGAACAAAAGTTCCTAAAATACTTAAGTGATGCACTTTTAGAACAAAAGTTCCCAAAAACACCTAAGTGATGTGCTTTGGGAACAAAATCACATTCTTAATGGGTTTTGGAACAAAATTAACTTAAGTTTTCTTGAAAAGTGCAAAAATAACTCTAAAAATTGTGCGAGATACAATTCCATTACACTCGGGGAAGTGGCAAAGTGCAGATGCGCTAGTGCATGTAAGGTAGAACTATGAACAAGTTAAAGGTAAGTTTTAATGCACAAATCAAGATGATAAACAAGACAAAGGAAACCATTGAAGACCGACAAAATACAATTCTAAGAATGCATAATTTTTCCAATGCGAGAATCGGGGGAAAGCATGCTTGAGATTTTTTTAAAAGTGAGCATCAAAATTTTGCATGATAACAATTGGGTTTTTTTTTTTATATTTTCAAACTTTACTTTGAATGTAAAGTATTTTCATGGGTTTTTCGAGTTTAAGCAATGAATATGTTATAAGGGGACACACAATGGTTAATATGCAATTTGGGCCATTCATAACGGTTGAAAAGTCAAACAAGCTAAGAAACATGTAGACACGAAGGCCTATAAAGGGAAATACCTATAACAAAGTCAAGAAATCTATCAGAACTCCAAAAGTGAAGACACGTGATTGGTCCATGTAGACCAATGATGGATCTTTGATTTCATGGGAAATAACATAGTAAGTCCAAAGGATTCCAAAGTCTAGATGAATTAAAGGGGGACACACGGTCCAATGATGGAAAATATTAGATCCTAAAAAGTGACACATGATCCAATCATGTGAAGTCCAAATAGGATTCAAAGTCAAAGGCAATAGGAGATAGTGATGAGGCATGACAAGGAAAAAATAGATGACTTAGACACATGGTATAATAATAGATTTTCATATTCACGGTCTATGAAAAGAGTACATAGTGGCCAAAAGAGGGAAATAACCTATAAACATGAAAGCCTACACATGTATAAGGTTATCACCTTAAACTTGATGGTCGAAAGAACAAGGAAAAAAGGCAACACAAATGTGAAGAATTTTTAGTTGCTTCTGTTCGCTGGTGGAGGAATAATTCGGGATCATAAAGGTTGTTTAGTTGTTGCTTATGTTGGCAGAATGGGCAATCAGACCAATCACTATGTTGAAGCTTTATCAGCTTTATGGGGTCTAAGACTTGTTAAGGATTACAACATTCAGAACATCATTGTTGAAGGTGATTCCTTGAATATTATAAATCATCTTAATCAGATACACCCTCCAAGTTGGACTATTAAATATTTCATTCAAGAATCTATTAATATATGCCATACCTTCAAAAATATTAAAATTGGTCATACTTATAGAGAGGGAAACAAGGTGGCGGACACCTTAGCTAATTATGGTACCAATAATAATTTCACCACTTGGGATAATGAAAAAACACCCCCACGGAAGTACAAAATGGTATTACCAAGGACAATTATGAACATTCACATCTTATATAGAATCTCTAATGAGATTGCATGGGATTTGATGGATAAGAAAGATGGCACATGCGAGAGGAGTAATTCTAATTACTACCATCAAATTTTACATGCTCCTCAGACTTGCAGTTGGATACTTAAAAACTAGTATAGGAAAAACAAAAACAACCTTTTCACGGGTGGTTTTCAGCAGGGTAATCATGAAATAGCAGAGGAAGAAATATGGGGGGAGCTCTGTGTCAGTTAGAGCCCAACTGCGATCCCGCTTGGAAGGATAACACTGAGCTGTGGAATTATCTTCAAATGGGGGGTGTCTCCAGCTTTATCGAGAAAATCCAAGGTCATGATCAACACATTTCAGTGCGTTTTGCCACAGATTGGAAGGACAAGAATGTTAAATATGGAGGACAAACAATGTTGATGAATGAGGAGATAATTGTAGAGGTTACAGTATAGCTTTGATGGCATCCGATTCTTCAACAAAAGGGTTGAAAAAATGTCAAGCAAAGAATTTTGCTGACGCAGGGGAGGAAATCATCTTTGTTACAGCTGGAATTCAGGTAAGTTCCATACCAGAACACTTCTATGAAATTACTAAAATGATGGTGTGGTTTATCTCCCTTGAAGGTCACTACATTACTGTCCCCACCAAGCACTTGGTATTCCTTAATCACTTCAAGAGAAATATTGTTGTTTGCTTCCCGCACTATCTCTTGAATTCTTTGGAATGCTCCATTCTTGAATTTCAAAAACATACTAGGGCCATCCCCTCCACCAGGGGCTCATCTTTCTCCTTCACAAACATTGCCTCATCAAATTTCCCGCCATTTCTATTTCCCAGGTGCTCGCCCATTCCCTTTCACATTACTCCCACTACCAACCCGACCAAATCTTCCAATATCGAAATGTCAAGGCTAAGAACCATGCTCCCCACAAAGTGACCCCACCTCCCTCTGGTCATGTCCTTCGAGCAACAAGGATATGGAAATGGTTCACAATCTTTTGCACATCAGTAATGTAATGCAGACAATGCTTCTCAACAAGAGAGGGAAAATATTCTCCTTAGAATGGAAATGCTAGAAAATGAGGTAGAAAGTATTAAGAAAGAGATGCATTAGTTAAATAAGAAAAAGGGGAAAAGAAAGATGAATGAGGATGTGGGTTTTGGCACGATCGATCAAGAAATTTACAAAAATTGAACTCCTTGGATAATAGATTGGGGAGATCTAAGGATAGACATGACCACAATATGGCCATCTTCAAAGCCATAAGTGAGTTCCTTGAACAACATGTCAGAAGCATCACAATGTTGAGTGGAGTCCCTGAGGATATTTGGGGTATAGAAAAGGAGAGAAATCAGGTCATCTCATAGTTGAACGTTAATGATCCAACACATGTCACCACTCTAGCACTTTTTACCTCCATGTAGATGATCAAATCAAGGATTGAAAGGGCTTCAAAGAAATAATACCTCCTAGGTAGGCTAGAGGAGTTCAAGTTGTTTTGTTTATGATAGTATGTTGCTTTTTTACTGTTTAGTTACAGTTATGTCCCTATCTTGCTTTTTATTAGTAGCTTCTCTTTTGACTACTGTTGGACTTATTATAATATCTAGATTCAGATCCTATTTTGCTGCTTTTTCATGTTGATCTAGTTGTTGAGCCTTTTTGTAACAGGGTATAGTCCCTTCAAAACTATTTTCCTTTAATAAAAAAATTTGAAGACTTGTAGATGCCCATAACTTTCGTGGTATAGCTCGTAACAAGGCAATACCATTCTTGTTGAAAAGCACTTAGAGAATACTTTTAAATATTATGCATCACAATGAGTTTGTTGACACACGTGATGAGTATTTCATGTTTGAAGTCCTTGGAAATTGTTTTATCATACAATATATTCATTTTAAAGTTGAGCTGGAGAATCTGAATATAGTGCCCCTCTTGTCGAAATCTATTCCCATGCTTATCTTAGTCCTCGTTGAACTCGTAAATTATTGCTAGTGTGTGTCAATGTGTTTTAACGGATGCTTCCATTGGTCGATGGTTGAATGATGACAATGTGTGTGGAAATAATGTGTGATATAGTTTGAACTACAATATTTTTGCCTATAAAAATGATGTCCCTATTTGTGAGATTTAATCAAAATCACAATATTGTAGCCTTGGGATAGAGTTGAAATTTGTTGAGTCGTGTAGAATATTGATGAGAAAGCATTTTTCAAATGTTATACAAAACATATATTTTCAATATACTTAAGATATTATGTTGTATGAAGTTATTTTTCATGTTAATAACTAATTTGTCTTGTGCTCGCCAAACACTTTGTTGATGATTTATTTGGATTATTCATTTATAGTTAAAAGCCATATGAAGCACATGAAACATTATGATTAAATAATAATAATAATAATAATAATAATAATGTTGATATTCTCAACCTAGATAATTTGATCTAATTGGTGCGGTCTTGCAATAAGAAAAGAAATCATAATTTTTAATAGATTTATAGTGATGTGAAATGAGAGGTTGCAATTTCGGGAAAAAAACTTTAGGGCTGTTTTCTCCTTATCATGTTTGTTGTAAGTTGATTGTTTAGGTGTAGTGGTTGTTATGTTGGCATGTGAAGATATTTTCCTGAAACAAGGCTTTTGTGTTAACAATTATTTTGCATCTACTTGCCTCTTCCTTCATGCATTTGTATGAAGCATGAGTATGATATGTTAGCTAGTATTTGGTGCTTTTTAGATTGGAATGGCTTGGTGATATCTTTTAGCTAACCAATTATCAAGATTTGTGAAATTAATTCCTTGAGAAAAAGACGGGAGTTCAAATCTTTCCCAACCCCTTTATATAGACATGTGGATAATAGGAGGAGGCGTTGGTGCACCATTATCCTCTATTCTATGCCTCAACCTCATTCAAATCATTTACAAGCAATTTCTATTCCAGATAAGGATTATTTCAAAAATATATTTAAATCTCTTCACAAATCTAATTTCATTTTTATGGTGTGATTAAACCGTATAATAATATCAACAGATCTTGACATAAATTCATATTTATTTTATTGGGAGTGAAGGTCTCAGATACTTTCCTAGCGGCGCCTAAATAAGATATTGGAAAGAGGAAATGAAACTTGTTAAAGCACAAACTAAATGAGTATTTTTAGTCTCATATGAAGGTCTGATGCAATCCTCCCAATCGCTCCAAAGTGAGTTTCAATTAGGATGAAGCCATCCATCTTAGTATAATTAAATTAAATTTGTGTCTTTTATTAATTGTTTAGTTGTAAGTGTCTTGGGGGACGTTTTGTATGTGGAAGCATACGTAAGGCTCATGGACTATTGAGATATGGCATTGAATAATTGTGGTCTCCTAGAATGTGAGGATTAAAGGGTAAATGGGTTATCGCACCAAGTCTTAAGGCTATAAAAAAGTGTCTACTCCTTTTGCAACCCATAAGATTGAGATTGTAGTGCAAAATGAGTTTTTTTTGGTAAAGGCCTTAGAGGAATTTAACTAAATTTTCATTGTCATATTTAAATCAAACTAAAAAACCATTGCTAACATATTCACAACTATGGAAAACTATGAGCTTTGGAGTAACATATAGAATTTCTAACAATAGTTATATACACACACACACACACACACACACACACACACACACACACACACACACACACACACACACACACTTATGATTAGAATGGGAACCAAAAGGATGCGGTGGTTTTTAATTGTTGGTGGCAAAAAGAAGAGTAGGAACATTAAATCTAAACTTGACTACTTCTACGCATAGATTCCCTTCGTCTCTCTAGATTTTTATCATGCATTGTGTTCTTCTTGTTATTGACATTACTAAATTCTAATGAAGTTTACTTTATTTAGATAAGTGAATAACAAGGTATTAAGCATACGCAATGATGAAATAAATATTGGCCCATAGTGATCAATCTCTAGCTTAATTGTCTCCTTAGTATATAACTTTACAGACTACCTAAAACACAAACTTAACTCATGTTTAAGATATAATGCTACGATAATGTGAAATTTCGAGCTTACTATATTGTAGTCATGAAGATTTTTGGATAAAAAAGAAAATCTTAACCACTTTTAAACAACTTTCCGTCCAGAGCTATAAAATCATCTTAGAATCAACATCTCTTAAACATCCTTGACCTTCACCTTAGTACCCAATCATGTTTCCTAGGAAAAAAGTAAGCTGTTCAACATTTAAAAACACATAATCCCTTGTTTGTCATTCTTTTGGGGTATCTAATTGTTGTCACGTGTTTTGCAAGGTAAAAATTCAAGCTTTAGATAATGACAACTAAACCCTAGTATCAAAACTTGCTTAAAACCCTCATGAACCCTCATCTAGATCAATTTTCCCTCCATATCATGTCCATTCCTACCTTATAATTCCTTATAATGTGTTGAACATACCTTCCTTGTCTTTGAAATGTATTGATGATGTTATTCCACTCATTCAGTTGTTTGCTTTCAAAGGTGAATTCTCTAATAAGCCTAAAAAGGTTATTTTTAGACTTTTCAGAGCAGGTGTTTATTTCCTAGGACTAATATGAAATACTAAACTCATTTAGAGGTGATTTTTAAGAGTTTGGAGAGTAATGGAACTGATTTTGGAAGTTTTAAGAAAGTTTCGAGAGGTTTAGGGACAATTGTAGTAAAAGTAGGTTTTTCAAATGGTAAGGAGCATACAATTTAAAATGGTACTTGAACTTTAGAAGAGGATTTTGGGATGACTTAGAAAGCCAAAAGTAGTCATTAGAAATCCTAAACAGTCATCTACATGATGGAATATAGAAATATTTCACAAGACATGTTTACTTTTAGGGCATCTCAATATGTGCAGACACACCTTGCTCATCCCGAGGAAAAAGAGAAATTTTAAGGCATTTTATGCACAATTAAAGATGAGACCCATCCCATTGATCTTGTAATTATTTTGGGAGTAAAAATCATATAAAATTTCACCAAAAGTGACTTCATAGAGCTCTGAAACTCTCATCTTCAAGGTCTCTCTCTTGTAAGGTATGTTTCCTATACTTCACCGATTTTCAGTGAGGACACTTATCACCTCCAAGTTGAGGCGCAATTTTGTGTCCCAACTATCCCCATTCCAAAGGGGATAGAGGGGACACAAAAATTCATCCCTCTACAACTTTTCCTCCAAGTTCCTCACATGACCATGATAAGCACTTCGTAGGGCCAATCTTTATTCCTAGCTACTCTCATCGTGAAATTAAATGGTGCCACTTGTCAACACCACATAAGGGATTTTTTTACCCTCCTATCCCCATTCCTAAGGGGATGAGAAAATGTGACCCACTCTACCCTTGCTCTGGGATTTTCATGTGACCGGTTCTAGCCCCGTAGTGCTTAAACAAGTCTATCCTCACTTCCTTCTCACCAAATCACAAGCCACTTGTCATCACCACATGAGAGTACATTTTTATGCCCCTCATGTATCCATTCCCAAGGGGACAAGAAAATGTACCCCACTCTATCCCTTTTCATGATCCTCCATGTGACCTAGTCTTAACCCCTCAGGTGTTAAGTGATGGTTTTTCTCATTTCCCCATCGTGCAATTAGAAGGCGACACTTGTCAAGCCCAGGTGAGGGTGCATTTTTTTGTCCACATTTTCCCCATTCCCAAGGTGGTATAAGGGACAAGAAAATGTGCCCCATGCCATGAAGTGAAAAACCTAGAAAATTTAACTAAGTGTTGTTACTTCTCCCGTGAACCAAAAACACTATCGGAAGCTTAAAAAACTTAAAAGAACTTCTTCTCACCTTGTTTCTTCACTAGACCTCCATTTTTGCTTAGAAAAAGTCTTCCAAAACCTACTATTTCACAAGTCACTCACAAAATTCATTTGGGGCAGCCATGAATGTAAAAACCATAAAAACTCATAACTTTCAAACTTGTAATTGTTTCCCTTGATATTTTCTCGCTTGTTCCTCATTCCATACGCCTTCAGAAGTTTATAAAAATAAAGTGAATGATGCCTTGTTTTAATGGCAAAAACCCTAGTTTCTTGCCTTAGATGATGCCTTTTCATTTTTAAAGCATTCCGTCCATTGATCGAGGTGAAATTCAAAGCAAGCACGAAGTCCACGAGACAAACATAATCCAATGAAGACATTTTCATTACAGATGGACATGGATAGGTTCTATTTATAAAAATAGTAAGTACCTAACACCCTTACTAAAAATAGAAACTTACCAAAAATATAAGTTCTAAGATCAAGTGCATTCAAAGAACAAGGAAGATGATAAACTAGGTTAAACAGGTAGTTTTTTCATTAAAAGGCAAAAAATAACTTTCCAAAAATAGAAATTGTCAAAAATCAACAAAGCAATATCATTAAATGTACTCTAATATGTTAAGTGTTTCAAAAACTGAAATTAGTAAAAAAAAATTCCCAAAATAACGAAGGTTCGAACCCTAATTGATAAAAATAGAAAGTCTCTATTTCATTGCAAAATTTTGCTATCATCTTCATTTTCTCCTCTTTTGTTGATTTTTACAATCATGAAATTCAAATTTTCTCGGTCTAGAACTCTGTTTCGTCCCTAGTATTAGAATATCTAGGGGTGGGTGATATGATGTTACTCATATGGATTTGGAATATCTAAAGAACCGAATGCTCGGCAGGTCCCCAAGAGAGACAAAGGAAGACATGGTGTTCACAAGTGGATTGTATGTTGCAGGTGGTCATCCAAGATTTTTCCAAAGCACAGAGTTGGTACTAGCATGTTCCCATCAGTACAAGCTAGAGTCAATAATCATAAGGGCAACCGCCAATTCAATACTAAGCAGTTGCTTACTCCTAAAAGATTTTCTCAAAGTGTATGAAAATCCCTACACGTAAGAATATGGTCATCATCATGAAGGAATTTTTATCAGGAAAATGATGAAAATAGAATCTTACCTCTAAAGTCTTACATTGGGGTCATGGTTGAAACAGGGAGAAAACCATCTTGTATGCCCAAATCTCTATCTAGAAGTGAGTTCCATGAAGAATTTTCAAATGTAATCATCCTACTGAGAAAAGTCATGGGGGAAGAGACCATGAAGGATTTCTAGAATTAAATGGCACAATTCATCCTCATTTTCATTGAGGGTAAGAAGATGATTGAATGGGGACAAATAATCAATGACAACATTCATCAACAATTACTTCAGTTTCGACTACCAAGAAGTTCTCAATGACATCCTATTTGGTCTACACTCTTGCGAGCATAAGACCATTAGAGGCTTGAACTTCACTTAGATAATTTCTTAGAAGGCCCCTCCATGAGAAGTATCCACAATTTACCACGAAAGAGAGAAACCACCATTTTAATAGAGTGAATGATGCATTTTGATGAGTTGATTAAACCATGTGTATAAACAACTCATCTTCTATATTTTGTTAAGCCATTGAAGCCATGGCCTTATATCTCCCTATCATACTATTGAACATCATCACTATAACTTGAGCTTATTGGCATAATACTTGATTAATATAGTTATTACTAGTTAACTTTATTTTGTGGTATTTTGAGTATGTACTTATTCTCTTGATTGTAATAAGTTGTATGGATGATGATATCTGTGATGCCACTCTTGTTTATAAGTAACTTTTTATATGTAGCCAAAGGACCTGTCTGTAGAAACTCATCCACAACCAAAGGGAGTTACTTATTGCTAAAGTACCTATCCACAATAACCCGTCCGCAGCCAAAGAAGATCACCTACAACAAAGGAGTTGTGATTGTAAATATCTCTTCGAATGTAAATGATGACACTCCAAGTCTGTACGTGTCGTGGAAGAGGAAATCACAAACTAAAACATGAGAACTGAAGATAACTCAACTCTTTATCTCATTATTCGTTGTAATTAAATGAACTGATTGATTAAATTCATGATTTGAGAACTGATTGGTTACTTAATTTGTGTGTTTGACATCTAAACCCCTGTTGATTAATTTTTTTGTATGTATCGAACCTCCAAATGATTAATTTGAGATCTTCTATCTAGTCTTTTAGAAATTCTAGTGGAACTCTTCTTCCCACGCTTTGATTGTAATGAGAAAGTATAAAAGGGAAGGATTATTGCTAAAGAGCAAATGGGATGTGTAGATAGAGATAGAGATTAGAGAGTAGTGGATACACATAATACAAAGGTTGCTTTGTATGTAGATGTAATGTTCATGCTATAGAGCAAGATTCAGTCTATCACAACAAAATAACACAATAATAATTCTCAGATAGATCAATTGATTCGGATTACACATATATAGGAATATGCATTCCTAAAAACAAGGAGGTTGTTCAACAACACTCCCACAAATCTCTCTCTCAACACCTATATACGTGAGTTATTAAAACTCACCCAAACTAATATTGTTATATGAGTTGTTTATCAAACAACTCACATTAACATTTACATCACCCATATATATTTACCTCTAAGTAAATATTCAATCATAAATATTAATGGAGCACTAAATAAATATTTCCTAACATTCCCCCCTTAGTGCAAACATGGGGAAAACTCGCCTTTATATACTTGCACTCCGCTCATGATCCGGTGATTTTCACAGATGATCACAAACCTCGTGGATGGTTTTGCAAACGATTGACCAAAACCGAGAATGGTGGTTTTGCAATTGGTTTACCACAAACCACAAAGTGATGGTTTTGCAAATGGATTACCAACAACCAAGAATGGTGGTTTTGCTATTGGTTTACCACAAACCACAAATGAAGGTTTTCAAGTGGTTTACCTACAACCACATCATGATATGCAAAGTACTATTCTCAGCCCTCATCACATCTCACTGTAGGGAATAACATAGGAAATTTTGTTGAAATCTGCTACTCATACATACATAGGAAAAATTGACATAATGGAAATGGAACATTGGATCATGTTCCCCCTTAATGTGAAATTTCCACTTATTCAATCACGAACACTGCAAACAAGAACACTGATACTAGAACTCAAAAAAAACATGACAAGAAGCACACGACACAAGCTGAAAGCAAATACACCACAAAAATGTCACCAAACCATCTGTGCGGCCCCGTCGTTAGCGACTGACGAGGTCGCTGAATGACCTCCAACCTCCGATGCCTCCTGCCTCCGGTGTATGTGCTACTAACTCACTGGATTTGGATATGAAGCTCTATTTCCACATTGAGATTATTCTTTTCTTCCTTCCCACAATGTGAAATACTTTATTTCCAGACGTCGGGTAACACCGAAAATGCGTCTGTGAGGCAATTTTTTTATTTTCCAATATTTTTGTCATTGACTCTTGACACCACCTAAAATCACCTATTTGACATGACTTTGACAAAACAACAAGGACTACATAACAAAAGATGACTTTATGACACTTTGACACTATATTCACAATGACTTTGATTTTAACTTGTGACAATTTCACTACTAATATCAACACTAAAAGGTATAAGGTATAGACTTTTAACCACACAAGATATAATGATATATTTAAAAGACGAAACCTTATAAACTTACCTAAATAGGAATAAAACGACCCAACAACACAAATAACATACATGCGGTATACTCTAGGGCTTAAAAATTAACTCAAGATTTAATATGAATGATTGACTTAAATTATAAGTGGCCAATGAGAAATCTAAAGGAATAACTAGACTCCATGTCATTTATCATACATACGTGGCTGTTATGCATGTCAAGTTGTATTCCCAAATGGAGGAGATTCCAACCTCAAATCTCCCCAACACCAAACGTGGAGCAGAGACTGAAATGACAACGCTAGTAGATTTTTGAAGTTGAGTGTCACCTGGATCGATGTTATTTGGAGCTGTGGGCTTTGGTTTTGAGGTGGTTCGGCAAAACTGAGACAAAAATGATCATCTATTGATAGCTATTGAGTTGAACGGTCACTTTGATGTAGGTTCGAATATGACAGATCTGCGAATGCAGCTTGTATTTTGAAAAACATCTAAAGAATGTATATAGTACTTTTTGAACCGATCAGATATCATACAGTTGTGGAAATGGATGCTAGAAAATATTTGAATGATGTTGATTTGAGTCGGTATGAAGATGATGCAAGACCCTGGTGCTGTTCACATGATATAATAATTCTCCAATGCTTAAAAAAACTCGTCCACCGATGGTAATCCATTGAATCTTGTGTGTATTCAATGTCAACAACTAATTATGTATACCACTGAGCAATCTGTTTAGTAATCGATCCAAGCAAAGAATAACTTGTTGCTCACTCTTTGAGATAGAAATTAATATAATAAAAATGCATGCAAGGAGATATGAATTCAGGTCACAACCAAGAATCATTCAATGCACAAAGAGAAGGTCAAATTTGGAGCAAACTATGGAGTCGCCAGAGATAGTTCAGTGCAGAAATTTGAACAAAACACAAAAAAAGGAGCGCCAAACCTTATCTGATGATGCAGGATGGTCGACCAAGCTAAGCATATTTAGATCAGAAACTTTGTGAAAATGTAGATCGGTTGACTATTCGCGCTTTGCCAAAGGTTATCTTTGGATCTGTCAATGAGACTCGCTCACGTGAAATTGAAATCTTCTACATCAAACAAAAAATGACTCTCATCGTACAGCAATAAGCAGATGTGCCTCACTTTATTGCAGACAGTTTTGAATGACGTTACTGGTCATGACTGACTGTCACTGCATAAATCTAGAAATAACAACTTATAGTGGTGCCCACACAGAAATAATCCTCCACAGGAAATCCACAAGCTTGAAGTCGATTCAATGTTAATTGAATGATGCAACTTGAGGTGCAAGTCTGAAGGCCTTCCTTTCAAGATTCACTTTTCTCACAACTCTAGACAAGAAAGACGATTAAACTAAAAAGAATTGTAATACACAACTAATCTCTTGTATTACCAGGGGCGATACATTTAATGTTTTCCCCTTCATATGCATCATTATTCCATTAGAGGCATGACCAGACACACTCTGATACCAAATATAGAGCAAGATTCAGTCTATCACAGCAAAATAACACAATAATAATTCTCATATAGATCAATTGATTCAGATTACACATATATAGGAATATGCATTCCTAAAAACAAGGAGGTTGTTCAACAACACTCCCACAAATCTCTCTCTCAACACCTATATATGTGAGTTATTAAAACTCACCCAAACTAATATTGTTATATGAGTTGTTTATCAAACAACTCACATTAACATTTACATCACCCATATATATTTACCTCTAAGTAAATATTCAATCATAAATATTAATGGAGCACTAAATAAATATTTCCTAACACATGCTAATTTAATAAAATTTTGAGTTTTGTTCAGTAACTTCTAGGTACAAGCCTTATCATGGATTAACACCTAAGACAGGCCCACTTGTGGTTTGTTATCCCCCTCCATAGTTTGTTGCTTTGATTTATTGCATGAGTAGAATTAGCAAAAATCATTTCTTTATCTACATTTTGAGTTTACATGCTTTACCTTAGTCATAGTATTTACTTTCAGTCTGAATTTAGTTTGTTCCCAAGCATTGTTATTTCTAGTATTGTAGTGACAACAATTCATTTCCTTACCTCCTAAATACATGTAACTGTGTATACAACACTAACATTATTGAAATTATATATCCCTTGGTTTGATAATTAAATGACTATGGATTAATGAACAACATATTAATTTTTGTAAGTTAATTTACACCATCACATTTACTATGTTTTTCATAACTTTATTTGAGGGAAATCTCGAATCGATATTGTTTTCACAAGTCGCCACTATGATCAAGAGATATGGATCCTTCAAAACACAACTCTCAACTTTCTGATTAACTAAAATGTGGATAAATGGTAGTTAATCTAACTATGAAAACCAATAAATAACAATAGATAAAGAAAGTAAATAAATATAGAAAGTGACCCAAGTAACTAGGCTAATGAAAATAGAAACCCTAATATGCAAAGAAGGGTTGGAAGGAGCTTAGTTGATTTGGTGAACTTGCTGGAATGTGTCACAGAGTTGACTAGAGAAATAAGAGGAGGAAACGACTATGCCGAGGTCTAGAAACTTACAGATCCGGAAATCTAAGTGGAATGAGGCACCTCATATAGTATCGGGGTTCCTGTGGGATGCCCTAGTTTGTGTTCGGGAATCTTGGTCTATGTAGGAGGTCTAAAAACCATATTTTTAGGGTCACTATATAAACTGAAGCCTTCGTTATCTATTGCACTAATGTATCCGAATCGCGTTGGATGTCATTTAGTAGTTAGTGATGAAGAAGGACCTGAAAAACCCCAAGACAAACATCAAAACCTAAAAAAATAAAGATTCATATGAAGGGGTCGACTTACCTCAGTTGCCACAATGGTGGAATTACTAACTGAGTGCTACACTACATCTCATACCCGATGTAGTTCTATGTGCAAGTGTGTGTAATCATGCCCTAGGTGCTCTTGTGCCAGTCACACTTTGTGAAAGTAGTGAACAATAACTATGTGTAGAAATGTAATAGAATGGTGGATGGAATAGAATAAACTTCCCTCCTATGCAATGTGATGCTGTGATGAACCGTCCTTGTGCCTTATGATGGATCTAGATGGATGTAAATGGAGCATTTGATGGATGCAACCTTAGGTGATGATAGTAGTGACTAGTGTTTGGTCCCTCATTATGGTTTCATAACTTTATATTTATATGGCTATCTTTTTCTAATTTCATAATTAACCCGAAAAGATCGACCACAAAGAAATATGAAATGTCCAAATGGCTAGAAAGTGCCCAAAAAGTGGTGGGAAAGTGGAAAAGTATCGGGGCGCCCGACTAGGACCAGGCACCTTTCATTGCCCTAGTAGTAGACCTGTGCCCCAGTCAAATGCAAAACAACACGGAACAATAAAAATAGATTGGGCATACATGTGTGGGAGGTCAAGATGATGACATCAAGTAAAAGTAAAATGGCCAAAAGATAGGGGTTAATTAGTACT